>JACEVL010000084.1:2707861-2912861 GCA_020284085.1 Aporrectodea caliginosa | reverse complement strand
GAAAGAATTATTGGACAGATGCGAATTTCAGAGAAAAATGTGTCACATGCAGGGTATAGGACTGCGGAGGCGTTGCTTCTTTTGGTCATTAGCCTACCAGTTGAGTTACCATAATTGAGTAGATAATTGCGTTTAGGGTGGTTATCAAAATCTGGCTTTTAATTAGTGCATTGGTGCGTATGTACACTGTGTCCGGATGAAAAGTAGAACACAACAAAAAGTGTCATAACTCGGTCAAAACTATCAGTATTTACCTGAAATTTTAAACACAACAACAGTGACCATATCTACACGAGATCCTAAAGCCGTTTGGAAATGTTCGTGAATTTATCATATTTATGAGCGTTTGCAATGGAGCACTGACAAATTAAAGTTTCCAACATGGGCCCTTACTTACGCAGACGCTGTGACGTCGTCATCGATGAAATACGTCACTTGTTTTGGTCTAAGCACAACAAAAATGGCGTTTACAGAAGAAGATAAAATTTTAATTAAAGTACTGCGGCAAGAACATGGTTATGGAGCGAGAAGGTTTCTGAATGAATTTTCGAATAAAGGTTGGTGTCTTTCGTCTGTGAGTAAGCTATTGAAGAAGATCGATGAAACCGGCACAGTGAAGCGAAAACCTGGCAGTGGCCAAAAACGCACGACACGCACTGTTGAAAACGTCGAGTTGGTTGAAAGGCTGGCATTAAGCCAAGAAGATGCACCGGGAACCCATAGAACGGTGCGTCAGATTGCGACGGATATTGGGATTCCGAAGACCGCAGTACACGAAATCGTTGCCAAGGACTTGAAGCTGGTTTGTTTTAAGAAGAGGCGAGCGCAAGATCTAACACCAAGAAACAAACTGACACGTCTTGTACGCGTCAAGCAGCTGCTGAAGAAATACCCTGAGCACACAGTCCCATTCATATGGTTTACGGACGAAAAAGTTTTTACCGTCGCTCCTCCTGTCAACCTCCAGAATGATCGCGTTTATGCGGCGGCTGGGACGCGCAAGAAACACGTGCCTGCTGAACGTCTCCTCAAAACACGTTCACACTTTTCAAAGTCACTAATGGTCTCAGTCGGTGTGTCAACCCTGGGGTGCACTCATTTGATCTTTGTTGAGCCGGGTGTGAAGGTAAATGGAGCGTACTATCGCGATGTGCTGCTCACTCAACATCTGCTACCTGCTATCAAGCAGGTTTCTGGCGGCTACTTCACATTCCAACAAGACAGTGCCCCTGCGCATCGAGCACGTGAGACCATTGCTCTGCTGTCCCGGGAGACACCCGACTTCATATCACCGCAGATGTGGCCACCCAACAGTCCAGACCTCAATCCAGTTGACTACCAAATCTGGAGTGTACTGCAGGAGCGCGTTTATCGTTCCCGTATTCGTGACGTCGATCATCTAAGGGCGCGTCTGGTTGAGGAGTGGCAGCTGTTTGACCACGCGATCATCGACCGGGCCATCAAACAGTGGCGTCCACGTCTACGGTCATGTGTCCGTGAACGAGGAGGACATTTTGAACACCAGCTGTAGCTGAACTTCACTTTCTTATGTAATATGTAAGGGCCCATGTTGGAAACTTTAATTTGTCAGTGCTCCATTGCAAACGCTCATAAATATGATAAATTCACGAACATTTCCAAACGGCTTAAGGATCTCGTGTAGATATGGTCACTGTTGTTGTGTTTAAAATTTCAGGTAAATACTGATAGTTTTGACCGAGTTATGACACTTTTTGTTGTGTTCTACTTTTCATCCGGACACAGTGTAGAGAAACGTATGGAACGTAATCCAAGGTGACATTGCAATAATAAAACCAGTGTGTTATTATAGCTGCGTTATAGACTCTTCTTATGGGTAAATTGAACTTAGTTATGCCGACTGAGTAGGTAATTACACGTTTAAAATGACTATAAACATCTCGTCAATATTTACTTCAGAGATACAGAGATTCTTAGCATTGTGATAATAAAAATCACAAGTCCTTCTCCAAAAAATAGTTACTGACCTGTTTGCATTGGTCCTATTTGTTGTTGGATCGCCTGTGTTTGTGGTTGCGCATTTGTCCTCGTAGACAAGCTTCTGAGGAGTTTCCATAGAAACGTGTAAATAAATTTAGTAGTGTTTTTCTGCAAAGGCTCATCAGTCACTCGCTTAGAGTAACACAGGGAGGAGATCCGGTCGACGTATTCGCAGATCGTAGATTCGGAACCGACCTGGGCTGATGAACCAAAGTCCTCCGTGCCCTCCTTCACGTGGTGCAGACTGTTAGTATCCTCCCTTTTTTGGGTAGGAAAACGAACGGGAACGGCAGGCAAAACCAGAGGAAGGCAATGGCAAACCACCCCTGTCAACATGCCAAGAAAACCGTTATGGATCAAGTTAAACAACTGGATGAATTTGGAAGAACTGAGAGATGCGACGGCGGACAGAAGGAAATGGAGAGGCTTGATCATGACGGTCGCTAGAGTTCAAGGAACTGACAGCACAAGGTGACAAGGTGAGTGTTTTTGAAGCTGCGCATTTCTGTAGCAACATATCCAGAAGCTCCTCATAGGTGCTTCAGACCTGACAGCAGGAGACCTGCTTCACTGTTTTAGCGTTACTTAAGTCTTAGTATGGATGGTTTTCTTTCTGTTGAAGGAGACGGAAACAGTTTTGCTTCCATCCAGGCTGAGGTAAGTTCGGGAAAGGCTTTGGCTATAATTGTCGGCTAAAGAACAAATCCTGGGTGAAAACTCCATCCAGGAGAGACGATGCCTTGTAGTTACACGAGGCGGCAGGAATGGGATCCAAAGTTTTGCGTCGGGTTCAGATATCATTCAGAAAGAACGACGTTCCGTGTTTTCTGAAATATGTTTACTGTGCGAATATAATCCATTGGGGAACGATGCGTCATGCATTCGTCTTGTATTCAAACGGTATTTGGTGGAATCACTGTGTATGTAACATAATAATTACGCGTCTTTTGAGTAAGACTCTGTTTTATTAAGGCGCGTTATAAATACAAGTTGTGTTGTATTGTATTGTTCGATGAGTGGTTGATAATTATATGCATTATTTACAGGTGTGTATCCACTGCTGCACAAATATCACCCTGTGCACTTCTTCACACTGGCGAATGTGTTTACTGGTTTCGATTTATGCATTGATGGTTAGTGTTACTGTTAGTGCTACTCTTTATAGATTGAGAAATGGGTGATAATGCTGTTCCTTTTGGGTTTATGAATTGAACGAGAACTCTTAATAAATCGGTTTTAACATCGTGTCACTATGATTTAATAAATACTATTTCAATAAAGCCTATTGACGTAAAACACCTAGCCTTCCGTCATGTAGGCCTACCGGTATTCAGAGGGCCAAAAGTGTCAACGCTTTAAATGCAATTTAAATTCTTTGTAGTATACAACTCTAAGTACTTGCACTGACAACTGACATTGGTGAAGCAACCGAGACAGAGTTCGCGGCTAGTGATGTTGTATACTAGCTAGTGATGCGTCCAGATTTTTTACCGGTAACAAATCCGAAATTTTTACCGGTAAAAGATCAAATTCGTGGAAAAATGACTTTTAAATGGTAAAACATGCTAACTGGGTCAAGTTCTCTTTCTTTGCTCTTATTACACATCATAACGAATATTATCAGTGACACTTCTTGTTGTCAGTGTCAGCTTCATTCACACGGTAGTAGCAACTCATTATAAGGTTGGTGTTGCACATATATGGAAATTTACTTTACTTAAATTAATAGCTAATGCAAGCATTCAGCTTGAGAAAGTCAGAAGACCTGGTTAAGTACAGAGTGATGTTTGTAGTCTGCAAAGACTGTAGGTAATAAGGTTGACTGAAATGCAGTGTCTTGTATACAATTTGCGCGGTCTTGAAAACTGTATGCTTTTTCTTTATGTGAATGTGCAAACAATGTAGTAATTTAAGCATTGATGATTTATGTTCATTTTTTTAAATTTTATTGATATTTGGTCTAGGTACTTTGGACTCAGCGGAGCTTCATCAAGTTAGCTATCAAAATGACAATAAAAACCGAGTTGCAGTTGTCGAGACGGCTATACCCTGGAGGGTACCCCGTCAGAACGGCCCAGGACAAATCGGCCTCGACAAAACGGCCCCGACAATTGGGCCCCGACAAAACGGCCCCGACAAAACGGCCCCCGTCAAAATGGCCTCGACAAAACAGCCCCGTCAAATCGGCCCCCGTCAAATCGGCTCCCGTCAAATCGGCCTCCGTCAAATCGGCCCCCGTCATATCGGCCCCCGTCAAATCGGCCCCGTCAAATCAGCCCCCGTCAAATCGGCCCCAGTCATATCGGCCCCAGTCATATCGGCCCCATACAAAATATCCAATGTTGCAAGTACTTTTAAGCTTAAGCTGACAAACTATGTTGAAATGACTCAAACGACTGAAACGAGGTTACGAGGCCTCAAGCGACGGTTCAGCTGGGCAATGGATTGCGGGGACCATAGTCTAATGCTAAAGGTTGGCGTATTTAATCATATAAATGCTTTCAATGACAACTATCATAGAACCAACTTCTATTTACGCAACGAATTATTTTCATAAATCCAACTTCCATTTTAACGCCAACATTATTTTCAGCAATTCAACTTCCACTTTAAACTGACCACATAAAATAATTTGGCAACGTAAACAACCGTACGGTTTTACCAATCCGAGTTCTGTTTACGCAAATAATTCTTTTCATCAATCCAACTTAAAACTACTTAGGACATGGAATATTTTGTGAGGGGCCGGTGTGACTGAGGCCGATATGACCGGGGGCCGATATGACGGGGGCCGATTTGACGGGGGCCGATATGACGGGGGCCGATTTGACGGGGGCCGATTTGACGGGGGCCGATATGACGGGGGCCGATTTGACGGGGGCCGATTTGACGGGGGCCGATTTGACGGGGCCGATTTGACGGGGCTGTTTTGTCGAGGCCATTTTGACGGGGCCGTTTTGTCGGGGCCGTTTTGTTACGGGGCCCAATTGTCGGGGCCGTTTTGTCGGGGCCGTTTTGTCCTGGGCCGTTCTGACGGGTCACCACCCTGGAGACCAGGGCATTAACCATAATCATCGACTTAATCACGGCAGATAAACGAATGTAACGTCTAATCCACGTAGTGGGAAGACCTTCATATTGAATTAATGTATTCATTGAAACATAAAGTGTGTCAAACAGAATGTCCTAATTGTGGGCAGAGCAACTGCTTCGTATGACATAAGTGCCCAGGTAGATAGAATCAAAGAATTAAATTTGTATAGTTACCTAGCTCCAAATTGAAGGAGCTCAGTTTTGAATGAGCTTAAGAGCAATTCGTTATCTGCCATATAAGACCGAATTTGTTCAAAGACGTTAAATAGCAGAGTGAGATAGCTGGATGAGGTATGAGGAGGCATTATCGAATGCATTAGTGTAAAGACAGCTGCATTGGAACATAATAATCTGTACTCTGTCTCTAAAATAATATAACCTACTAAAAACTGAATAAAAAATTGACTATGAAATAAAACAGTAGGCTATTGTTTGTAAACAACTACATAGTAGGCAATTCAATATTAGGACAGTGTTACTGTTCATTTTAGTATTTGATTTAAACTTGTAAATGGATAAAAATACAGATGTGGGAAATCAAGAAGACAGCAACGACGTTTCTTGTTTTCTCAAATATGATCACTGTGCGACTATATTCCGCAGTTTCATAATTCGACTTATGTTGTGTTACATCACTTAGATCATTTTTAAACAATTTTTTTACCATATTTTACCAATTCGACCGTTAACAATCCGGATTTTTAACCATCAATTATTTTACTGGTAAATTTATATCACTAGGTTATATGTGCTGAAACAATATAAAAATGTTGTAAATTATTGTCTTCTATTGTTTTCTTTCAAAGTTCATTTTCAACTGTTACAAACACACATATTTTTCATATCCGTGCCTTCCTTACAAGCATCACATAAACATCGAACCCACATTCCCACATGGGTCCTTCATGGTTCCCTTCTGGAATACGGGAAAGCCAAAAGAATTTCTCTTTCTTTTCAAAAACACACTATGCTACGTGGTTTTTGCCCCTTGCAAAAGTTTTCACGGGCGCCCTTGATCACATCTGTCGAAGCATCTGCTATGAGCCGGATTATTTTTATTGGCGCATCCGTTATAATATACGGGGACGATAGCATTCGAGGAATTATCCGAATTATGTTTTCGGCACGTGTTCACACGTCTGGCGAAGCATATGCTATGAGCCTGAAATATAATATTATAGGTACACGGGTAGCCTATAATAATATCCGTATATATAATTGTGCATTTACACATATAGGGAATCCTTGATTCCGCCAGGTGCGCGTGATGGTAATCACCCCTCCCCCAATAGAAACCTTGAATTTCAATTAAGGATAACAATTCAGAGTAAACGTCATTTGTTTAACGTTACTCGGATGATGATATTATAACACTTACCACATTCGACGAATTCTCTATCCTAGATAGCTTCAAAGCCTGATAAGTTAGTGAATTTTAGCCTAAATGAATGAAAGCGTACAATACATTTTCAGTGGAAGGAACTGCACGGTTTGTCAGTCTATCTTGCAACACTGACGTCTACAAATATGACGAAATCAAATGGAAATGGATTAATCTACTCTCTAGATCAGGCAGAATTGGAATATTGATAAGCGAACAGAGTTTCTTCTTCTATCCAAATTTATTTTTATACTGCGTTGTTCTGCCTCTTGGAAAATTTTCTCGGACGCCCATGATCACATCTGTCGAAGCATCTGCTATGAGCCGAATATGTTTTTATTGGCTGATCCGTCATAATGTACGGGGACGATAGCATTCGAGGAATTATCCGAATTATGTTCTCGGCAGGTGGTCACACGTCTGACGAAGCATATGTTAAGAGCCTGAAATATATAGATATATACACCGTGAGGCATAAAAAAGGAAGCCCCTACAAAATCGTTATTATTTTTAGCAATGCTTAAAATTATCGTCTGTATGTAGCAGTTGGAACTCGAAAGAGTGATCTTGCAGCCGACCGCCTTTTACGCACACGTCCGACGTTTAGCAAATCCCTGATGGTGTCAGTCGGTGTTTCTTCTCTGGGACGCACGTCAGTTCACTTCGTTGAACCAGGGTTAAAAATCAACGGCCAATACTACAGAGATGTTTTACTCATGGAAGACCTTCTACCTGAAATTCGATAATTCTCTGAATTTTACATTTTCCAGCAAGATGGTGCTCCAGTGCACAGAGTTCGAGAAACGGTTGCACTTCTGACGAATGAAACTCCTGACTTCATAATTCCAACACTATGGCCCCTAACAGCCGAGATCTGAATCCCGTAGATTATTAAATATGGGGATGCATGCAGGAAATGGTGTACAAAGCAAAGGCCCGTGCTGTTGAAGATCTTCGTAAGCGAATCATGCAAGCTTGGAACGATCTTGACCAACGAATTATTGACTCGGCGGTGCATGAATGGCGCAAGCGACTTCGCGCATGCGTAGAAGCTGAAGGCGGACAGTTAGAGTACAAATTGTAAATTGTTTTACATTGCCTGCTATTTAGCTATAAATTTCATGAATTTCATTGTCATTGTTTGAATATTGTTAAAAATAATAACGATTTTGTAGGGGCTTCCTTTTTATGCCTCACGGTGTATACGTATATAATATTCGTGCATATACACATACGCGGAATCCTTGATTCCGCCCGGAGCGTGTGATGGTAATCAGTGCCTCTAACAGCATTGATGAAATTTCCTCAATTCAGCAGTCCAGTAGGAGAATAATACAGACCTTTCTCCATTTCTTTTTGCTAATTGATTGAAGTGAATATAGCCATATAGTCACGCTCCACTCCATTAAAAACTTTTGAGTAATGACTAGCCAGATGGATAAATTTAGTTTCGAGTTCGATGCGCGATCAAGATTTTTGATTATACGCCTTGATTAGTACTTTAATCTCTTACATTTGCAATTTTACGAAATTGTGATAATTCTGGGCTGAACTCCATCAAATCACCGTCTTCGCATCTATTACTGACCGATGAAACTGCTCTGGCATGATGGATTCATTGTCTTGGTCATGCGAAACTGCTTAAGAATTAGACCCCCAGAACGGCTGCACTATAAACTCCATTAAACTTGTTGCAGCTATGGTTCTTCTCTCTCGCAATTTACGAAACTGAACTTCGCTTAGTTTGTCTTTTCACTTTTGATAAAGACAACGATACCCAGAAAGTGCTGAACAGAAAACACTAACACTAGACCCTATATATCTTAAAAATATTCTGCGCCTTTATGACTCAGTGTCATCGCCTCCGAGAACTTATACCTTAAGGGCGACCGGGGCCTAAGGGAAAGGTTAGAACGGCGATTGCCTAGGGCATCAAGTATACTAGACCCTGAAGCAATGGGCTGAAAAACTGTTGAATGGTTAAATTTGGCTGTTGAAAGATAGATTTTCTTCTTCAGTAATCATGAGAGAGGTGAAGTTGTCAACCGACACTCGAATTATGTCATCCTGAGAGGGGCAGAGGAATGAGGAGAGGTTGTGTCGAGTGGTGATAAGAGAGAAGGCTCGATTACAGCAGACACAGAGAAAGGAGCAGAGAGAGAGAGAGAGAGAGAGAGAGAGAGAGAGAGAGAGAGAGAGAGAGAGAGAGAGAGAGAGAGAGAGAGAGAGAGAGAGATTAGAGAGAGAGAGAGAGAGAGAGAGAGAGAGAGAGAGAGAGAGAGAGAGAGAGAGAGAGAGAGAGAGAGAGAGAGAGAGAGAGAGAGAGAGAGAGAGAGAGAGAGAAGAGAGAGAGAGAGAGAGAGAGAGAGAGAGAGAGAGTTAGTTAGTTGCAACTCTATACATTTTTATGTCGAATCTGAAATTTGGTATCGGCAAATGTTTTGGCGACTCTGGCCACTGAAATTTGAGGCCCAGATGAAACCATAAGCCTATGTCTTTAAACAAATCATATTTCAGCCCTGGTCAAGAGGTTGCTATTGGGGCAGATGCCGAAGTCTTACACAGTTACCCCTCTGCCTTTTTAATAATATATGGCGATATTATCTGTGCACCAGAAGATTTAGAAGAAATACTTGGAACTTAAACGTTTTCAAACTCATCTAGTAGAAATTTTCTACTAGATGGGTCAGAAACAACAAAAATGCACGTTATTAGATCATATCTAATCTCGTATTTTACAGCAGTGGTATTATAGAAAAGAGGCTATTCTGAAAGCTATCATCTCTACAGTATATTATCATATATTATTATATTAGCATGAGCAATTAAATCAATGACAGTTATGGCTATCGTCTCCATGGTGCTCTATTTGGACAGCCTCGGTTGACACCCGAATTGGATGATTTCTTGGTGCATATGTAGTTTAAAGGATTTGTTATTTTAATAAACCTACATTACAACACATTTTAATATATTTTTTAATTTTATATATCGTAGGCCTAAGCTGTAGGCCTATTAGGCTATTATGACCGTTTGCATGTACATGTAAGTATGCTATATTCGTTTAAGCGTCCGCCCTCCCATCCTGCCTCCCACCCACCCTTCCACAATCCCTTCTTCGCTTACTCTCATCCTCCATTTTTTTGCTCCCTCCATAAGTTTGCATGTAAATGTTTAAGTAAGTAAGAACGTTTGCAATCTTATAGACTATATGAATATGAACTTGATTAGGCCCTATTAGGCCCCTATATTTGGATAGGTAATGGTAATTGGACATTTTAATAGCGCCGCCCAATGAGCAAGACTAAAAAGAAGAGTGTGAGACTGTGGGTGGGAAAAACCGCAGAGGGTTGAGGATGTGGAGGACGTGAGATGCTTGAAAGGGAAGGCATCGAATGATTTTCAAGGATTCTTGGGTCTGAAGCGAACGATACATTATTAAGCGTATAAAGACTTTCCAAATGCAGATTGCGATTTATGGGCCTGTAGATGCTTACCTAATACTACCATCGACGTTCTTTGCATATATATATACATATATATATATATATATATATATATATACAGAGCCAAGCGAGAACAATTTTTGGATTCTACACTGTTGAACACTGAAACGGACCTCTTGAATGTTTCTTTCAAGAATGATAAATACGTTTAAATTAAGATTGGCCTAATTTAATTAATTATTATAACTCAACTAGCCTTTCCCACGCATGGTATCTGGCCGATTGTTCCCCTCCATCCTCCCTCCCTCATTCCCTAAAAACCCACGGGGTGGTCTGACGTTGGCTGGTGCTCAATTTTATGCGCAGTCTATATATTAAGCAAGCCCAAATGACCAATTGCATCGCAAAAATTACCTCAAAAAGATTGTTCTGATAGAGTAACAAATTTCGTTGACAAAAGGGTGCGCACAGAGATCGTAATGTCGAACTGTGAAGTTCTTTTGTCATCGACCTGTTTGTTAATCAATTAGGTTTACGGATTTTTCGTCTCCAACTATTCCCTCTCCCCTTCTCGGAAAATTCGCTCCCACATTTCGCCCCTCGGAAATTACGCGCTTTCGCACTTCTTTCACTTACAGATAAATATAATTAAATAAAAGCTCAAGATCGACAGAAAAGCTATGAGCAATAAAATGAAGAATATGGTGCATTTGGACAGATAACAAACAAAAAGTTCTGAATTTCTTGTTATTTTCACACCAGATTGAATATTGTAAACAGAGAATTAGTGTGGGAACTTCGTTCAAGAAATATTATAATTATAGAACTATACAAACAAGAGAGCTATATAAATATGCCAGATACATACTTGCATGCATACAGAGATACATACAAATACACTGATGACGGATGAAGTGTATCGATTAACATCTATTCATCAAGCAGGTGAGTGAGGTGATAATGAAGACTCAAAAAGGATGAAAATGCCGCTAACAGGGACAACTACGTGTACTTGCGAATGATTAGCCTAACAAAAATAACAGAACGGTTAGCACCTTGAATTTGCTATGGTACATCAAGTAGAATAAATTTACAACTAATATGAAACCATTAAGCGAAAAGAGACAAACAGAAGGGAAAAGGACAACTTAACCAGCAGATTAGCGGTAATTAATAAGGCTAATTAATAATGACATTATAAGCTTATACCAAGTGAATGCGTAACATTTTTGTAAACCAGTAAAGATGTTGGATGTAGAGAGGAATCTTATTCCAAACTTTCAAGCATTTGTTAAACTAAGGAACCTAAAATAAAGTTGATTGGTGAACTATAATAAGTGTAGGCCTATATACAGCGCGTCTTCAAGATTTCTACTCAAAGGCGCTCTCTGCGCTAGCCTATTATAATACTACGTTAAGTGTCATTACGAACGAATATATTAAATAGTTAGCAAACAACAATGCAATAAATATGATGTTAGTGTAGCCTATCTTGCGTTGAAATAAAGTCTCCCCGGGAGGGAGTTTATTTAAACGGGGGATGAAATGTTCGTCCCCCCCCGAAGACTATAAAAAATTATTATTCTGAAACAAAGTTCTTTCTCCACGACTCCTGCTGCTCTACGTGTCGGCCACTATGTGCTTGGACTCAGTTCTCGAAGACGAGGTATCCGGAGAACGTGGTGTACATGTTTCCGTAGACGCAGGATGCCTCACTGAGTAGCTGCAGCCAGACCTGGTCGCCAGCCGCCAGCGAAAGAATGGCCACGTTGGACGACGTTGCCCAGTTTGGGGTGCTCTCGGCCCAGACAGTCATTACCGAACATCCGTTCTTCAACAACTTGAAGGCCGCCTATACAGAAAACGGTGAAGAAGACGATGACGAAAAGATGAATGGTGAAGAAACATTCGCATAAGATGAACAATATGAAGGAGAATATGAAAACCGCAAAGATAAAGATAAAAAAGAAGACGTCACCATCAGGATCAACCTGAACGTCACCATCAACCCAATGAGTCTTCGTATGGACAACCAATGCACCCCGTCCCGCATTTTGTGACATGTAGATATATGATCAACTAGGTGAGCAAAGCACTTGAGCTAATAAATCTGAAGAAGAGGTAGGCCCACAAGGATGGCATTATCATATGTATGGTTACGCCTTGCATGGTTACCTTTGCTCATGTAAATACATGCGTCTGGATAGAAGCACATTTATGAAGCTATACATGGCTTGTTGTTATTTTGATAAGAGGAAATTTGATTTCAGATAGGCATGTTTGCTGCACTGGCACAATCTTGTTAACCATCTTCGAACGGGTGAAGTGAAAGACTGGACGATACATGGTCATGTCATCATCATCCCGCCCTGCCATGGGCTTTTCAGTCTAGGAAAAAATCAACGCCCGGTTCTGAAAGGTAGGTAGAGCATCCTCCGTAGGCAAAGTGAAGTTTAACAGCATTGCAAGAAACGGCTTAACTCATGCACAAGTTCATTGACTAAGAATGTCAGCAGTGGGTCCAATTCAGGGAAGACAGCAGTAGTTGACAAATCTGTTCTGGTTAAATGCATGGTCCGTAACTAGATATCTTTGCAATTGGTCAGACTTCTTGGAATAGGACAGCATTGATTATCTCCAGCCATTAAAATTAAATGTGCAGTTAAATTATATTATCTCCAGAAATTATAGTTAAACTGTATGTAGGGCCTACACTAAATACCTGTGGTCCATTTAGTAGATGAGAAACGATACTTAGAACGCCGGAACAAAGGCGTGAATTACAATCATAACAATTTGACGGCGTGGGTGCGAAGAAACTGCTCTCATTTTCGATGGTCTGTGATATAATATGGGAATAAATACAAATAATATGAGAAAAATGAGCACAAGATTTTGACTAGCGGGTAGACAACGGCTCTATACCCCGAAGGGATAGTAACTGATCTAACGCCTAGGTGCGTTGTGCAGGAGATGCTAGTATTTTCTAACGTTTTGTGGAAGGCTATTTTTACCACCTTCTGCCCTTCCCGTGCTGAGGTAGTGACGTTGAACTGGTAGGTAGCCTTGACGGGAGCAGTGAATCGACCGGAGCCGTACGAATATCCCGAACCAAGGTTCGTTATTAAGCTGTCGAAGACAAAGTCGCAGTTCCCGCAGACTGGGCCGCGGTGCTCTGACAGACCGGCAAAGAACGCCACCTTCTTCTGCTCGCTCACTGACACAAATGAATCACACAGGCAATTGGATTGATGTAATAGCGTAAAGATAACATACAGTAAAGATAAACAGATAAAAGTAATAAACGGTCAGGGTTATCGGGAAAAGGTGATCAGGCAGAGGTAATAAGGAAGAGGTAATAACTAATAAGCTAAAGATAACAAGGTAAACACAATAAGGTCAATGTTATAGTCACTGCATTTAGGTCAAGGCGATAGTGTAAAGATACAATGCACAACAGGTTACAAGTCCAAGGTAAAAGTAGTAGATACTTACAACTGAAAGAATAGATGAATGAATGCGGTGGCGTCGTGGCTGAATGAATGAATGAACGATTAAGAATTATAAAAAAAATTAATTTGCTTTAAAACTATGAATTACGAAATTCTATGATATAGCCCTAAAAATGAATTAATTTGCAAAGCCTCGATTGACAGAGACCAACAGCCATTCAATGACTATGACAAAACAACGCAATGATCATTAGGATACTCTGGAGCAGCCCACGACGTAGGAGGGAAAAGGTCGAAGGAGAGGGTTATCGTAACACCACATGACAGCATAATGTAACAAAACTGAAACGTGCCATAACGTAACATAAGATAGCATACTGTAACATAGCACAACGTACTATAGCATTACGTAACATGACATAACTTAACAAGACATAATGTAACACAACATGACGTAGCATCACACAGAGTCTCATACTATAGCAACGTAATATAACATGATGCAACATAGCATATGGTAAACATAGCACGACGAGACATAACATAACCGGACATAGCACACGATATCACGGCTAAACGAAACGTAGCATAACATAACACAAGCTGATATATAATTTCAAATAACATGGATTTTAAGTGGTTCCGAAGACATTAGCTGTGTCTAAGAACTAAGGCAAAGGTATTGTATTCATACCTTCTTCCTCTTTCTGGTAATGATGATGATGACGACGACGACAATGATGCTGCTGATGATGATGATGAGACGATGATGATGTCTATATGCAAAAAACTGACAGATTTAAGAGAATTTGCCTTTTCAGAAAAATCAAATGCGATTAAAAAATTTAATTGCAAGCCAAAAGCTATGCAAAGACAATTATTGCATCCGATTCAAAATCGACATCTGTATTTATTTAGCGCCGGCGTGAGAATATGAACGGCCAATTAGCATCTAGCGACGAAGAAATCGAACATCCTACTGTTATTGTCTTCTTTATTCTGCTTCTCCGTTCTTCCTATCTTCTGTTGTTTCGGCTCCAAGTCTCCAAAAAGTCACACCGGTTTTCCTGACCAGGAAACGCAGCCGTCTTCTTTCTGATATCTGGTTTTTGAACGACGAGAGATTTTCCGCCTTTTGTAGAAGAAACAGCCAGCTGCCTGTTGATTTATCGCCTTCGATAAATAAAGTAAATTGTCGGCGCGTGATCACATCTGACGAAACCTGTGATAAGGGTCTGATATCTTTTTATTGGCCGAGCCGTCATTATAAAATGTCACATGACAATTACATGTGTGGATCACTGTCGAGAAATTATGAGGTCGGCCCGTGATCACGCTCGTTAACACCCACACGTGAGGGGCTCGAAGTAGCACAGCGGAAATTATATCTAAATTTGAAAAAAATAAAGAATATTATTAGGCCTAATTTAGCTTTCGAGGCATTAATTTTGTCGACAAAGATCTACAACAAGGGGTGAAGGCGGGTACTCGACGACAGTCGATAAATTGCGCGTAGAGAGCTGCAATATTGCGCAAGCTCAGAGTTTAGCTTTAGTCCTTTAGACGCTAGATGACAGCACAGGACGAGCGATGGTGACGTGAGTTTGGCTTCTGCAAAAGACACCAGATGACCTAAACTAAAGCGTTGAAACGACACAGTTTTATTATCTGCTGATAGCATGATGATACTGTTACAGCAGGATGTAAACGAATAATCTATATGAGGATTACCAGGCAAGTTAACGGAACTTCATTTTCCAGCCAGTTGTGAGTGATATGAAACCCGATCTGTGTGATCTCTAGTAGCGCGGGCTGAAAAGCAACCTTATCTGTGCAACACGTTTTTGTGAACACCTCCGCACTTTCGGCGCGTGCACTTGATTATCATGAACAATATCATACGGTTCAAAACGATAACGTATAGAGTGACATCCGGTATGCATACATTGTCAAACATTCGCCATATGTTCGTTTGACGTTTTTAGAAAAACAACCAGTTTTGACTTAGGCTAACTAAGGAAAAAAGGACTTTTACCAAAAACATTCAGCCTACAGCTCGAATTTAAAACAAATTATTTACACTCGGAAAGAGTTAAAATAGGCCATTTTGATATTTCGATTGCTTTCTTTGTGACTTATACTTTCAACGGCAACATGTGTAGTTGTAAGCTACAATTTTGAATAACGCACTTTCTGCTCCTATTTCTGTATTAACCCTCGGGCTACCAAGGGGGGGGGTTGCCACCCCCCCCTAGGTTTTTTTCATCTCAAACTTTTTCCGTATGGAATAAAAATTTGACCTTTTAGGTAGCTGTAGGAGGTTCATTTACACACGTTTTGAGGTAAAATGTGAGATGATATCTCACACCGTTCAAAAGTTATACCCAATATACCCGAGGTACCAGAGGGGTGGATACCACCACCCTAGATTTTCGACTATATCTTATCCGTCATTTAATATTAAGAGACACAAATTATACCATTCTATAGAGGGAATGTGGGGCTACATTTCTATGGTCACTGAGTTGACCTGAGACAACCGGAAGTGCTCAAAATAAATAATAATACGCGTAATATGCGTGAAAAATGGCTGAATGGAAGCACTCCCCTCTTAGTTTTTGTCTGTAGCGTATTCATTTGTCTTCCTGGAAGAGAAACAAAGATACCAATGTTTAGAGAGAATGAAGGGCTTCATTTACATACCTACATCTTTGTCTTTTGAATACCGGAAGTGATCAAAATAAATAATAATACGCGTAATCTGTGTGAAAATGGCTGAATACAGATTACAACGTAAACCGATATATATGTATGGATATATATGTATGGATGTACATTTATACTATATAAACATGTGTAGGGATGATTTTGTGTATCTTTTATACATAGATTAGTTTCAAAACACACATAATCTTATATTTGTTTATCCAAAAAGTACAAAATGTACGCAATAATATACAATATTGCTAATTAATGGGTTCCGTTGTTAAAAGTGATGTAATTTCGAGGTGCATTCGCATAATGTACAACTAAATATACCATTCTGTGCAGAAATGAATGCTGAATCCAATGCTATATTACAAGTTATGATATGTAAAGCCAAACACGAAATCCAGGGGTGGTGGTAACCACCCCCCCTTGGTAGCCAGTGTTACAAAAAAGCTTGGTAGCCCTAGGGTTAATAAAAGAAGAAATTGTTTTTGGCGAAAATATTATATTTTTGTTATTCAGATTTTAAGGCCTGGCATCGCCGATTCCGATTAATACCGATTAGTGCAAAATCTGGTCCCAACCGATTACCTAACGATTAATCGGCCCATCCCTAGTAAAGCGCCTACACTCACTTTTAGGGCTCTATAGTCTCTACGTACATGTAGTTGCAACTATAATTATAGGACCAATTATAGCAGTACAATAGATAGGTTGTGTGTTATGAGTAATAGTAATATTGTAAATGTTCATTTACGAAAGTAGGTATATTCTTTATTTATCCAACTGCCTAACCGCACTATGGTTTACTTTAAAGTAAGCATTATAAAGCAAAAACGTCTTTCTCAGTAAGTTGTTAGCCCGTGGGACAATTCGTTCATGCGGTCTGGATTACAGGAGGGAGAAGCATGTTCAAAACATATCCCAGGTCCGCCAATGCAGCAGTAAAGAGGTTCCCATCTGCCGTTCTACCTTTTATACAGCGCATCTTCAATAAAACTCATCAGAGTGTTGACTAAACCTGATCTAACTAGATCACAATCTAATACAATTGTCTTCCACCGAGTTGGGAAGTAGGATCTTAAAAAGAAGAAGAGTGTAGACACAACTAGCATTTTCATAAACATGCACCCATGTTCTTTTATGGGTCCTTCATGGATCCCAAATGGAAATTTTTGCAAGCCGAAAGGATTTCTTATTCCTTTCAAAAAAGATGTGGGAATACAAATGAGAGGCTACTGGTGGTAGTAACTATGAGACCTTTTTTACCTCCGTGACTTCTGTTTCAATCCTGGGTTTCGCATGTGGGCTGCCACTGAGCAACCACATTTTAGGCGTTTTGTGACTGCCGACGAATGACCGTCTTCCGCATCAAAAGCATCACCTTTGAAGCTTCATGCAGTTCACGTGAATCTGTGGACTGAACTGTTGCTGACTGTGGATAAGAAGCCCTACTCGAGGAACAAGGAGAGGTGGTATTCGCCAAAATAGTTTCGTGTATCTGTATGATGAAATCTATGTCGCATAAAACGTCCTATTTTAAGGAGATTCTTTGCTTTGATCTTCCACTTTAAAAATGGAATTTGGAAGAATAAGCTTACTTTAGCACACAATTTATATTCTTTACCGTCCTATTGCTTGAGTACTTAAATACAATTACTTTAATTTTTACATGTGTATTTTAGGTGGGTGCTTTGAAAAGACGTCTGCTCGTGTTGACTGCTGTAGCTGAGGTCTCTCTGACCTTTAAGAACTGTCGTGTGGAGCATGGACTGCTCCGTTCTGACGCCGAATACATGTATGTTGGAGCTGATTGCGTAACATCAGGACATTAAGTAGTACTGCGAGGACAGCTATGGCCATCGCATCTGCTACGAACCGTTCTGCACTCTCGTCATAGCATTCTTCAGCACTTACAGTCGGTCACATTCCATAGTCATCATTACCATCCTCATCGTCGTCGTAATCATCGTCATCATCAAAACCAATTAAGTGTTTCTTAGTCAAAATAGTCGCCTAAATAACTTCAAACTACGACTTTTTAGCATATAATAATCTTTAATCTTGGTATAACATTTATTTGTCAAAGCAAACAAAAATTCAAACTTTTTAACTATTCCAGTAATCACAAGTACATACTCTCGCAATCTCTCTCAACTGTACCCCATTTACTAGATTTGTCTGCCTTACCATTATGTAACTCGCTGCGGTTTGTCAGTCTGCTTTATTAAACGAATATATATATAAATATAATATATAAATTATATATAAAAATTATATATATATATATATATATATATATATTATATATAATTATATAGGATTTGTGAAAGAGTAGTGTTTTTGTTTTGCGTGAAAGACCTGTTGAGAGATAGCACGAGATGAGATTTTGGTTAGTTCATAGGATTCTGGTACGAGTTTCTTCCAGAGAGGCTATGGAGCGATTTGCAACTTTTAGTGATGAGGTGACGGAAGGGCGGAGAAGTGATAGGGTTGAAGAGGAGAGCGTTACATTATGAATCAGCCTACATTTAAGTCACAATTAATGCTGAGCTCATGGTTTGTACTAATTACCACGATTTACGTCTACAGTATATCTACCAGTCGACAGAAGTTTGATCGTTGCAGAAACGCGATATTTTTCAGAATAACTTTGTTAAAAATTTCGTATTAACGCAAATAAAAATAACATCTGGTTTGAGTAGAAACTAATGTGACCAGATGGATCCTGAAATGAACTATGCTGTATGATGTACTAAAGCTCAGACCATTAGAGCAGACTCAGCAGAGGCTTTGATCACGAAATGTGACGTTCAATGACGTTTTTGTTTTTATTGGAGTGATAATTTATATTAAAGTTTCGTTAAACGTGTCTCGAAAAGGTTAAGAAATTCTATGAGCCCTTGGAATCCAGACCCGCAATGACTTGGCCTCTGAGCCCTACAGGTGCGTCGCTACCGGATCCAATTATAAGTTTGCGCACAGTTTCGACATTCACTGTGCTCGCCAAATAGACTATGTTCAGTATGTTGTATTCACCTTTAATGGTTCTGAAAAGACTATAAACCGGGACACGTGAGCAACTCTGTCACCTGTTGCCTTTCGAGATGCCGCAGTTAGCCTGGTTCAGTATAGGCAAGTAATATATGTCGAAGAAAGCTTTGATCACATTAATGTCTACGGTTACCAGGCATTATTATGAAAACTACATATCTTAATAGTTGCGTCTATGTCAGCTAGATCTCTTCAATAAACGAATATTGATTGATTAGTTGATTGGTATAGTGTTCGTCTTCCTCGACAATTCTACTCTGCCTGTCGGCCACCTTGCGCTTGAACTCAGTTTTCGAAGATGAGGAATCCGGAGAACGTGCTGTACATGTCACCGTAGATGTGGGATCCAAATGGTGGATATAGCTGAAGCCAGACCTGGTCACCAGCCTCCAGCGATAGAATGGCCACGTTGGTTGACGGTGCCCATTCTGGGGTGGCTACGGATCCCATTTGCATTATCCGAACTCCGTTCTTCAACAATATGATGGACGCCTACAGAAAACAGTGAGGAAGATGACGTCGAAAAAGATATAAGTTGAAAAAGAAGGCTCACAAGATCAAAGATTATAATAGGAAGATGATGATGAAGGTAAAGAAGTCTATGAAGAAAGAAAGGGAATTGGACGAAAAAGATTAAAAAGATTATAAAGTAGGCGAAGAAGAAGCGAATATGGCTTGTAAAACTGAAGGAACGACGAACCGAACAAAATTAAAGAAACGTCCACTTGATGGAACAAGAAACGAAAGGAAAGGTTTCCAGTATACGGGCTCTTGGAGCAATCAGACCACCCTATGTTGCAGAGCAAATGGATTTACGGCCAGATATGGACCATATGGTTGACATTAAAGCACCTGACTCTCAAAGGTAGGATGACGCATAACCCATCGGGCAGTAATGCATCATCATGAGGATTTTGAACTCAATGAGTCTTCGCATGGGCAACCCAAGCGCTCGTCCCGCATATACACTGTGTCCACGATAAAGTAGAACACTAGACTTTGTGAAATATCTTGGTCAATTGTAGTACTATAGGTACTAAATTTGGTGCAAATGAACTTCAGTCTATTCTATCTATACCCTGCACATTTTTATTACAATTGATGCAACGGTTACGAGGATATACCCTTATGAAATTGGGTGGTTCAGGAACCAAGTTACCGAACAGTAAAACGCATCGACAGATGCGTGCGCGGCTGATCATTCTGACTCAGCACCAGTTCTTCGACAGCATTGATATTTGTTTGCGCTCTTAACGCCCGATCTCGTGGTTTCCTTGCATTTGATCCGGTTGTGGCAATCTTTTTTAACAGCTTGCTGATACCAGCTAGGGACCAATTTTTCATTGGAAATTCTGTAATGAGTCTCCTTGCGCCATACCCTTTCGTCTCTCTCAACTCCTTGATTAAAATCTTGTCCTCTGCGCTGAAAACCATTTTTTTACAACCGACTACTGTTACGTAAAACAGGTCTCGTAGTGTAACTGTTTCCGAAAATGACGCTTATAAACAACAGCCTGTGTATCCTCTGCGGTAGCCAGAAAAATGACGTCATTCTATGCGTTTTACTGTTCGGTAACTTGGTTCCTCCTCGTAACCGTTGAATCAATTGTAATAAAATTTGCAGGGTATAGATAGAATAGACTGAAGTTCATGTGCACCAAATTTTGTACCTATAATACTACAATTGACCAAGATATTTCACAAAGTCTAGTGTTCTACTTTATCGTGGACACAGTGTAGATATAGCTAGATATAGGCCCTAATGATCAAACCCTTTTAACATGATTGGGCTAGGGTTTTCGCGAGGACTTATCCTGCCTGTTTATTAACTGTTTTGTGAGGCACCCTTGTAACGAAATGGCCGTGTAACGGGTCCATACAAGTTATCGTCATTATTATTATTATTATTATTATTATTATTATTATTATTATTATTATTATTATTATTATTATTATTATTATTATTATTATTATTATTATTATTATTATTATTATTATTTTTACCTTTTTACCTGAGGTATCTATAATCCCTCATGTGTCAGATATTAATAAGCAATGTTTACTCTGGAGTAATCCTTGTCAAGATCTGGAAGAACAAAAGTGCTGTGGAAGGCAACAGCGTTGAAACGTTGGATTACAACCGACAGGCGCTGGAACAAGAAACTGGTTTCTCTTGGGTCGCCCGAAATTTGGCCGAAGAGACGACCCAGGTAGCGAGAAAGGCCAGTCCCTTGGCGTTAATTGGTCCCATGGTTTCAAAAGCCAGTGGGAAAAAGTGTTAGGATTGCATCAGTTGGATGAATTTAGCATTTTTTCTGGCTTCAGCCAGTTCAGCAGCTCCTCCCGGCTGGTTGAAGGTTGTGGACAAATAAGAAGGGGCCACTGTGTCAGCAACTGTGACATCCCAGCTCAAGCACCGACCCGAGCGCCACGAAATCAGTGTTAGGCCGTCTGGTCTTTACCATCCGACCTTGACAACATTTTCTAAACTTCTAAGTTCTAAATCTAACATATGCTATTTTGTGGGATTCTAGGATGATAATTTACTCTTGGAAGCCCCGCTGCCCTTGGAGCCTGGGGCGGGTAGCTTAGACCCTCCGCCAGAGCGGCCAGACCCTAAAAACCACAAATCTTGGGGGCTCGCGCCCTTTCCAGAAATTTCATTTTCAAAAGTTGGCAACCCTAATTCTGATTATTCGCCATATATTTTGTTTACTCTGGAAATGGGCCCCTCAGCATAATCAAATAAATAAAAAAAATTAAAGTTAAACGCTTAAATTATTTTAGCAATTAATCGATTAAATAATTGTTAAAATACGCAATCCTAATATATATTATATGATATCTAATATATATATATATATTTGTATACACAAACCATTCTGACAAAATGATGACAACGGAAGCTGTTCTCCGAGTCTTTTAGGAAGATCTCGGACAAGAACCTGCAATGCTTTCACATCCGAGATGAGATCTGCCTGTGACTGCGGAATGCCATGCGCTGTTGCAACCAACATTTCAAGGAGAAGGAAGTCGTGCGTAAATCTGAACATTTTTATCAATGTGGTCACGTTGCAAGTCCTGCGATTCTTCTTTAAGCGACAAAATTCACGAAGAAGTCTATGAATATGTCTCTGAGCCAGGTTTTATATAATTTCTGATGCAGTAAGGTGCATATGTACTTGGAGCGTTCCAGGCATGCAGCTTACGGCGTTCAAGACTCTTTAACAGACAGTTAATAAAGACTGCGTGAGTTATTACTCCCTTAAAAAAGTGACATCGATATCTGGCTTTGATTTATTGGAGATAATTCAATGTCACGCACAGGATATATGGCTTCAGAGAGTCTCTTCTTATGTCTCCTTGAGACTTGTGTTATGACGCGTGAGTATGTTAATGTGCTTAAAGTGGCTATCAACATCTGGGTAAGAAATATTGGAGAGATGCGATTTTAGACAAATGTGCCACACACAGCGTATGTGGCTGTGGAGACGTCGATTCTTAAGGTTATTGTGAGTTGAGTTACCATACTTCAGTAGATAAATTGCTCTTAGGTTGGCTCTAAACACCGGGTTTATAATTAGTGCAATGAATGTAGAGAAACTTATGGGACGCAATCCTGGGTCAAGTCAAGGTGACATTGCAGCTGCACAATCGTCAATTCTTATGGGTTACTTGGACTTGAAGTATGCCTACCGAATGAGTGTTTGTAGCTGAGCTCTTCAAGAAACTCTTCAGAGGTGTTTCAGACCGGACCAACGAGCTCTTTACCATTTACCGTTACTTTACGTCTCACAGTGGTTTTCTTTCTTTCTGGTGAAGGCGACGGAAATGCATTTTTACCATTTTAGCTGTTACTTTGCGTCTTACAATGGTTTTCTTTCTGGTTAAATTGACGGTAATAATTTTGCTTCCATCAAGGATGAGTTAAGTTCGAAGAAAGGGTTTAGCATTCCTGCGAAGGAACAAATCCTGGATGGAAACTTTAATTTTTTGAATTTAAACGAATCTACGTACTGGATCGTCTTAAGCTCATTGCAGAACTCGAACGTTAAGCACAGTGTCGTAGTGTTTGCTGGCGAGAAATACACATAGTTATTAAGGGAATTACATTCCAAAGAGTTGAAGGAAAACTTTTGTTGGTGAACTGTGTTGTGAAATTCATTGAGAAACGACAGATCTAGAAATGCCGACAATACAAAAGGTTCATCGCTGCACAACATGGACATCGTCTGGGCTCCATGCCGGACAACACATCAATTAACATGTTTACTTGCTTAGATAACATGGTTCATCGCTGCACAACATGGACGTCGTCTGGGCTCCACAGTGACTGATCATTGAAAACGAGTGGCACAGATACGAAGCGAAGAGATCTACTACTACGTGGTAGGTTATTTCAGGTCATAATAAAATAAATATATTAATTAGATTAGATGCCGGTCTGGTTATGCTATCTAAGATATTTATGGGCATCAATGTCAATCTAGTGAGTGATGTTGATGTTCATTGAACTGACATCTGTTATATTAAATACATATTCATATATCAATAACTGACTGAATCTGTTTCTGCTATCTTATTAACCTGACATTTATAACTATGTAGGCCTAATGGGGAGTGAAATGAAAAAGACATTTATCGGTAACAATGTCAATCTAGTGATTGACATTGATGCTCATTGACCTGACATCTGTTCTATTAAATGCATGATCATATATCAAAAACTGACTGCAACCCTAAATCAAAAAGTAATCTGTTATATTATTAACCTGACAATTATTACTACGTAATGGGGAGTGGAATGAATAACAAATAACCAGACGTATACGATCAGCGCCTATCTCTATTTTGATGAAAAATTTGTGAGATCGTAGCACAGCTAATGATCTATATGATTTTGTGGGTCATTTTAACAGACGTAGAATCGAAGAAATGTTGAACAACTAGAATATTATTATCAAGTGATAATGTGATGTTTATTATAAGAAGGTGGTATTATATCTCTGTTAGTATACATTATCAGAAAGATAATTTTAATCATTAATATGCAATTTAATGTGGTTTAGGAACTTTTGGAATTCAGTTCGTAGTATTTTCAAATGTCATTTTTTGTCGATATTCCAATCCCAATTAAAAAGTTTATTAACAGTCGGATGCAAA
The DNA here is from genome assembly GCA_020284085.1 of Aporrectodea caliginosa. NCBI lineage: Eukaryota > Metazoa > Annelida > Clitellata > Crassiclitellata > Lumbricidae > Aporrectodea > Aporrectodea caliginosa. The sequence continues at coordinate 2,888,544 of JACEVL010000084.1, read as the reverse complement.
AGTTGGGGACCGTCCGAACCTGCTCGAAAGTTAGGGGAACGGGTCCCATATGGTGGTTGCGCCTATGCTGCTGAGCTAAATGATTCGGTAGAATTTTTATTTGTCTGAATCTGTGGCATTCATCGGTGATTTGGTGTACATAATTATGTAGCTGTTTTTGTTTCGTGTATTGCATTTTCGTGATTTTCTGAATATTAACATTGGCCTATATCCGACAACTCCTTGTTAAGTTAAGTGTTCTTTGCGTCAATTGCACCGCGATCTAGACCCATGGATTAACTGACATCGAAATAATTTTGGCAGCGTTGCAAATTGTCGGGTAGAATAATTCATCATGGTTTCTATTATGGCACTACAAACCCGGAGTAGAGTGAATCTGAACATCATTTGTATTTCAATCCATTGCAAGGTTTCTGAGCGTGTCTCGTATTCGCATTTCTGCGTGACTGCGAGCGTTAAAATATTAATAATAATAATAACAATAACCATCATCATCGTTGTCGTCGTCATCAAAACCTGGCGGTGGATTCGTGCCAACGACCAAGACTATAGAATAGGGATCGGGTCCTGGCCCAAGTGCGTGAACCATCTAGCGCACCGTCATGTATTCGGAATGCCAAAAGTGTGAACGTTCTAGAAAAAGGGAATTTAAAATTACCGTATATGTAGTATAAAGCTCTTAGTACTTGCGCTGACGATTGACATTGTGAAGCAACCTTGATGGATGCTACAACGTAACTTTTCTTTACCATACATTCTAGTTACCTGTTATTCGCCTGAGGGCCAATGTGATTTGGAATATTAATCTCGCATAGGCATAGAGTTTGATGTCGTGTGACATGTAGCATGGGACTTATATGCAACAGCTAGCCTTTGGGAAGTTGAAGTCGGGCTAAGAAATGAGTCTGCATATAGAGACGTTATAGGCTAAAGATTGTGAAAAAGTTGTTACATGGACCCGTAGATACTTGCCTAATACGGCCGTACTCTTCGTATATCTGCAGAGCCAATAGAACACAACTGTTGTGTTTCTATGTTGTTGAAACACAGAAACTGGCCTCTTGTAATGTAATTAAGCATTTATATAGCGCCGCTCAAAATCAGCAGCACTCTCAAGCTCTCAACCGGCGTCAGTGCCAGGATCAGCGAACAGGAAAGTCTTAAGGCGTTTCCGGATTACTATGGTGGTGAGAGGGATAGTTATTCCTTGCAGACGCAGGGACTGGCGAAGACAGCTCCAAGCTGAGGGGCCAGCATAGGTAAAGCTCCTGGCTTTGGTCCCAGCTGAGCGCATGCGCGGAGTAACCATAAGGCTGCGAGTAAAGAAAAATCTGAGGTTGGTCGGGACCACCCTAGCGAGCAGGTTGCGTATAAAGGAAAGGGTTTTGAAATGCATACGCTGGGAGCAAATGAAGTGAGTCACGAATAAAGCCTGATATTTGTGCAAACATTAGAATGCTGCACAATTAGTCGAGCAGCGGCACTGAGAATAGACTGCTTCCATCAGGATCCATGTTTTAGCTCTCGCCTATGTAGCTGTATTTTCTGTTCCGAATCTATGTTTTCGGTTAAACTTTGGCGTGTTGAAAAACGTACGTTCACAGCAATTCAAAAACATTACTTAAATTTATTTTAGGATTTTTTTACAATATTCGCTTCACTTTCTTCGCATCACTAAAACTAACTGCTCGTCCGCGCAGCACTTTATTATATTCAAAAATAAACCAATTTTGGCGATAAATCGCCGATAATAATAGGTGCAGTGATATATCCAAGATCATCACCTTTAAAGCTTCATGTAGTACACTTTAATAGGTGGATTGAACTGTTGACTATGGATAGGAAGCCCTATCAGAATGATAGAGAGCAGAGGTCATGTTAATCATAATATGTAGGTAAGTGTATGTACATGCTGAAATCTATGTCGGAAATGAAAGCCCTATTTTTACAGAGACGTTGCTTTTTGTATTCCACTTTAAAAATATCATTCGAAAGAGTAGGCTTTCTGTTGAACATATTTTCCTTACCGTCCTATTGCTTGAGTACTTAGTTACAGTTACTTTTACCTTGACATAATTAATTTAAGAGGGTTCTTTGATTGACGTCTGGTCGTGATGACTGATGTAGCTAAGGTCTCTCTGACCTTTAAGAACTGCTCCGTTCTGGGGCCGGTTATGTTGGGGTTGATTGAGTGTCATCACTATGTACATCAAGTACTACCGCGAGGACAGCTATGACCATCGCATCTGCGACGAACCGTTCTTCACTCTCGTCAAAGACATTTAGTCATAATCATCATCATCATCGTCGTCATGAAAACTATTGTAGTGTTTCTTAGTCACAATAGTCGAATAAAAGACTTCAAACTCCGACTTCTTTCAGCATCTAATCACCTTTAATCTTGGTATAACATTCGTTTTCAAAGCAGACATAAATTTAAACATCTTAACTATCTAAGAATCACAACTACAATCTCTCGCATAGTCAGCAACTTTTCTCACGTTACTAAACACGACTAATAATGGTACATGCAATATGCATTACAAATGTGAAATTTAGATACAAAGACTCAGCCATTGGTTAATGACATCAAAAGCATCAACCAATCACAAAGCTCTGATTCCCTATTAATTAATGGTTAATGATCAAATAGTTATCGCAATCGTAATGTCGAGTTTTATATAGCATCGAAAGCATCGAAAAAGTGAATTCGCTGGAACCAGTTTATTCACAGGCGTTTAGTAAAAACATAATCGATAGGCAGTGGATGTAAAAATCGGTTCTAGGTCAAGATCCAAAGAGGTCAGGCAGGCAAGCAGACAGTCCAACGACTAAGATGGATGGCGTTTAGAATTGAAACCTCGAGGGAGTTAAGGGGAAGAGGAGGAATCATGGAAAGATTTGTGAGAGAGCAGTGCTTTCAGTTTTGAGTGAAAGATCTGTGGACAGATAGAAGGAGGTGAGGTCTGGTGACTTCACAGACTGGACAAGATATTCTGGCAGATGTATTCTAGAGAGGTGAGAAACCTATGGCTATGGAGCAATTTTAGTGATAAGGTAATGGAAGGGCGTAGGAGTGTTAGGGCTGAAGACGAGCGGTTTACATTATGAATCACTTAACATTTAGATAACGATTAATGATGAAATCATGGTTTATATTGATTACTGCGATTTACGTGTATAGCATTGTTTGAAGTCTACCATTCGGCAGAAATTTAATCGTTGCAGAAATGTAGACAAAATTCAAAATAGCTTTGGTCACAATCTTGTAATAACACGAAGAAAAATAAAGTCTGGTTTCAGTAGACACCAATGCGGCCTGATGGATCCTAAACTATTATTACGCTGTATGATGATAAAATTCAGAATAGTAGAGCAGGGGTTCGTTGACAGAGTGTCCGACGGGTTCTGTGTCCCGTCAGTAGTTTTATAAAGGGCTCAACCATTAGTAGGGTCCCTGCCAGACTCCCTGGAATATTTTAGCTGCAAAATCGCTGATGGCAGAAGATCGTCTGTGCTATTCGAATATAATATTTCCATTCTATACTAAATGTTCAATTTAATCACTTTTTCGGTTGATTAAAGTAATAATTTATATTAATGTAACAAGTCTCGAAAGCGTAAAGAACTTTTATGAGCAATCTGAATACAGACCAGCAATGACGAAGGCCAATATCAAACTTTTCATGGGCTAGACCCAATAATAAGTTTGCGCTTGGCTTTAGACATTCACTGTGCTCACTTTTATAGTTCTGAAAAGTTTCTAAACCGGGGCACGTGAGCAACTGTGTTGCCTTTTACCTGTTAAGATGCTGAAGTCAGCCTTGTTCAGCATAGGCAAATATATTATGTTTAAGATCGCTTTGACCACATTAATGTCTACGGTTACCAGACACTACTATGACAATTAAAGCGTTCTTCTTCTTTGATAATTCTTCTCTGCGTGTCGTCCAACTTGCGTCTGGATTCAATTCTCGAAAATGAGGAATCCGGAGAACGTGGTGTACATGCCTCCGTAGACGTTTTGTCCACCTCCTAGCTGCAGCCACACGTGGTCACCAGCATTCAGCGAAAGGATGGCCACGTTGGACGACGGTGCCCACCATGGGGTGGCTACGGACCAGATAGTCATTACCGTAACTCCGTTCTTCAACAAATTGACGTAGGCCTACAGAAAACGGTGAAGAGGATGATGACGAGGACGATATGAGTTGAAGCAAAAAACGCACAAGATCAATAATAATAATAATAGGAAAATGATGATAAAGGTAAAGAAAAATTCGGAGAAAGAAGGCGAATCGGACGAAAAAGATGAATAAGATTATGAAAAAGGTATGCATGAAGAAGCGTCTGTGGCTTGTAAATGTTGTTGAAAAACCAAATGTATGATGAACTAAAAGAAATTTTTTAAATGTCCAATTGATGGTAAAAGAAAAGAAAAGAAAATAACAGAGCATAAAAGGCCGAGTGCGGCAAACTTTCTATTATGGCAGTACGGAACCTGGGCGGAACCAGACCATCCTATGTTGCACAGCAGAGAGATTTACCTCCAAATATGGTTGACTGTCGTGCATAGCTGTCATAGGTAGGATGAAATGTTAATTCTTAGACAGTCATGCCGCAGCATCAGGATCTTGAACTCAATATGTCTTCGCAAGGGCAACTGGTGCAGGTCTTCTTGCATGCGTTTAGCTATACATTCAAACCCTTTTGGATACCACCAATTATCCGAGCAATCAAGTAAAGTAAATTAATCTGAGAAAAAGGAAGACCCGCATACAATGTCATAACACTACCATAATCCATCTTTGTGGATATGAATGCTTGCGTCAGGATTAAAGCAGTTTTGACTTTTTGCTTTGACCTCTAGATAGGCATGTTAACTCCAATGACACAATATTGTTAACGGTCTTCAAAAGAAAGTTTGCTTAAAGACTGGACGATAGTTGGCCACTTCGTCATCATCCCTACCCTTGGCGTTTAAGCTATAAGTAAAATTATCGCCCGCTTCTGGGAGGTGGGAAGTGACTCTTTGGGCCAAGTGAAGTTCAACAGCACTACAAAAATAGCATAAAATCAGCCATAAGATTTCTTAAGGAGAATCTCGGCAGTGGTTTCAACTTTTTGACTTCTAAGGTGGCGGCAGTAGCAATGTGATTCTCGTTAACGATAACGGTAGCGAAAATGTTCGTTAACGAAAATAAAATGATTTCGTTAACCATAGCTATAAAGATAAGTAAAAATATCATTAACTATGACAATAACTATAACGAAAAGAACATTAACGAAAATTCATTGTGTTTTCGTTAATGAAAGAAAAGAACAATTGCAATATCGACAAATATCAGGACTCGAAAATGCGCTACCACTAATAGCCTATGTTCGACCTGGATTTTGGAATTGTGAATTAACCTAGTAATAGTGGCTCATTTTATTAAATTTAGCTATTTTGTAAACGTTTCTATAGTGATTGCGACCAAGGTTGTCTAACGCAAATTCGCAAACTTAGTAGCCGTAGTAATCTCGTGCATCCGCAATTTTGGGAATGCAGTCAGTAGTCAATTCAAGTAGCCTACGAATCAGTCACAAATAAAAGTTCGTGTGGGCTATCATCAGCGTTGTTGGTGTTAATGAGGGGAAGTAATGTGGCCGACTCACAGCCGGTAAAAACACGACTCATCTACTCAATCATCTCAAGTATCACCAGCCACCTACTGTACGTACAAAGAAGTCTGCGCTGCATAGAGTGATAGGAAGAGTGCACAGAAGGGAACTCGCGAAGACAATCAAAACCGGTTAGATATTAGTATGCAGTATAATTAACAGTCTCAACCTTTCCAATGGCTGTTTTTTCAAAGTGTTTGGTGAGTTTTGCGGGCTTAACAACTTTTTGCTTTCACTTTGAAATGGCTACCCCTCCATGGGCGTATTTATGGTTTGTTTTACGGGTTCAACCCCCACCCCCAATAAATGCATTACTGTTATTAAAAACTAAAAATGTAGAAAATACGACAATTTCCAATGGAACCCTCCCAAAAAAGCTCAAACCCTTCCGAAATTTTTGTTCTGGCTACGTCCATTTACCCCTCATCATCAGAATTGATGAATTTTTTGCATCAAGGTAACGTGCATTCATAAACCTGAATGCACCAATTCTTCAAAGTCTTCGAAGCACTAAGAAAATTGTGTAACGCGTCTTAATATGCATACATGTAGCTCCTGCGACTGTAGGCAAATTCACGTAGCCTCATTGTAACTATAAATAGTAACTAAAATAAAAAGCCAGTAACTATGACTATAACTGCAACGAAAAAATAATACTAACTATAACTGTAACTATAACTAAAATAAGAAACCATTAACGATAACTGTAACTATAACTAAAATAACATCTGTAAGGAGAATCACACTGGCAGTAGCTGATGACGATACTGTTCTAGTGGAATGACCTCTAAATGTGACATTCTACTTTCAGTCGGATGCCAACGAAAACATTGATTATTGTCAGTTCAGTTGCTTTTGGGAACTATTAAATTGAAATGTTCTGCACACTACGTCCAAAAATTCATCGTCATCATGATCAGTTCCCGACGCCAGCCATTTGGCGGCGATGGTCATTGGTTACGAATAAATTACCTCCCTTGTCCTCGTTCATTTGTCAAGTCCATTGCTCCCCTTAGTGTCAGTCCAAGTGATGTTATTTCATCATTTATATTATCTATACAGCATAGTCCTTGTCCGCCTTTGTTTCTTTTTTCTTCGAATCTTGAGTGTATTGCACTGTGTGGATTTCGGTCAACTGGCATTCTTTCTAAATTTCAAAACCATCGTAGACTTCGTTGAAACTTTGTCTAGCAGGGCTGTTTGGATTCCTAATGCTTGTATAATGTCATCGTTCCTTATTTCTGCAGTCTTGAAATCCCTGCGATCTTCCGTAGCCAACTCATTTTCTGCTGTAAGAATTCTTTTCTCATCATGTTCTCGCATTGTCCAGCATTCCGATCCGTATAGGAAAATCGGTCGTATCATCGTCCTGTATATTTTTTATCATGGTTTTCTTTGTTAATTCTCTGCTTTTCCATATATCCTGTTCATCGTTCCAAATGTCGCTGAAGCGCGTCCAATTCTTCTTTGTGTATCTTTATCGTCGCTGCCCACCTAGATAAACTAATTGTTCTACTTGTTCAATAGCTTCTATTTGAATGTTGATCCTTATTGGTGTCTCTTTATTCTATTTAATCAGCTTCGTTTTGGTTTTCTCTGCGTTGATCACTAGGCCGAATCTTCTGTTGGTTTCGTCACTCTGTGTCGTAATATCCTGTAGTTCTGGTCCGTGATGGAACAAAGAAACTTTGGCAAAGAGTAAACCGACTTACAATAAAGACGTCTACTTGTTTACCGACTAGTGTGATTACAGCAGAAGAACTTAATTCTCATTATGCTAAAACCTCTACTGATGCTGCATACATTAATACTCCTCTTCGACAGACCGCCGAGCCAGGATATTCTCTTCTCTCCGAAATGAATGTCTTCTATCTTTTGGACCGACTTCATGCCACTGCTGAGGGTTCTGATGCCCTCTCTGCCAGGTTTCTTCGACTTCTTGCACCATCATTGCGTCCATACTCACTCACTTGATCAACAGTTCTCTATCAACTTCACATGTGCCAAACCAGTGGAAAATTGCTGTCATTCATCCAATTCCTAAAGTACCAGATCCTGCTTCTCCATCTGATTATCGTCCGATATCCGTGGTGCCTATCCTTTCACGTCTTGTTGAACGAGTAATCGTTCGCACATATATCTACCCTGCGTTCGAAATACCACCTACAGCAGAGAATCTAGCTGACCAATATGGATTCCGGCCTACAGGATCAACCACTGCTGCTTTCATCGCCCTCTTACATCACATTACTACCCTCTTACAGGAACATGAATTTGTCATCATGGTCTCAATGGACTTCTCCAAAGCATTTGACACTATAGCTACCCGCAGAAATCTTCGCTCTGCATCTCGTGGCGAACTTGCTGTTCCCTTTGCGCGCACTTCAAAGATGCAACTTCGTGCCAGTGGTTGGGCCGACCATCTGGAATAATCTTCCTTCAGATCTGCGTGTTCTTCTAGCTGGAGACTCTGCATACACCTTTTACAAGAATTTGAAAACTGTTCTCTATCGCGGTAGTTGGGCTGGGAGCGCCTCTGAGTAGGTTATCTTGGAGGGGCGCTATATAAGTCCTCTGAACGAATGAATGAATGAATGAATGAATTCGTCATCACTCTTTGTCGGAAAAGCTTGGATCTATTGATATTCCGGATCATACTTTCAATTGGCTTTCAAACTATTTTCATGACCGCAAGCATATCACCAAATTTCAAGGAGAAGTTTCGTCCATTGCATCCATAAATGCTAGTGTTGTTCAGGGATCGGGGGTTGGACCTGGATCCTACGTAGTTGGGTCGTCTGACCTTCATCCTAAAAACAGCTTTAATATTCTTGTTAAATATGCTGACGATACCTATTTATTAGTAGGATCATCAGTGGCGGCGCCAGCATGGGGCTAGGGTGGGCTGAAGCCCCCCCTATCGGCGGCTCAGCCCCCCCAAACAAAAGTGGGAAATCACTGCCAATGCCAGAGAGGGGGGAGAGCCCAAGGAATTGGCCCAAACCTGAAATTCTGGCGTCGCCACTGAGGATCATCTAATATTGGAACAGCTGCCGAAGAATATGATCATGTGGCATCCTGGGCAAAAACTAATAATTTGAAGTTAAATCCATCTAAGACTCGTGAAATAATTTTCTCAAAAAGGGGTTTAAAGGGTCATCTATACCTATTGTTATCCAAGGTGCTGAAAGGGTTGACACTATTAGAGTTCTAGGGATTACCCTAAGTTCTGACTTGCGCTTGACAAAGCATACTGAAAAAGTCCTTACCTCAAGTTCTACTTCTTTATACGCCCTCCGTGTTTTGAGAGATCACGGCATGTCTACTTACGCGTTGCACGATGTTGCTATGGCAACCACTGTGACACACCTAATGTATGCCTACCCTGCCTGGTGGGGTTATGCCAGTGAGACTGATAGGAACAAATTACAAAGTTTGCTAAATAGGATGAAACGTAGAGGTTTCCTCTTATCTACTACCCCTAGCGTTGTAGATATGTCACAAGCTGCTGATTCTGGCTTATTTCGGGCTATTTGTGGGGATTCATGTCATGTTCTCAGAGGAATCTTCCCACCTACACAGCAAATCAAATATAACTTACGTCCTAGAATTCACAAGTTTAATCTCCCAATCAATGATAAATGTATTTACATACCACGTATCTAGTTTAAAAATACATATTAATTAATTGTCCTATAATTATAATTACTTGTATATTTGTCTAGAATTACATGTATTAACGTTAGCCTGACTCTTTTAGCTAATTGTGTTACTTGTAACCTGTTGCGTTTTGTCAACTGGATTATTTTGAAATTAAACGAATATTGATTGATGATTCTAGTTAGGAGGCCACTGCTATCAGCAAATCGGAGATTATTCACCAGCCTTCTATTTAATTTGATTCCTGCCTCTGTGTTGTTAAGGCTGAGTGTCATTGCTGCTTCTAATACCAGGTTAAATAAGTATGAGGATAAGATACATTCTTGTCGTACTCCCGTTTTTGTGTGAAAGTATTGCGTGATTTTGTTATCTACTGTAATGGCACTTGATGATTTTCGATATATATCCCTTGTATACACAAGTTTGATCAGTTGCTCTGGTATCCCTGTATTTTGCATCACTCTCCACATTCCATCATGCCATATGCTGTCAAATGCTTGTTTGAAGTAAATGAAGTTGATGAAGACTTTCTGGTTGTGTTCTAAGCTTTTTTCAAGTATCTGTCTCAGTGTGAAGAGTTGATCAATAATTGTGCTTCTTCCTGGCCTGAACTCGACATGCTCTTCTCCAAGTGACCTTTCAACGTTCTGCTTCATTCGGTTTTGTATTATCTTGGTGAAGACTTTTCCTGGAATGCTCTGTAGGCTAATGCCTCTGTAATCTTTGCAGTCATGTGGATCTCCTTTTCTTTTGTATATTTTAACGATTGTCGATTTTGCCCAGTCTTCTGGTATTTCTTTCTCTTGTTGAATCTTTGTAACAATGGTATGCATAGCTTTAACGACTGTTTCTCCTCCTCCTTCAAGTAGTTCTGTAATGATTCCATCCAAGCCTGGCGCTTTTGCGTCCTAAAACTGTCTTACTTAAATTGTATAGGTACTAATAGCCTTTAAAGGGATGTGATCTATTTTGTACATTGAGAAAAACAACATAAAACGCGGGCAGCATGATTGTCGCTAACGACAGTAATAAAATTAGGCGGCGATGGGTGCAAACAAATGACCTATATTTCTCGATAATGTGAAGATATTATGGTAATAATAACATAAAAGTGAGAAAGAACTTTGGTAAACAGGTGTCAACCTGCTCTTTCCCCATAAGGGTGTTTTACCGAGCTTAGAGTCCAGGAGTTCTGCACTGGAGATGCTAGTTTACTCTAAGGTTCTGTATTGTGTGTGTGTATTTCCTTTTTAACGACTAGCTGTGTGGTAACAAAGACCATTAGCGGCGCTCTCCACCTTTATCCAGGCTCGGGACTGGCACTGTCAGAAAGCAAACAGTGGCGGAATTAAGTATTGTATTGCATTTGATTTCATTACCGCCTTGGTATGCACTGCTGCGAGGGTGATGCTGAACTGATAGGTAGCGTTGAACGGGGCCGTGAATCGACCAGACCATGACGAATAGGCCAAACCGTTGTTCGTAACAACTTTGTCGAAGACGAGGTCGATGTTGTGGGTGACTGGACCGACGTTCTTAGTCAGACCGACGAAGAACGCCACCTTCTTCTGCTGGACTGTAGGGATCCAACTGCGTTGCACTGATGAAAATGAAGACACAGGTAGATGTAACCAGATTAATAATAAACGTAATGAACGACTGAGGTATGAGGTGTGGTGCTAAAAGGTAATGGGATAGAGGTAGTAAGATAAACATAACAATGGAAAGTTAATGAGGTCTGAGTATATAGTGTCAGGCATTTGTAATTAAGTTATGGTTATACTTAAAACATTGTAAGGTAAGGGTGATGAGGTAAAGATAAGCAAGGCAAAGGTAAAAGTAATAAGGTGATGGTAATAGATTATGGTGATGCAAACTTGTGAGCAAATAATATACCTACTTAAAACTGCATGAATGGAAGAATGGATGAATGAACGCGTTAGCGTCGTGACTGAGTGAATGATTGGTCTTAAGGAAAAGTTGTGAAATTTGTATAATAACTCTGGATTACAAATTGTAATCAACAAGTTAGATCATTTATCCTTGCTGGTGTGACAGAACAAATCTTTATATCACCTACTCGTTTATGACTCAGGGGTTCTTAATTCCAAACAGTAAAAGTTTGGTTTCCATTATGCATGGCATTCGGCGAAACTTGCTTTAAAAGTTCTTTATATCACGATAATGCGAACCACTGTTAAGCATGACAAAGGTATATAATGTGATGTAATAGCATAATACAGCATCGTAGAAATCAAGTTACTTCTAGGGTGCTTACAATATGAGTTGCTCGTGCAACTGACATTGCCAGTCTTAGCCAGTGCTATGAGCTAGAAAGCAGAGTTTTAATATTGTGTTTTTGAAGTCGTGAACCCTATCTTTCTCCTAAATAGATGGGGTATTGCTCCATGCACTTGGGTCAGAGCTTTATAGACCTTATTGTTAGGGGTGGGCAACGATTACATATTTTAATCGAAATTAATCGCACGATTAGAGTTTTTCTTAAAAGGGGTTAATTTTTAATCGCATGTCCCAAAAGATAACAAGTAATCGTAATCGTAATCGTAATCGTAATCGTAAATTTATATAGCGCCACTTCAAGAAATACTCCTCAGAGGCGCTCCCGACCTGACAACACCAAACCACGATCGAAAAGAATGGTTTTCAAACGCCTGCGGAAAAGGGGCAAGGAAAGACCAAGAAGCTCATTACGTAGGTTGCTAGGCAACCTATTCCAGAAAGATGGACCGACCACAGCAAAGCTCTTATGAAGCACCATCGAAGTTCGAGCCACAGGGACAACCAGGTCGCCTTGAGTGGCAGAGCGAAGGAATCTACGACCTGGTATGGAAAGCACTGGCACACAAAGCTCCCTGAGATAGACTGGGGCTTGACCTGCAAGACAATTGCGCATAATCATTAGGATCTTAAACTCAATGCGTGTTTGCATTGGCAGCCAGTGCAGTTCCTCCCGCATAAAGCAAGATATATGAGCGAACTTTGGTATGCCTCCTATCAGCCGAGCCGCGGCGTTAGCACAGATTGCAGCTGACTAATGCGCGATAGGGTTAAGCCCGCATAGACAGCATTGCCGTAGTCGACTCTGGTGCATATGAATGCGTGCAGCAGGGTCGTAGTAGGCCTACAACTACTCTACCGACTCTGAGTAGTTACGTGAATATGCGCTATATAAATGCTTGCACTCAATAAACAAAAAGTAAACAGGCTTTTACTACTTGTGTTTAGTTTTAGTTTTTATTTTCAAGTTTAAGGTTTAAACTTAACATTTTACTTTAAAATAGCGGTTTTGTCAAGAATTGTTTTAGAGCATTTATTAAAAATAATTGGGCTTAGTGACAATAGCGTTAACTGCGTTAAATATTTAGTGCCCAGTCCTACTTATTATTATTCGTTTAGGTTAGTATGTGATACGAAGACTTCGACAGAATAATTTTATGATAGCGGATTGATGCAGCCTACAAGATTTCACGATAATGTGGACTTGCTGAGTAACGTGGACTTGACTACGATGCAGACTCATGCAGTAGTCACTTCGGCTCAAGATCAAACTTTGGATTTGACTCGAAGTAATTAAGTAATCATTGCGTGACAATTGTGTAACGATTTTCGCGGTTATTCTGGAAAGGCGTTCAAGTAAGTCTTCATATTGCTATACAGACAAGAAAGCCTGTCACTATCATGGACACTTATAGGCTGCTTATTTGACAACGAAAAGTGCGACATTGAAGACATAAAAATACTTTGGAAAGCCTGTCACTGACAAAGTTAGCGTCAATGAGAGGGACCAGAGACTTATGTCGCCCTGGTATACAGAGACCATATAACCTCCGCCCAACACTTTGAACAGCCCGCTAAGAATGTGAAGGACTTTATCGCACGAGAACTTTACAAACGCTCACCTTAGGTCACACCCGACTAAAGCCGACTGCTTTTCTCTAATGATAACATTTAAATCTTGTCTCCATAATTGTAACTGGTTGTGGAGTGTCAACCTGTCGGAAAATAAACGAATATCTATACAAACCATTCTGAGAAGGTGACTTCTCAGTCTGTTCTCCGAGTCTTTTACGAAGATCTTGGACAAGATCTTGCAATACTTTGACATCAGACTTGAGATCTGCCTGGGATTTCTGAATGCCAGCAATGCTCACATTGCTCAGGTCGCTGCCTTGTGCAGTTGCAACCAACATTTCAAGCAGAAGGAAAGCGAGCGTAAATTTGAACATTTTGATCAATGTGCTCACGTTGTAGGTTCTGCGATTCTTCTTTAAGCGACAAAATTTCTTCAGAAGTCTATGACTATGTCTCAATACCAGGTTTTATAGCTTCTGATACAGTAAGGTGCATGCGTACTTGGAGCGTTCTAGGCATGCAGCTTACGGCGTTCAAGACTCTTTAACAGTGAGCAAAAGTTAGGACTTCGTGGGCAATTACTCCATTAAAGTGACATCGATATCTGGCTTAGATTTATTGGAGATAATTCAGTGTCACGCACAGGATATATGGCTTCAGAGACGTCGCTTCTTATGTCTCCTTGAGACTTGTGTTATGGCGCGTGAGTAGATTAATGTGCTTAAAGTGGCTATCAACATCTGGGTAAGAAATATTGGAGAGATGCGATTTTAGACAAATGTGCCACACACACAGCGTATATGGCTGTGGAGACGTCGCTTCTTAAGGTTATTGTGAGTTGAGTTACCATACTTCAGTAGATTAATTGCTCTTACGGTGGCTCTCAACTTACACCGGGCTTATAATTAGTGCAATGATGCCAATGTAGAGGAACGTATGGAACGCAATCCTGGGTAATATTACAGTATTCAAGTCAAGGTGATATTGCAGCTGCACAATCGTCGTTTCCTATAATGTTACTTGGACTTAAAATATGCCGAATGAGGCAGTAATTACACGAGATGCAGAGATTCTTAGAGTATAACAGTAATAATTCACAAGTTCTCGTCTAAAAGAGCATTTATAGACCTGTCCTATTTTTGTTGAATGGTCTGTGTTTGGGGTTGCGCATTCAAGGCTTCTAAACACTGTTCTGAAGAGTGCCCAAAGAACCGTGTAGACAAATTTAATCGTGATTGTTGCTTAGCGTTTCTATAGCACCTCTATAATCCATTGTTGAGCAATGCATTCAACTTGTAGTCAACTCCTAATAAATTGGCTTTAAACAGCGTGTCACTATCTAAACTGCATTCAACTTGTATAGTCATATATATATATAATAATATTGGCTATAAACAGCGTATATATATATATATATATATATACAGGCTGTAAAGTATATATATTCTGTATATATATATATATATATATATATATATATATATATATATATATATTTGTCTGACCCGATAAAAACTTGCGAATACCACACACTGTAACCAATCGAAATTTTTGCAGGTCGTTCTCCTGCGGATTTCTAAGTCAACGCAACAATTTTCAACTCAAAATGTGGTTTCGTTTCCGATATTTTGACATTTTAAGTTGATGTTAAACCCCGTGAACAATAAGGCCTGCCATTTCTATACTGACGGGAAGAAGACGAGATGGAGAAAAGGCCGAAGACGTCTGTGAATTTTCGATCCAATTCAGCTGCTATTCCGAAAGACATCACCTGCGCCTGGGTGGCAGAGGAGCTATTACAAAGCAATTGGAAGGATGGGAAAAGATGGAAGCGAGCTGGAGTTCACTCCTGATCGGTCGAATTGATGAGGGAAATTCGATAAGACGATAAGTTAGTTGAGTGATAAGAATAGTTGCGGATCTGTTCTATCGGATGACGAGACATTAATTTTGTGACTAAACTACGGAGTTATTCGCCTATCTCTCAATCAACGCCTATCTCCCAATCGTCTGGTGTACTGTCTTGTCTTGAGCTCAGTGTAGAACTCGAGCGTTAACCACATTGTCGTAAGGTTCTTTGGCGAGAAGTACACATAATAATAATTAAGGGAATTACATTCCAAAGAGTTGAAGGAACATTTTTGTTCGAAACTGAAACTTTTGTTAGTGAACTGTGTTGTGAAAATCATTTAGAAACGACATCTAGAAATGCCTGTAACACAAGGTTCATCGCTGCACAACATGGGCGTCGTCTGGACTCCATGGTAACTGATCATTGAAAACGAGTGGCACAGATACGAAGCGAGGAGATTTACAACTACGTGGGAGGCTATTTTAGGTCATGATAACATGATATATTCATTAGATTAGACGCGGGTGTAGTTATGCTAAGAAATTTATGGGCATCAATGTCAGTCTAATGATTGACATTGATGTTCATTGAACTGACATCTGTTATATTAAATGCATATTCATATATCAATAACTGACTGAATCTGTTTCTGCTATATTATTAACCTGACATTTATGACTATGTAGGCCTATTGTGGAGTGGAGTGAAAAATACATTTATCAACATCAATGTCAATCTAGTGATTGACATTGATGCTCATTGAACTGGCATCTGTTATATTAAATGCATATTCATATATCAATAACTGACTTAAACTGTTTCTGCTATATTATTAACCTGACATTTATAACTATATAGACCTATTGGGGAGTGGAGTGAAAAAGACATTTATCAGTAACAATGTCAATCTAGAGATTGACATTGATGCTCATTGAACTGACATCTGTTATATTAAATGCATGATCATATATCAATAACTGACTGCATCCCTAAATCAAAAAGTAATTTGCTATATTATTTACTTGACATTTATAACTACGTAATTGGGCCTGGAATGAATAACAACTAACCAGACGTATAATTTATACGATCAACGCCTATCTCCACTGAGATGAAAAACCAACTCGTGAGATCGTAACACAGATAATGATCTATAAAGAATTTTCTGCGTCATTTTAACTGCTTGCGGGATTAGGAATTGGGCGAATCTCTTTCCAAATCTGTGATTTCTGTTAATCGACCAGCATGCGCGTACAAGTGTTGTCTGGGACCAATGCTCATTAAATTTATGGGTTCCATATAAGGCACCTGTTGGTTATATAATATGTTTGTAGTTTGGTTTCGGCCTATAACGTTTATTGAATGACGCCGCCATATCGACGATGATTGGCGTTTATATGTTTGAGTCATGCTAGCAGGCTGTTTCTAGACTACCTTATCAAGAATTCAGCGAATCTGAACGCTATCTGAATTTGTTGCTAGCTCATGATTCGGTAATTCGGCAATTCGTTTAGTTTACGGGACTTTAGCGAATTTATAAACGCCAGCATTCAAATAGGATGGTCGCGTGGTACAAATAGTCATAGTCGGATTTTAAAAGCGAGATGCAGTAAAGTAGTGGAATCGTCTTTTGCAACTGCTGTCTGCAAGATGAATACGTAAAATCGAAGAAATATTTAACAACTAGAATATCATTATCACGTGATAATGTGATGCGCATTAATTATAAGAAGGTGGTATTATCGCTCTGTTAGACAGTTGGTATACATGATCAGATAGTTAATTTTAATCACTATTAGGTAATTTGATGTGATTTACGAAATTTTGGGAATTCAGTACTTAGTCTTTTCGAATGTCATTTTTTGTTGATATTCCAATCCCAATGAAAAAGTTTATCAGCAGTCGTTGGCAAAAGTTGGGAACAGTCCAAACCTCCTCGAAAGTTGGGGACGCATCCCACGGGTCCCATATGGCGGGTGCGCCTATGCTGATGAGATTATTGCTTCTGTAGACTTTTATTTATCTCAATCTGTGGCATTCGTCGTTGATTTGGTGTATATTTAGCTGTTTTTGGTTCGTGTATTGAATTTTTTTATTTTCGTATAGGGAAATAGGCCTATATCTGAAAAATTGAGTTACGTGTTCTTTGCGTCAATGACACCACGATCTAGACTCATGGATTCATTGACATTCGAATCCTTTTTACCGCATTACAAATCGTCAGGCAGAATAATTCATTAAGGTTTCTACATATATGGCACTACAAAACCCTGAGTAGAACGAGTCTGAACGTCACTTGTATTTCAATCCATTGCTAGGTTTCTGAACGTGCATCTTATTCGTATTTCTGCGTGATTGCGAGCAATAAAAATATTACTAATAATAACATAACCATCATCATCATCGTTGTCATCGTCATCAAAGCCAGGCGACGGATTCGTGCCATCGACTAAGACTAGAATAGGGAATCGGGTCCTGGCATAAGTGCGTGAAACAACTAGCCACCCGTCATGTATTCGGAATGTCAAAAGTGTGAACGTTCTAAAAAAAAGGCATTTTAAATTATATGTAGCAATGCAGCTCCTACTACTTGCGCTGATAACTGACGTTGTGAAGCAACTTTGACGGAGTTCACGACTAATGATGCTATTATAACGTAACTTATCTCTACGTTGCAATCTAGTTACCGGTTTTTTGCCATGGCAGAGGGCCAATGTGAATTGAAATATTCATGTTACATAGGCATAGAATTTGATGTCGTGTGACATGTAGCATGGAGCTTATATGTAACAGCCAACTGTTGGGAAGTTGACGTCGGGCTAAGAAATGGGCCTACATGAAGGCTCGAATCTCTACGGCATGGCTGTAGCTGTGACTCAGTGGAAAACTGCATGCAGACGTATGTATCTGAACATTTTATCTTATATTATAATCCAAAGTCTCTTTTTCCTGTCCTTCCGTATGTTTGGCTGTCCCGCTAAAGGCTCCGAAACGGAACGCTTTAGCGATTTGAAAAAATGTACAAAACATTATTACGCCGCTTCTAGGTCAGCGCGACTATTTTCAGCTCGCAATTTTATTTAAACGCCGATATATGGCCATTTCAAATTTTCAACTTTTTCGACGAGACTATTTCAATACCGGTCACAGTATTGCCATTTGTCCACGTCACGAAGGAGGCTTATATTAATATGCAATCTTACGTCACGCGAATTATCTAGGTCAACGCTCTGATTCGCAACCAATCACGATCACCGTTGATTTCAAATCAGAAGTGGTCACGCCCACGGCTGAATTTATAGGTCATCGGACTTAAAAATTCGCCAATGCAATCACTTTTTCGGTTGATTAAAGTAATAATTTATATTAATGTAACAAGTCTCGAAAGCGTAAAGAACTTTTATGAGCAATCTGAATACAGACCAGCAATGACGAAGGCCAATATCAAACTTTTCATGGGCTAGACCCAATAATAAGTTTGCGCTTGGCTTTAGACATTCACTGTGCTCACTTTTATAGTTCTGAAAAGTTTCTAAACCGGGGCACGTGAGCAACTGTGTTGCCTTTTACCTGTTAAGATGCTGAAGTCAGCTGAAGTCAGCCTTGTTCAGCATAGGCAAATATATTATGTTTAAGATCGCTTTGACCACATTAATGTCTACGGTTACCAGACACTACTATGACAATTAAAGCGTTCTTCTTCTTTGATAATTCTTCTCTGCGTGTCGTCCAACTTGCGTCTGGATTCAATTCTCGAAAATGAGGAATCCGGAGAACGTGGTGTACATGCCTCCGTAGACGTTTTGTCCACCTCCTAGCTGCAGCCACACGTGGTCACCAGCATTCAGCGAAAGGATGGCCACGTTGGACGACGGTGCCCACCATGGGGTGGCTACGGACCAGATAGTCATTACCGTAACTCCGTTCTTCAACAAATTGACGTAGGCCTACAGAAAACGGTGAAGAGGATGATGACGAGGACGATATGAGTTGAAGCAAAAAACGCACAAGATCAATAATAATAATAATAGGAAAATGATGATAAAGGTAAAGAAAAATTCGGAGAAAGAAGGCGAATCGGACGAAAAAGATGAATAAGATTATGAAAAAGGTATGCATGAAGAAGCGTCTGTGGCTTGTAAATGTTGTTGAAAAACCAAATGTATGATGAACTAAAAGAAATTTTTTAAATGTCCAATTGATGGTAAAAGAAAAGAAAAGAAAATAACAGAGCATAAAAGGCCGAGTGCGGCAAACTTTCTATTATGGCAGTACGGAACCTGGGCGGAACCAGACCATCCTATGTTGCACAGCAGAGAGATTTACCTCCAAATATGGTTGACTGTCGTGCATAGCTGTCATAGGTAGGATGAAATGTTAATTCTTAGACAGTCATGCCGCAGCATCAGGATCTTGAACTCAATATGTCTTCGCAAGGGCAACTGGTGCAGGTCTTCTTGCATGCGTTTAGCTATACATTCAAACCCTTTTGGATACCACCAATTATCCGAGCAATCAAGTAAAGTAAATTAATCTGAGAAAAAGGAAGACCCGCATACAATGTCATAACACTACCATAATCCATCTTTGTGGATATGAATGCTTGCGTCAGGATTAAAGCAGTTTTGACTTTTTGCTTTGACCTCTAGATAGGCATGTTAACTCCAATGACACAATATTGTTAACGGTCTTCAAAAGAAAGTTTGCTTAAAGACTGGACGATAGTTGGCCACTTCGTCATCATCCCTACCCTTGGCGTTTAAGCTATAAGTAAAATTATCGCCCGCTTCTGGGAGGTGGGAAGTGACTCTTTGGGCCAAGTGAAGTTCAACAGCACTACAAAAATAGCATAAAATCAGCCATAAGATTTCTTAAGGAGAATCTCGGCAGTGGTTTCAACTTTTTGACTTCTAAGGTGGCGGCAGTAGCAATGTGATTCTCGTTAACGATAACGGTAGCGAAAATGTTCGTTAACGAAAATAAAATGATTTCGTTAACCATAGCTATAAAGATAAGTAAAAATATCATTAACTATGACAATAACTATAACGAAAAGAACATTAACGAAAATTCATTGTGTTTTCGTTAATGAAAGAAAAGAACAATTGCAATATCGACAAATATCAGGACTCGAAAATGCGCTACCACTAATAGCCTATGTTCGACCTGGATTTTGGAATTGTGAATTAACCTAGTAATAGTGGCTCATTTTATTAAATTTAGCTATTTTGTAAACGTTTCTATAGTGATTGCGACCAAGGTTGTCTAACGCAAATTCGCAAACTTAGTAGCCGTAGTAATCTCGTGCATCCGCAATTTTGGGAATGCAGTCAGTAGTCAATTCAAGTAGCCTACGAATCAGTCACAAATAAAAGTTCGTGTGGGCTATCATCAGCGTTGTTGGTGTTAATGAGGGGAAGTAATGTGGCCGACTCACAGCCGGTAAAAACACGACTCATCTACTCAATCATCTCAAGTATCACCAGCCACCTACTGTACGTACAAAGAAGTCTGCGCTGCATAGAGTGATAGGAAGAGTGCACAGAAGGGAACTCGCGAAGACAATCAAAACCGGTTAGATATTAGTATGCAGTATAATTAACAGTCTCAACCTTTCCAATGGCTGTTTTTTCAAAGTGTTTGGTGAGTTTTGCGGGCTTAACAACTTTTTGCTTTCACTTTGAAATGGCTACCCCTCCATGGGCGTATTTATGGTTTGTTTTACGGGTTCAACCCCCACCCCCAATAAATGCATTACTGTTATTAAAAACTAAAAATGTAGAAAATACGACAATTTCCAATGGAACCCTCCCAAAAAAGCTCAAACCCTTCCGAAATTTTTGTTCTGGCTACGTCCATTTACCCCTCATCATCAGAATTGATGAATTTTTTGCATCAAGGTAACGTGCATTCATAAACCTGAATGCACCAATTCTTCAAAGTCTTCGAAGCACTAAGAAAATTGTGTAACGCGTCTTAATATGCATACATGTAGCTCCTGCGACTGTAGGCAAATTCACGTAGCCTCATTGTAACTATAAATAGTAACTAAAATAAAAAGCCAGTAACTATGACTATAACTGCAACGAAAAAATAATACTAACTATAACTGTAACTATAACTAAAATAAGAAACCATTAACGATAACTGTAACTATAACTAAAATAACATCTGTAAGGAGAATCACACTGGCAGTAGCTGATGACGATACTGTTCTAGTGGAATGACCTCTAAATGTGACATTCTACTTTCAGTCGGATGCCAACGAAAACATTGATTATTGTCAGTTCAGTTGCTTTTGGGAACTATTAAATTGAAATGTTCTGCACACTACGTCCAAAAATTCATCGTCATCATGATCAGTTCCCGACGCCAGCCATTTGGCGGCGATGGTCATTGGTTACGAATAAATTACCTCCCTTGTCCTCGTTCATTTGTCAAGTCCATTGCTCCCCTTAGTGTCAGTCCAAGTGATGTTATTTCATCATTTATATTATCTATACAGCATAGTCCTTGTCCGCCTTTGTTTCTTTTTTCTTCGAATCTTGAGTGTATTGCACTGTGTGGATTTCGGTCAACTGGCATTCTTTCTAAATTTCAAAACCATCGTAGACTTCGTTGAAACTTTGTCTAGCAGGGCTGTTTGGATTCCTAATGCTTGTATAATGTCATCGTTCCTTATTTCTGCAGTCTTGAAATCCCTGCGATCTTCCGTAGCCAACTCATTTTCTGCTGTAAGAATTCTTTTCTCATCATGTTCTCGCATTGTCCAGCATTCCGATCCGTATAGGAAAATCGGTCGTATCATTGCTTGCGGGATTAGGAATTGGGCGAATCTCTTTCCAAATCTGTGATTTCTGTTAATCGACCAGCATGCGCGTACAAGTGTTGTCTGGGACCAATGCTCATTAAATTTATGGGTTCCATATAAGGCACCTGTTGGTTATATAATATGTTTGTAGTTTGGTTTCGGCCTATAACGTTTATTGAATGACGCCGCCATATCGACGATGATTGGCGTTTATATGTTTGAGTCATGCTAGCAGGCTGTTTCTAGACTACCTTATCAAGAATTCAGCGAATCTGAACGCTATCTGAATTTGTTGCTAGCTCATGATTCGGTAATTCGGCAATTCGTTTAGTTTACGGGACTTTAGCGAATTTATAAACGCCAGCATTCAAATAGGATGGTCGCGTGGTACAAATAGTCATAGTCGGATTTTAAAAGCGAGATGCAGTAAAGTAGTGGAATCGTCTTTTGCAACTGCTGTCTGTAAGATGAATACGTAAAATCGAAGAAATATTTAACAACTAGAATATCATTATCACGTGATAATGTGATGCGCATTAATTATAAGAAGGTGGTATTATCGCTCTGTTAGACAGTTGGTATACATGATCAGATAGTTAATTTTAATCACTATTAGGTAATTTGATGTGATTTACGAAATTTTGGGAATTCAGTACTTAGTCTTTTCGAATGTCATTTTTTGTTGATATTCCAATCCCAATGAAAAAGTTTATCAGCAGTCGTTGGCAAAAGTTGGGAACAGTCCAAACCTCCTCGAAAGTTGGGGACGCATCCCACGGGTCCCATATGGCGGGTGCGCCTATGCTGATGAGATTATTGCTTCTGTAGACTTTTATTTATCTCAATCTGTGGCATTCGTCGTTGATTTGGTGTATATTTAGCTGTTTTTGGTTCGTGTATTGAATTTTTTTATTTTCGTATAGGGAAATAGGCCTATATCTGAAAAATTGAGTTACGTGTTCTTTGCGTCAATGACACCACGATCTAGACTCATGGATTCATTGACATTCGAATCCTTTTTACCGCATTACAAATCGTCAGGCAGAATAATTCATTAAGGTTTCTACATATATGGCACTACAAAACCCTGAGTAGAACGAGTCTGAACGTCACTTGTATTTCAATCCATTGCTAGGTTTCTGAACGTGCATCTTATTCGTATTTCTGCGTGATTGCGAGCAATAAAAATATTACTAATAATAACATAACCATCATCATCATCGTTGTCATCGTCATCAAAGCCAGGCGACGGATTCGTGCCATCGACTAAGACTAGAATAGGGAATCGGGTCCTGGCATAAGTGCGTGAAACAACTAGCCACCCGTCATGTATTCGGAATGTCAAAAGTGTGAACGTTCTAAAAAAAAGGCATTTTAAATTATATGTAGCAATGCAGCTCCTACTACTTGCGCTGATAACTGACGTTGTGAAGCAACTTTGACGGAGTTCACGACTAATGATGCTATTATAACGTAACTTATCTCTACGTTGCAATCTAGTTACCGGTTTTTTGCCATGGCAGAGGGCCAATGTGAATTGAAATATTCATGTTACATAGGCATAGAATTTGATGTCGTGTGACATGTAGCATGGAGCTTATATGTAACAGCCAACTGTTGGGAAGTTGACGTCGGGCTAAGAAATGGGCCTACATGAAGGCTCGAATCTCTACGGCATGGCTGTAGCTGTGACTCAGTGGAAAACTGCATGCAGACGTATGTATCTGAACATTTTATCTTATATTATAATCCAAAGTCTCTTTTTCCTGTCCTTCCGTATGTTTGGCTGTCCCGCTAAAGGCTCCGAAACGGAACGCTTTAGCGATTTGAAAAAATGTACAAAACATTATTACGCCGCTTCTAGGTCAGCGCGACTATTTTCAGCTCGCAATTTTATTTAAACGCCGATATATGGCCATTTCAAATTTTCAACTTTTTCGACGAGACTATTTCAATACCGGTCACAGTATTGCCATTTGTCCACGTCACGAAGGAGGCTTATATTAATATGCAATCTTACGTCACGCGAATTATCTAGGTCAACGCTCTGATTCGCAACCAATCACGATCACCGTTGATTTGAAATCAGAAGTGGTCACGCCCACGGCTGAATTTATAGGTCATCGGACTTAAAAATTCGCCAATGCAACACTTTAGGAAATCGAAATTTTTAACGAACGTTTTCATTTGAATTTCTACAGATCTCAACCCAACTTCATTTCAATTCAAAATTTACTTTTAAAATTCCGATATTTGCACATTAAAGTTTCGATGTGGTCATAGTCTGTTTCAATGCCATTGAAATCTAGCTATGCAGGAGCATATATATTTCGTAGAGTTGCGATTAAACAATTCAAGCCAGCGCGTAAATTCGCCAGAAAAATTTGCACATCGTTAAATTCAAATTCACGGGCGCTGACGAAGATGTCGTCAAATTCAAAAACACGGGCGATGAGGAAAACCCGGACGAACGCCGGGTAAAAACTGCTAGTAGGTTTATATAGGTTCATTCTTAACCTGGCAAAAGCCCTGTTCGGTGTGTTATATGGTCTCTTTCCTTGAAACTAAAAGCCTGAATGTTAAAGATGTTTCCCTGTCATGTTTTCCCCGTCATGATAGCCAATGCTATCGGCTCTAATCGGCTGTGCATCCTGTATCTGCCTGTGTCTGTATGTTTGTCTGTCTGTTTATTTCCCTCTTATCTCTTTTACATTCGTTATCGTAATCACGAAATCTCTACAGCGCCCAAAGAACAAAGTCGCGGGAACCAGCTTATTCACAGGCGCTTAAGCAAAACGGAATCGATAGGAGAAATCGGTTCCAGGTCAAGATCCAAAGGTTCAGTTACGCAGACAGTCAGACGGCTAAGGAGGTGGGTGGTGTTTGGAGTTGAACCGGCGAGGGAGGTGAGGGAAGAGGAGAAATCGGGATTGGATTTGCGAAAGAGCAGTGTTTTCAGTTTTGAGTGGAAGACCTGTGGAGAAATATATCAAGAGGTGAAGTTTTGTAAGTTTTGTAAGGATGTATTGAATATGGATTGAATATTTGCAGTTATTCTGGCGAGTTCTTCTAGAGAGGTGGAACAGCTATAGTTATGAAGTTATTTGCATATTTTACTGATGAGGTGACCGAAAGACGGAAGAGTGAGATATTGCTGTTGACGTGCGTTCCTTCAAACCGACTTAATTATCGTGAAACACATTCAAGCCTTTTAAGTAAATTTGTCGTCCTGTCATCCTGCCATCACTTATCGCTGCTAAGTGATGATGTAACAAACAATATATATATATATATTGCAACTTGATATATATATATATATATATATATATATATATACTGCAACTTGAAGTTCGAGACATTTGCGGTGTTATACGTTATTGATATTCTACAATCAAGATTTTTAATTATTCATTAATCATTGTGTGCCATATTTATATATTTTTACTTTATTTCCGAGGGACGAACTCTGGTAACTTTCTAAGAGCGAGTTATGGGCGACTAATTGCCCGTATCCCATCGTAATCGTAATCGTAAACTTCAAATTTCTAAAGCGCTACTCTCAAACTAAGCGCAAAGTACCATGTTGACAAGCGTTTCAACACAAAAAAAAAAAGAAGCATGCAGACTTTTATGAAAAGCAACGTCTGGACTAAATGTGGCCAGATAAAAACAATAACATAATAACATTTTTGTGTCCATAATTCAAACTGACTGGATGATTACAAGTCTTAGTATGAATGGACGATTACAAGTAATTACAGGAGTCGAATTTAACTGTAAGGCAGCCATGCAAGGTGCCCACCGCGTCCTACTACTCATTTTACCAATGCTACATGGTGAATGAAAGGCTGCGCCGACCTTTGGGAGGGTAACGGGAATCGATCTCTGGTCTATGCTGATCTTCTGCTCTTCGCGCCAGAATGTTACCATTCATCTAAACCCCTGCCCAATTGATACTAAACTATAATTATTATACTATCTGATGATAGAGCTCAAACTCCTAAAGCAGTGGGTTTCGATATTAGGGTGGTCCACGTGTCCTGGACCGAGGGAGTATTTTAGAAAGGAGCCATTGCTCAGGAACCGGCAATAGTTGAGCTGCGCGATTGTTAAAGGCAGCTAGGCGTCTCTGCGAAATAAAAATGATTCTATTCTTCACTTACTGAAATGTCCCATGTATATTTTGCTATTCTAAACTGCTGCCGTCACGTGACATCATGACGAAATCAGGCGATGTTTTGCTGTTGGAGTCGTAATTCATATTAAAGTTTCGTTTAACTCGAAAGCATAAAATGTTGGCGCGACAACGAATCCTCTGAATCCAGAGTAGGGGTCTGCGGGTATACCCGTACCCGCGGGTTTACCCGTACCCGACCCGTACCCGCGGGTCGGGTACGGGTCGGGTAGACATTTTACGGGTCGGGTCGGGTACGGGTAGGAGCATTACGGGTACGGGTATACCCGGTTTTACCCGTACCGAACTGAAGTTTTGGCGTTACATGTAATTGTGTGTCTTGCACCTTCAAAGACTTATCATAATGTCGGTATCCAGTCTAAGTACCATATCCTTGTTTTGACCTATGTCCGTGCGCCTTAGTGAGCTTGACATTCATTTAGGCCTATAGATGCTCAATTTAAAGTTACAAAATGGCTTGTTTCAATTAGCACAATCCAATCGTAGTGTTTTACATATCATCTCATCTCATCCGAGTTTCAGGCCCGACAATCGGGGTCAGAGGTCGCTGACGCCGACCCTGGCAGTTCAGCAGCCGTGTTTTCTTCAAAACAGGTTGGTGCAGTTACAGTAGTTGAGGCTAGGAATAGTTGAAACACCAAGTCTGTCACCCCTTTCCCTCTGAGAAATAGACTATTCAAATAGCGGTATTTTGTTCCAAACTCCCGTGTTATGGCTTGGCTGAATACAAGTTATGTTTATTATTAGTTTTTAATCGCCCTAGGTAAGTGTAATCCTTCAGGCTCTAAGAAACTATCGGAAATGTTTTGTTCTAGAGTTAAAGGTCATCTTCACCGGTCAAATGTGTAAACGTGCAATGAAAAGCTGAATCGTTGTGTGCAAATTGAAAGACGTGAAAGAGGGTCCCCAGAAACAAGTTTATTATTATTATTATTATTATTTTTAAAATTATTATTATTACTACTACTGTGATCATCACCATGATCGTCAGACTATTATTATTACTACCACATGCTTTGTAAGACCATTGGACTGGTAGGAACTGGAATTATGGGAAGTCCTATTAATTTTGTGGCGGGTAGAGTACGGGTACGGGTATACTCGCGGGTACGGGTCGGGTTGGGTAGTAATTTCGAGTACGGGTCGGGTACGGGTACGGGTAGCAGTCCTGTGTTACGGGTACGGGTCGGGTAGCAAAAATGCTCTACCCGCAGACCTCTAATCCAGACCACCAATAGCTTGGACTCTGGACTTTCCTTCCGAACCCTCATTTAAAGCTTGCGATTGGCTTTTGCCTCTGGAGTCTGGACCCAACTGAGGTTTCCAGACAGCATCGTTATAATTATACTATTCTTATCGGCTTCTGATATTCACTGTGCTCGACAAATGTGCAGTATTCACCTTTGTGGCTCAGAAAAAAATTAAGCCGGGGCACTTAAGTAACTGCGACAGTTAGTTTGGTTTATTGTAGGCTAAAGTAAGTAAGTTAGTAAGTAGCCTTATTTGCATCTGACAAGCGCACGTGAATTGCATTGCATGAACGATTATATTTTGGTTGAAATAGACAAAAAGTGGAGAAGATAATATAGAAACACTTGCATAACTGAATATATCTAAAGGTACATCGGTTAACAAGGCTAATTTTAAACAGTTTACACTCAATGGTTAAATAAACCAATTTAATATGTGGAATATCGCTTAGTGTCAGCGATTACCAGGCAGTATACTCTTCAGCTCTGCGTGTCGGCCACCATGCGCATGGACTCAATTCTCAAAGATGAGGAATCCGGAGAACGTGGTGTGCATTTGTCCATGGACGTGGGATGCTGCAATAAGCAGCTGCAGCCAGACCTGGTCACCAGCATCCAACGATAGAATGGCCACGTTGGACGACGTTGCCCATTCTGGTGTACTGTTGGCCCTGACAGTCATTATCCTTACTCCGTTTTTCAGCATCTTGAAGGCCGCCTACAGAAAACGATGAACTGGACGATGACAAATAAGAAGTAAGGTGAAGAAGAAGACGCACAAGACGAAGATGAATATGAAGGAAAAGAACACAGAACGTAAAATCAAAGATGAAGAAAGACGGCGAATCAGACGATGAAGAAGACGAAGAAGTAGACGAAGAAGCCGAAAAGATTAATAAAACAGATGCAGAAAAGGTGAATAAGAAGCCATATATGGCTTTTAAATGTTGAAAAACTAAAAGAATTAGAAACTGGGAAATTAAAAAAATATATGCATGAAAGGAAAAGGAAACTAAAAGAAAAAACGCTACTTCAATAGCCGACTATGGCAAATCTTCAATTATGGCAGTACGGAACGGGAACAATCAGCCCATCCTGTGTTGTACAGCGACCAGTCATGGTTGACACTGAAATAATATATAGCTCCATAAGATTGGATGGTGCACAAACGCCCAGGCTATCATGCATCAGGATCTTGAACTCAGTGTGTCTACGTATGTGCAACCAATGCACCAAGTCTCGCATATAGTTAGATATGCGACCAGTAACCAAAACCCTATGAAATCCCACCAATTAGCCGAACAAACCAATTGATGACATATAATGCCTGCATGCATTGTATTACGATTTGTGTGGTAATGCTAAGTGCAGTAACCGTTGTGCATGCCTAAGGATCGAAGCACCTTTGGCTTGTTACTGTATTGGTAAGCGGAAAATCGTGTTCAGATAGGCATGTTAACTGCATTCTAAATCATCTTCATCTACAACACCCTTCAAACGTCTAAACCCTCTTACATTCGCCAGCTATTCACCATCCAACAGTCTGGCTCTACTCGCTCATCATCATACATTCTCTATCCCGGCCTCCCGTCTCATCCACTCTGAAATTATGCAACATCTCCTTAGTCTACGCTGCACCAGCTCTTTGGAACAGACTCCCAAAAGAACTCCGCCAGTTTGCTAAATGCTCATCCTCCTATCTCGCCTCTTAACTCAAACTCTCCTCCGCTTGCACTCTCCTCTTCTGCTTTCCACTCACGACTGAAAACCGAACTCTTCGAGCTATCCTACCCTGAATCTACTCATGAGCCATCATCACCGATTACCACCGAAGCACCATGTATTCTGTCTCCTCGGCTTGACCTTCCCGGATTTTGACCTGGCACTGGACCGGAGGAGTTTAATTGGCTATTGCGGATTTGATTTGATATAGCGCCGGTGGATAAGCTGGTCTTTTATATATATATATGGGCGCTGAAAATTTTTCTAAGATTTACATTTACATCTACGAAAGAATTTAGGAAATAAACTGGACGATATAGTTGGCCACGTCACAGTATCCTGTCTTCGGCGTTTGAGTCTATAGGCAAAATTATCTCCCGCTTCAGGTATTCGGGTAGGGACCCCTCAGACTAAGTTATAATCAACAGCGCTAAAGTAAATGGCATAAACTCATAAACAGGTTCCTTGACCCATATTGTCGGAAATGGGAGCAATTCACACGACTCGAAGAAGGCGACAGCACCAGTTTACGAAGCTGCTCTGGTTAAATGCATGGTTTGTAACTAGACATCCTGCATTTGATCAGACAGGTTGTAATAGGAAAACATTTGTTATCTTCCAATCACTAAAATCAATTTTGCAGTTAAATCACAGTATCCAAAAGAATTGTAGTTAAACTGGAGGCCATAATCATATTTATATACACTGGTGGTCTTAGTATGTCTTCCATTTAGTACATTGAGAAAAGCTACTTAGAAAGCCGGTACAACATCTCGAATTATAACATTTAATGACTTGCATTTTTCGATGATTGTGATAATTATTATATAAGAATTATAATGCTAATAATATGAGAAAATCAGTAAAAGGTTTTGGCTAGCAGGTAGCCAGCGACTCTTTCCCCCAGAATGAAATTTTACTTAATAAGCGCCCATATTTTTGCGGAAGACGTTAGTTTTCTTATAACGTTCTGTTATATGCTATTTTTGCAACCTTCTGTCCCGTCTGTGCTGAGATGGTGACGCTGAACTGGTACATAGCTCTGACGGGAGCTGTGAATCGACCGGTGCTGTACGAATAACCTGAACCGAAATTCGTTACTAAGTTGTCGAAGACGAAATCGCTGTTCTCGGAGACTGGGCCGCGGTTAGCCGACTGACCCGCGAAGAACGCCACCTTCGTCTGGCTCACTGACACACATGAATCACACAGGCAACTGGGTAAATGTATTAAGGTAAAGATAACATAATGTAACGGTAATCAGGTAAAAGTAACAAGCGGGTATAAGCATATCGGGTATAGGTGATCAGGCAAAAGCAGTGAGTGAGAGACAATAAGGCAAAGAAAGCAAGGCAAGGAAAATAAGGTCAGTACAGTCACTTCAATCAGGTTAAGGTGATAATGTAAATGTTACAAGGTAAAGGTTATAAGGCAAAGGTAACCAGAGGAAAAGTAGTAGATATTTACAACTAAAGGAATAGATGAACGACGCGGTGGCGGCGTGACTGAATTCATTCATTCATTTCAAGAACTTATATAATATATAGCACCCCTCAAGCAGCCTACTCAGAGGCGCTCAAATTACGGAATGAACGAGTAAAAATTCTAAAATTTACCTAAAAGCTATGGAAAACGAAATCCTATGAAATAGCCCTACAACATGAATTCATTTTCAAAGCCGCAATTGAAAGAGACCAACAGCCTTTTAATGACTACGACAAAACAAAGCAATGATCAGCATAGGTAGGGCCCGCTGGACCGGTACACTTGTGGACGGTGTCACCGTCCACAACGTAGGGGAATTGTAATTGTAATCTGACATTTATAATAAAGCGCCACTTCAAGAGCAAGTTCACCAGTGTCGCTCCCGACCCGAACCAGTGAAATTGCTCTCGAATAATACTTTCAGACGCCTGTGAAACTATGGATGGGACAAACTGAAGATCTCCAGCCGCAGCTCTCCAGAAAGGTGATTCCAGCTGGTGGGCCAAACATTGACAATGCTTCTGTTCTGAGCTGTAGCAGAATGCATACGAGGGACGGTCAGGAGACCATGACAGCTAACCGAATGGTGCCACGACCTTGGCCCAAGGAAACTGAAATGCAGAAGTCCCTAAGATATGATGGAGCAGAGCCAACTAGACAATATGCGCATTAGGGTCAAGATTTTAAACTAAATGAGCTGCTGGATGGGAAGCCAGCGCAAAGCATCCCGCATAAATGAAGCTATATGGTCCAACCTGGCGACACCTCCAATAATACGGTAAGTGGCATTAAGAACAGACGTTAGCCGTGGAATATGAGTCAGTGACAGTCCAGCAAAGATGGCGGCGTTACCAATGTCAACTCTAGTGAAGATAAAGGCGCGAGTAAAAGTAGTGGCAGTACGAAAGGAGAGGCAGCAGAGAATAGTACGGAAGAGGCCGAAGAGGAGGGTTAATGTGGCACCGCATCACATAGCACACTATAACAAAAGACAAACGTACCATGACGAACATAGGATAGCATGAAGTACCGTACTGTTGCCTAGTACAACGTAACATGACATGATGTAACATAACTTAATTTAACATAACGTAACATCATACAACTCGATCAGATTAAAAGAAGGAAACTTACATACTTTGGGCATTTGATGAGGAAACAGGGAAACTGCCTGGAAAAGGAGATCATACAGGGAACTGTACCAGGAGCAAGGACGCGGGGAAGACCGAGAATGGGATGGCTTAACAACATCAGCACGTGGATGAATATGCCTTTTCATCGATTGTTGACAGAGACGGAAGATAGAAAAAGGTGGAGAAGACTTGTCCATGGAGCGACCAACCCTCGGATCGAGGATGTTTGAAGACAAGACAACATCATACAGAGTAACAATACTTAAACGTAGTATAATACGATGCAACGTAACACACTGTAACATAACATAACTTGACATAACATAGCACAGCACAACGAAACATAGCATAACGTGAAAGAAGATAATGTAACTTATGAAAACAAGGGTTTTAAGTGGTACCGAAGACAATAACTATATCAAGAACTATTGCAACGTTAAAGTATTCGTGTCTCCCTTCCTCAGCCATGCTCTATCCATCGTTGTCTCCCTCCCACATTGTCTCTTTCCCTCTGTGTCTCACTAATTCTCTGTCTTCCTTCCTCTGTGTCTCTATCTCTTTGTGTGCCCGACCACCATGTACTTAAAATTACTGACACCCGAGGACTTTCAAACGCAATCCTTGGAACATTATTTCAGACCAGCCAGTCATCAATCGCGTATACATGCATGCAACAGCAAACTATTCGCTTAATTAAGAAGGGGCGTCTTCGTCTCTAGACCATCGCATCATTTTTTAAGCGGGCTTCCCTGCTTCCAACACTGAAGTTGGAATAGCCTCCCCAATAGCCTTTTTTTGGTCGGACACCCATTGATTCTTAGGCCTCTCGGGCTTTCGAAGCCCCGCAGAGTAATGCGGGTGCCGCCAGACGAGGCGCTAACGCTCTCAGCAGTTGGACGGGTTCACAAAAGTGCATATTAATTTTGACAATTTTCGGCGAAAATCTATACACGATATACCGATTGTATATCGGCCGGCCGTTTTTAGAGGCATCGTACACGAACTGTCTAGAGTCGAAGTGTCAGCTTCCGGTTGCGTTGACAAACTCTTTCTAGTGCAAGCAGATTAAACTTCACGATAATGACGCAGCGAAACTGCCGTTTTGGACTATGATCAGCTTACACAATTTAATTAGCACGCTAGTGGGGTTGTGAGTGCGCCGCACAGTTTCACAACAGGAACTAACCGCGTTTGTGTATAAGCTCTTACAGCCAGACACAGGCATTTTGGGTTTTTTTTCTACGTAGGCCTATCGCACCAAGTTCGCCCATTCTGGGGGGCGCAGACACGGAACTAACCGCGTTTGCTAATCCTATGAAAAACGAAAATGCATGCATTTTCGTTTTTTATGCGCTACGCTATCTGGGTGCACAGAAACTTTAGTTTCGTGCATCTTTTCCGGAATCGCAACGATGACAACCGACCGTTGATGTAGTCAAGTGGTCTGGAGACGCCAGACGTTGAATCCGTTCGTCAATGGCCAGATCATTTCCATTCATCGATAGTAGGGTATATTTCACAACCGGAGGCAAATTAGATAAATTTCCGTCTTCTCCTTTGGGCGGCTTACACAAAGAATAAAAATATAATGTATAATTTTTAAATACATCATAGGGCATAAGTTAGTTATAAAAATTATTTCTGTTATATTATTTAGTTGATTAGTATGAGAAAAAATTATAAAGTCCAATTTTAACCCGAAATTGCATTGTCCTTTCTAATGGTGCGTCAATTCAACGTTACGTTAGGGTAGCAGCTGAAACGCTGAACTGATATTTTAAATTTTTTAGATCATTCACTTACATATATCCATTGCTCCATATGGTTTTTATTAACTTATTAACGAACTAAATAATTAAAAATAAATAAAACCCTCTGTCTTCAAATATTGCTTACAACTCCGTTACGAATGGGTTTCTGCCATCTGTGGAATAAAATGAAAACTCAATTTTTTTGAATTGACATCTTCGATAGCAGGAACATTTCTGCATTGATTTTGACCAAAAAGAAATCAATATGGATGTTTGCTTCTGTTGACAATTTGCGGAAATTTATCCGGTAATGTTATAGTATCAAAAAGATTTACAACTCCGTGACGGTAATTATTGCATTTTGCGTGTATTTATAATTTTTTTTCTTTCAAAAATATTATTGAAACTGACAGCCTGGCCACTATAAACGAACTATTTTTTATATCTTAACGCGCCCTGTAAGCGTGGCGACCTAATTATGAATATTTTACAACTCCGTTACAACAACTCCGTTACTTTATTTTTCTATTAAAATGAATTTATTTAATGGTACATGTAGATAATTTATCGTCGTAATAATTTATTTTGCTGTGTAATAATTTAATGCACACCTAATACTAATTAATCACTAATTATAAATAGTGGCGGTATCTTGTATTGTATTGTATTGTATTGTATTTGAACACTTGTTATAGCGCCCCTACCAGATTTCCCATTCAGAGGCGCTCCCGACTACTGCGCGAACGCTGAATCGGAGTTTCACGCCGAAGCGCATGAGCAATTGCGAGTGAAGGACTTGCCCAGGGTCCCTACGTAATGTGTATTTAGTACGTAACGGAGTTGTAAATATTTAGGAATCAAAGTTGTATGTGTTTCACATAGTAAAAAAAAACTAAAATGAAAAATTAGGCCAAATCTGTCAAATTTAAGCGCTGCTCAATATTAAGTATGCTTCAGCACTGCTAGTAAAATATTTGTGTAAGAAATTTTTTAAATTTTGCATGACTTTATTTTTCCCTAATTCTATTTCTGAATTTGCCTCCGGTTGTGAAATATACCCAGTAACTGTTCATTAGAGCTGCATTTAAGTAAGTAAGTAAGTAAGTAAGTAAGTAAATTCTTTATTAAGAAGCACTAGCAATCGGTCAGCACTGCACATGGTAAGATTAATACATTCAAAAAGAACAGAAATTTATATATACAAGCTAAGAATTGAATGAGAGAAGTTATTGTATATCAGGGGAACATTGGGGAGGAAGAGTTAGGGTTAGTCATAGGCGGAAAATAAAGAGCCTAAATAGCCAGATCTACGAAAAACATTGCTTATTTGTATAGCATTCGGACAAGGAAACATTTCTTAGTCAGTTGTCAAACATGGGAAGCTCACGGTTATGGCTCTGAATACCGAGACTGCTTGATCGGCGTTAACAATCTCTGCAATACATGACAAGGATTGTGCAGAATACAGGCAAAGATTATTCGCACCGGTCGATAAATGGAGATGCTACTGCTGTTGTGGCGCATTTATTAGATGCGTGTGAATGACTGTGACAGGATTTCCGGCGTTATGAAGGCGCTATGTAAACGCGGTATGGTGAATGCAAATGACGTTGATGCAGAGGTGGTAATGATGAAGGTCGCTAGTTGGATACACCGCTTTCTTCTCTTTGGACAACCCATGGACTCCTGGAGCTTAATGAAGGGCATCAAAACCCTACGAAGATTCAAGCATAGACACTGCCTCAAATTAGAACAGTGAGATGCAACAGGTGTTCGTTCAGTATTCTTCCTCTACTGCCTCTTTTTCTGAAGATGCTGCTGATGGTGAATGTGATCATCATCATCATCATATTCATCATCGTCATCATCGTCATCATGAAATATTCGTTTAATAGAAAGATATTCCAGTTGAAACAACCACAACTTAAAACAGTACGGTAGAGTTCGGCTGGTTCTGGGGCGACAAACCAACGGGGCCAATTTGTCATTCCCGCACAGGATTTACTCAGTAATGTCAGTACATAGATTATTCTCATAAAGGAGTCGGGATAAATAAAAGTAAATTAGAATATTCTTTATTTGAATACCAACAGACGCACAGTAGCTTACAGAAGAAAGAAATAATACAAACATTTATGCAAAATCGTATAGCATTCTCATAATAAAACTTCTTTTTGCAAAGGCATCAATTCTAGATAGGGTGAGATCATGTGACCTGTGTCGCGTCTTGTATGGAGTAACCTTACGGGGAGGGAGGAGGTCGTGAAGGACGTGACAAGGATTTAAGGAATTGAACGGAAAAGAGTAGAATCAGCTCTAGATATAAAGTTTCTATTGGCCTTTGATGGCAGTTTGTACCCATAGGCACATGGCAAGATTAATACATTTAAAAAGAACAGAAATTTATATATACAAGCAAAGAATTGAATGAGAGAAGTTATTGTATATCGGGGGAACATTGGGGAGGAAGAGTTAGGGCTATAGTCTTAGAGGGAAAATGAAGAGTTTAAATAGACTGATCTAGGGAAAACATTGTTTATTTGTATAGCATTCGGGCAAGGAAGCATTTCTGAGACAGGTTCAAACATGAGAAGCTTACGATTATTTTTATGGGTCTGAATAGCGAGACTGCTTGATCGGCGTTAACAATCTCTGCAATACATGACCAGGATTGTGCAGAATACAGGCAAAGATGATTCGCACCGGTCGATTGATGGAGATATGCTACTGCTATTGTGGCGCATTTATTAGATGCGTGTGAATGACTGTGACAGGATTTCCGGCGTTATGAAGGCGCTATATAAACGCGGTATAGTGAATGCAAATGAAGTTGGTGCAGAAGCGTTAATGATGAAGGTCGTTAGCATGATACACCACTTTCTTCTCTTTGGACAACCCATGGACTCCTGGAGCTTAATGAAGGGCATCAAAACCCTACGAAGATTCAAACATAGACACTGCCTCACAGCGGCGCCGCTAGGATTTTAATAAATATTGTGTACGCACAATAGGCAAGAGACCACATGTGGACCGGGACACTCGAGAGAAGCCATTTGCGTGTACAAATATAGGTCTAATAGTTGTACAAATATCGTATTAGTAGATTATACTCATTATTACAATTATGATAGTATCATATATTGTAATAGTAAATAATATCATTATACCATATAATATCATTATATATTTATAACAGTTCATATAATAGGCCTTACTATAAACAGTGGCGTAACGAAGGGGGGCAGAGGCGGGGCAGCCGCCCCGGGCGCAGCACAAGGTGGCGCAAAATTAGCTTTCAGTGGTCCACAATACTATGACAAGAACGATTAAAAGTCATCAAGAAAATTAAAAGGGGCGCAGTCATCGACCCTTGCTCCTGGGCGCTGAAACACTTCGTTACGCCACTGACTATAAAGTCAACAACTCATAACTATTATTTTTTGTTATATTTCTGGGGGAATGTATCCTGAGGAACCTTGATTAAACACTCATTACTGAACAAGCATCCTCTCATCGCTCGCTGCACTTTTCAAGTTATCACTAGGCCTACATATTTTTTTGTATCACTGCACGTTAAAACAGCCCAGACCATCACCATAAGGCAATTAATATCCCCTGATGCACCGTAAAACGGTAGGCTTCGTCTAATGATGGTATTCGATTACGAGCAGCATCATTTGGAAAATTTAATAGGGTCTGTCGAAATCGTTTAAGGAGTGACCCACTGCTTGAAATTATTTTCTTATATGATATAGATTTCTAACCAACAAGTTCCAACAATATCGATTGTAGAACTACTTGAAAAATTATTCGAAAGGAACTGTTGTAAATAATATGACGTTACTGACGTGCTTGCACTACTATCATGCTTAGAAAGTTAGTAGGTTCCTTAGTCTACTACTAATAATTCACTAAATGTAAATGTGTATCTTCGAAAATTTCTCAAAGCCACGACAGAAAGGCCAGCTTTACACCGGCGCAATATCAAATCAAGTCCGCAATAGCCAAACTCCTGTTCGTTCCGGTGCCAGGTCAAAATCCGGGGAGGTCAAGCCGAGGAGACAGCATGGTGCTACGGCGGTAATCGGTGCTGATGGTGGTCGTGGGGTGGCGCAACAGTAGATTCAGGATAGGATAGCTTGAAGACTTCGGGTTTCAGTCGTGAGTGGAACGTAGCAGACGGGAGGTAAAATTAAGATGGGAGGTAAGAGGATGAGCAAACTGGCGCAGGTCTTTTGGGAGTCCGTTCCAAAGAGCAGGTGCAACGGTTGCAGAATTTCAAAGAGGGTGAGACTGGAGGCCGAGATAGTGAAAGGTATGGATGAGCAAGTAGACCCCGGCGGTTTGAAAAGCGTTGTAGGTAAGAGATGCAATTTTGTAATGGATGCGCTGAGGGACCTTTAGCCAATGAAGTGTTTTGAGAACAGGGATTATGTCACATCGACTCTTCTAAAATGAAACGCCTTCAAACGGTCACCAAAACTCCCAAACACCAACACATAACTTATGTGGTGGTGTTTGGGAGTTTTGGTGACCGTTTGAAGTTCATTTGAGAAGAGTCGATGTTGTAAAAAGGGAGTTACAGTACTCGAGTTTGGAATGAACAATTAAAGTGGCAATTGTACACGCGGTCTTGTAGTCAAGTATTGGGCGCAATCGACAAAGGTCACGTGCGAGATAGCTGGGTGAAGTGATCGGAAAGGTATGATTCTTGTCGAAAATAATTCCAAGATTGCGAACAGGAGAAGAGTAACCTTAGGTACGGGAGAAGTGAGATCTGATGGATAAAGGTCGGGAGGATATGCTAGTTTGTTTAATCGCTCGCGGAGGCCAATAATGAGGAATTCTGTTTTTGAAGGGTTAATACATAATAGGTTAGCGGTCGTCCAGGCTGAAATCTTAGTGATGGTGTTGCGTAAGTGATTTAGTGCATCTGGTAGACAGTGAGCGGAGAAAGATATGAAGAGTTCTGTGTCGTCGGCATAAAGGTGATGAACAGCAGAGGATGAGGAAATGAGTTTGCTGAGTGGGTAGGTGTAAAGAATGAGCAGCAAAGGACCGAGAACAGAATCTTGAGGAACACCGCAGGTGAGAGTGTGCGGATTAGATTAGAGACCAGCGGCATTGACCGTGAAAGAGCGTGAGGAAAGGTATAAGCTAAAAACCATTAGATGGTGCTAGACTGTTAGTTTATCTATTAAAACTAATATCAAAGGTATTATAATTTTGTAACTTAATAATATTTCACTATTTTCAGTTGCATTTTTTAGTTCTTAGCCTTTCAGCGCTGTACGCACTGGCGTAAGTGCGTACGCCTAGCGGCGCCCCTGCTGCCTCAAATTAGGACAGTGAGATGCAACGGGTGTTCGTTCAGTATTCTTCCTCTACTGCCTCTTTTTCTGAAGATTCCGCTGATAATGAATGCTATCATCATCATCGTCGTCGTCATCATCATCATCATCGTCATCATCAAATATTCGCTTATTGACACAACCGCAACTTAAAACAGATAATAGTACGGTAGATTTCGGCTGGTTCTGGGGGGCGACAAGTCACCGGGGCCATATTGTCAATCCCTCCCAGGATTTACTCAGTAATGTCAGTACATATTCTTGTAAAGGAATCGGGATATAAAGTTTCTTTTGTCCTTCGGAGGCCGTTTGTACCCATGGGCAGATGGGCATCATCGCAGTTTTGAAGTCGACGAAGGATAGTAGCATGCTGGTTGGGCTTACTACGCCTGAACCACGTCTTCGTCGAAAGCTTTGATCGGTCTTCGACTCCGCCGTCGGTAGTAGCGACTATCGCTTTATGATCACTCTTAACTGTTAATGTGACGACCTTGATGTTATAATGCTACGGGGTCGATGTCATGATCATATCAAATATGTTGCCCCTCTTGTTGGGACATAAACGAGGGGGTTAAATCACCACCATTGTTATCGAGATGGCAATAATAATGGCGCTGATGATGATGACGATGACAATGATGATGAAGATGATAATGATGCTATAATGAATCATTAATAATGGTGGTCACCGGAGTAGTAGGGTATATTTCACAACAGGAGGCAAATTAGATAAATTTCCGTCTTCTCCTTTGGACGGCTTACACAAAGAGTAAAATTATAATTTATAATTTTTAACTACATTGTAGGGCATGAATTAGTTATAAAAAATCATCTATATTATATTATTTAGATGATTAGTATGAGAGAAAAATTATAAAGTCCAATTTTATCCCGAAATTGCATTGTCCTTTCTAATGGTTAGGGTAACAGCTGAAACGCTGAACTGATGTTTTATCATTTTTAGATCATTAACTTACAAATATCCATTGCTCTATATGGTTTTTATTCACTTATTAACGAACTAAATAATTAAAAGATAAATAAAACCCTCTGTCTTCAAATATTGGTTACAATACCGTTACGAATGGCTTTCTGCCATCTGTGGAATAAATTGAAAACTCTCGGTTTTTGAATTGACAGATTATCTTCGATAGCAGGGAACAATACGTCTGCATTGATTTTACCAACAAGAAATCAATATGGATGTTTGCTTCTGTTGACAATTTTCGGAAATGTTTCCGGTAATGTAATAGTATTAAAAAGATTTACAACTCCGTGACTGTAATTATTGCACTTTGCGTATATATAATTTTTTTCTTTCAAACAATAATATTGAAACTGACAGCCTGGCCACTATAAACTAACTATTTGTTTGTACCTTAACTCGTTCGGTAAGCATGGAGACCTAATTATGAATATTTTACAACTCCGTTACTACAACTCCGTTACATTATTTTTCTATTAAAATGAATTTACTTAATGGTACATGTAGACAATTTGTCGTCAAAATAATTTAGGTAGCCGTGTAATAATTTAATGCACACTTACTACTAATTAATCACTTATTATAAACAGTGGCGGTATATTGTATTGTGTATTTATTAAATAACGGAGTTGTAAATATTTAGGAATCAAAGTGGTATGTGTTTCACACAGTAAAAAAACTAGGATAAAAAAGTAGGCCAAATCTGTCCAATTTAAGCTCTGCTCAATATTAAGTATGCTTCAGCACTGCTAGTAAAATATTTGTGAAAGAATGTTTTTTTATTTTCCATGACTTTCTTTTTCTCTAATTCTATTTCTGAATTTGACGCCTTTTGTGAAATATACCCATTAACCGAAGGTCGATGACGGCAATGAAGATGACGATTTGTAATCGTAATAATCGTAATCTTCAAACATCTAAAGCGCCACTCGAAAGCCAAGCGCAAGGCAACAGCTTATTCACGAGCGCTGCGTCTAGTCCGAGGGGTTGTCCAAGGTGTCCGAAGGAAGTCCGAGTCCGGTTTCCATAGGATCAGAAGGGCAGTGTAGCTGTTAAGGTAGGTGTCGTTTAGGTCGAGAATTGGAAGGTAGGTGATCAGTTAAGTCGGAGTAAGAGTCCTTGAAAAGGAGAGCCTTTAGTTTCGAGTAGAAAGCCTGGATAGAGGAGCCTGAGGCAGGTGATGGTTGATAATTGGCGATGATGCGGAATTCAGGAGGCAAATCGTTCCAGAGATGTGGTGCAGTGTTGGATATGGCTCGGTTGGAGAACTTCAGATGAGTAGTAACCGGAGGTCAAGATAGAATGAGACAGGAGGATGATCGGGTAGAGCGTCTGGGCTGGATGGTGAAGAGGTCGCGAAGATATCTGGGTTTGGAATGTTGTAGGGAGTTATAGATTAGTGATAGGACTTTGTTGATGAGGAGGAGTAGGAGAAGGAGAAGGATATGGTCCAAATGGAGACTAACTAACGGGCCGAGGAGAATGTGCCTTTTAAGAAAACGACGTAAAATCTGATTTAAAAAACATGACTGAAAGCCAAAGACTATGCAACGACAATTGCATCAAGACCCAAATCAACGACTGCATTTATCTAGCGCCGGTGTTAGAATACGAACGGCGAATTAGAAGATAACGACAAAGAATTCGAATGTCCTACTTTTATTGTCTTCCTTATTGTGATTCTCTGTTCTTCCTAGCTTCTGTTGTTTCGGCTCCAAGTCTCCTCAATGTCTCACTCGTTCTTCGTGGTCAGGCAACGTAGTCGTCCTCTTTCTGAACACTGACTCTCGGTCAACGGGAAATGAGTCGCCTTTGTAGTAACAGCCAGCTGCCTGTTGACGATCGCATTCGAGAGATCACGTTGTCGGCGCATGATCACGACTGTCGACTCATGTGACAAGAGTGTTTTGTTTGGGTGAGCCATCATTATAAATATCGGATTACAATTATAATACAGATGAACTTCCTTGTAACATTTTATTTGTTTAACTGCTGTTAAATTCGACATTTGGATGGTCACCAGCTCTTTATACTTGCCTGCTATTGATTTGACCATGAAGTACCGTAATGTTGAAGCAACTCTATTGACTTCAGTTAATTCATGCACACCCACGTGCACTGTATTCCACGCGCTTGGCAATATAGATTTCGTCAATGATCAGCAGTACTGTTTTCTGAAATTGATTCATCTTGGACACGCGTAATTTCAAATAACCAGCAGTGTCGATACCCGTGTTTGTGTCAAGGCGCCATAGCGCTGGAACTGATGATTGATGACAAACACTAAAGGTTTTGATCTCGAAACACACCATATTCTGAGGGACTGCATGCATAGATCATAAATGCAAATATCAGTAGCTGTGGTGAGTAATGACGTGCTTACTTACTCTTGCCAATGGAGCTTCAGTTGCTCCAATGGGAACGTCCGAGCTGAGTCTCTCATTGTCACATTATTTAAATGTCTCTGCGTACTGCGTAGTCATCAATATGCTGTTCCATCGACTAAGGATAGCTTTTCTCGAAATTTTCTGCTTCTTTTCGCACCATGATTTCACCAGCTCCATTAGGTTCAGAAGCTATGAGAGTGATTCAAGGGACACAGAGCAAATGCCTTTAGGCCTATATAGTGTGACACCCGTCCGATTACATTAAAAATACAATCTATGTTGGCGATAAACCGTTGATAATAATAGGTGCCATGATCTATCCCTTGCAAGATCATCACCTTTAAAAGTTTCACGTGCTTCATTTGAATATATAGACTGAACTGGATAGAAAGCCCTATGGGAATGAAAGAGAGCAGAGGTAATATTCACCATGATACATGTATGTAGGCACGTGTATTTGTCTGCTAAAATCTATGTCGTAAATGAAAGGTCCTATTTTACGGAGACCCTTTGCTTCAGTATTCCAATTTTAAATTATCATTC
The DNA here is from genome assembly GCA_020284085.1 of Aporrectodea caliginosa. NCBI lineage: Eukaryota > Metazoa > Annelida > Clitellata > Crassiclitellata > Lumbricidae > Aporrectodea > Aporrectodea caliginosa. The sequence continues at coordinate 2,845,882 of JACEVL010000084.1, read as the reverse complement.
GAAAGAATAAACTTACTTTGCACATGTATATTTTCCTAATCGTTCTATTGCTTGAGTACTTAGTTACAGTTACTTTAATTTTTACATATGTATTTTAGGTGGGTGATATGAAGACGTCTGGTCTAGTTGACTGGTGTAGCTGAGGTCTCTCTGATCTTTAAGAACTGTTGTGTGGAGCATGGACTGTTCCGTTCTGACGCCGGCTAAGATGGGACTGATTGAGTATCATCACAACATCAAGTAGGCCTACTACTGCATGAATAGTTATGGCCATCGTATCTGCTACGAATCGTTCTTCACTCTCGTCAAAGACATTCTCCTGCACTTACAGTCCGTCACATTCCACAGTCATAATCAATATCATCATCGTCATCAAAACCACTGTAGTGTTTCTTAGTCGCAATAGTCGCCTAAATGACTTCAAACTCCGACTTCTTTCAGCATGTAATTATCTTAAATCTTGGCATAACATCCGTTGTCTCAAAGCAAACATACATTGAAACTTTTTAGTTATCTTAGAATCACAACCACAATCTCTCGCGTAGTCAGAAACTCTTCTTCTGACGTCACTACACAGCCAGAGTCGTTACCAATTCGCAAAGCGCTGTTTTACATAAATCAAATAGTAATCGTAATCGTTATCTCGAGATTTCTACAGCGCCCAAAAAAGCGACATCGCGGGAACCAGGTTATTCACAGACCCCGATATGTATTAAGACCAGTCGCTCTATGCGCTGCGCATCCTTATTGCCCATAATACGTAAAATGGTACGGCTCAAGTTTGCCTGCCGACCAAGTGACGTTCGATAGCCTCTGTGGCTGAGCTGATTCCTCCTTTTCTCCTTCAATACACGGCGCTAATAGTAGCCTACAAAGCATATCCGCCCAACGGGGGCTCGTACTCGGTACCTCTCGCTCTCTGTGCCAGATGTTATCCAATGCGCTATCGGGCCCCTCCATCTTAGCCATGTCCTAGGTTATCTACTTTCTCCTATAAGGAAGGCTACCTACTCACTACGTCCTCGTTCACACAACCGTGAGATCCGACTTGCTGACGTATTAACCCGATGTGATTTTATTGAGCGAATGTTATTCAATTGACTTTATTGCTGATTTCTCTTCTTACGTTATCTTTACTCTCTCACAGCTCCGTAGTAATTGCATAAAATTTAATGATATGATAATTTGTGATTGAAGACTCTTAGATTGTTCTAATCCGATGTTCCCGCAGTGCGTTTACCAGCAGTTCAATAATGCACATACTTACTTTTACTTTACTTAGTCAAAACGAAATAGATAGGCGGGGGAATCGGTTCCAGGTCAAGATCAAAAGAGGTCAGGCAGGCAGTCAGTCAGTCAGACGACTAAGATGATGGCGTTTAGAATTGAAACCCCGAGGAAGGTGAGGGGAAGAGAAGGAATCAGGATAGGATTTGTGAAGGAGCAGTGTTTTCAGTTGTGAGTGAATGACCTGTGGAGAGATAGCACGAGGTGAGGTTCTGGTGAGTTCATAGGATTCTGGCAGGAGTTTATTCCAGATAGGTGAAGCAGTTATGGCTATGGAGCGATTTGTAAATTTTAGTGATGAGGTGACACAAGACGGAGAAGTGTTAGGGTTGAAGATGAGCCGGTTACATTATGAACCACTAATATTCTTAATCACGATTAATGCTGAAATCATGGTTTATTATTATTACCACAATTTACGTATACATATCGTTGTTTGAACTCTGCCAATCGGAAGAAATGTCATCGTTGCACAAACGAAAAATTAAAAAAATGTCGTTTTTCAAAATCTCGTTATAACACAAACAAACAAAATACAGTTTGAGTAGACACTAATGTGATCAGATGGATCCTAGACTATAATATTATTATGTGTATGATGCGCTTAAGGTCGGACTATTAGAGCTAGGGCTTCGATCACAGAGTGTCCCGCCTCAGGTCCTGGGCCCCGGCATATTTTTATAAAAAGCTCAACCATTAGTCGGTTCCCGGAAATATTTTAGCTGCAAAATCGCTGAAGGCAGCCGATTGTTCCTGCGATGAGCAAATATTTTCATTCTTCACTAAATGTTTTGTGCAATCATTTTTTATTGCCATTGATGTGATAATTTGTATTATGTTTTGTTAAAATGCTTCGAAAGCATAAAGAACTTCTATGATCCCTCTGAATCCAAATAATCAATGACTTTCCCTCTGCGTCCGTCGAGGGCAACGCTGCCGGTCCCAATAATAAGTTTGCGCTTGGCCTTCGACATTCACTGTGCTCGCCAAATGTGTGGTATTCACCTTTATGGTTCTGACAGTTTCTAGACCAGGCCACGTGAGAAACTCTGTCACCTTTTTCTACCTTTGAGAGGTCGCACTTAGCCTGGTTCAGTATATAATAGGCAACTAAATGTCGAAGATCGCTCTGACCACATTAATGTCTACGGTCACCAGGCATTACAATGAAAATTACATAACTTACAAGCTGAGTCTACGTCAGCTAGATGTCTTGAAAAATTGATTGATTGATTGATTGATTGATTGATTGACTGACTGATTGATTGATTGATTGATTGATATAGTGTTCTTCATCCGCGACTTTTCTGCTCTGCGTGTCGGCCACCCGGCGCTTGGACTCAGTTCTCGAAGATGAGGAATCCGGAGAACATGGTATACATGTTTCCGTAGACGTAAGATGCTTCACTGAGTAGCTGCAGCCAGACCTGGTCGCCAGTCACCAGTGAGAGAACGATCACATCGGACGACATTGCCCATTCTGGAGTGGCTACAGACCAGATAGCGAGTAGCTTTACTCAGGGCTTCTCATTTGAGGCGATCGATCGATCGATCTCCTTGGTCGATCGCCTAGCGAGGGTCTGGTGGATCGGTAAATCGATCGCGCAAATCGAGCGCGATCGATTTACTCCAAGAGGAAACTGGAGCCATTATTTTATTTACCTAATTTACATTACTTTAATTTTTGCTTACTTGCGGCAGCGGTGAATGCGTTCGGAAAGCAGCGTTTCGTGACCTAATGACTGCTGAGTGATCACTCCAATTATTATATTTCGTGCAATATGATTGGTAATGACAACACGGTGGACACCTCCAGCCTAACGTCATTATTTTTTTTAAGTTCGTAATGTCACTGATTTCGGAAATTATTTAAAGCAACTATGGCGGCGACGATGCCGAAGTGGAATAATAATGTAGGCTACAGTTTAGCAACGGCGCTCGTTTTCGGTTGCTGGCCCAAAGAATGAGCTCCCAGTTGCGCTCCGCCTAGTGAATAGAGTTCATACGGTCATGTATACCGTTATTCTTTAATAACTAAACGAATGTCTTATTTAGCCGTGGCTGGACTAGGAGCGATTCTGATCAGTCGATCACCTTGAATGGGCGCTATATGAAAACTAATTAATAATACTATCAATAGTAATAATCACGGAACTGAACTGAGATAGGCCTACTAGATAAGTAGCCTACTATATAATATGCAGCCATGATACGAATACGATACCGGTACACAAAATACGCTGTACACAAAAAGCTCTCGAAGTCGATCGCGCACCGATCGCCTACGCAACCCAGCGCGATCGATTTTCAAATCGCCTTCTATTTTCATATGAGAAGCTCTGGCTTTACTCCGTTCTTCAACACATTGACGGCCGCCTACAGAAAAGGGTTAAGAGCACGATGACAAAGAAGAAGCAATGTGAAGAGAAAGACGTAAAAGATCAATGTGAATAGTAGGAAGAATATGATGAAGGTAAATAAAAATATTAAGTAAGAAGGCGAAATTATAGGACGGTAAAGAAGACGACGAAAAAGATTAACAAGATTATGAAGAAAGTGAAGAAGAAGCGAATATTGCTTGTAAGTGTTGTTGAAAAACTAAAGGAATGATGAGCTGATTAAAAATAAAAAATTAAACGTTCACTTGATGTAAAAGAAAAGAAAACCGAAAGAGGCCGACTACGGAAAGGTTTCCAGTATACGGCCCTGGGAGCAACCTGAACTCCCTATATTGCAGGGCAAAGATATTGATGGTCTGATATGGACTATGTGGTTGGCTGACACTGAAGCAAATTAGCCTAGCACTCAAAGGTAGGATGAAGCCTAACCGAGTTGGCTGTTACGCATCATCTTGATAATCTTGCACTAAATGAGGTTTTGCATGGGCAGCCAATGCACTCGTACCGCGTATAGATTTAGCTAGATATAATTATGATCAAACCCTTTTCGACCCCACCAATCAGCCAAGCAAACCAATTGAAGATAAGTAATCTGATAAATAGGCAGGTCCGCATACATTGCATTACCATAATCCAACAATGTCCATACGAATGCATGCATTAGGATGGAAGAAGCTTTGGCTTGTTGCTTTGATTGCCTGAAAGAAGATGGTTCTTTGCCCATAGCCCTTAGCGTTCAGAAGTTCTGCATGGTTTAGTCTAAGGTTCTTCTGTAGTGCATTTGTTTTAATCACCTTCTTAGTCTTCTGCGCTGTGATGGTGACGCTGAACAGATAGGTAGCGCTGACGGGGGCCGTGAATCGACCAGACCATGCCGAATAAGCCGAACCGTTGTTCGTTACTATGGTGTCGAAGACGAGGTCGATGTTATGGGTGACTGGGCCGAGGTGCGCAGACTGGCCGACAAAGAACGCCACCTTCCTCTGCTGGACTGTAGGGGACCTACAGGGTTGCACTGATAAAGAAAAGACACAGGCAGAGGTAATCAGTTTAGTAATAATCGCAATGAACGACTACTGTATGAGGTATAGGTCCTGAAAGGTAATTTATATAGAGGTAGTAAGGTAAAGATTATAATGTAAAGTTAATAAGGTCAGCGTAGTGTAAGGCATTTGTAATTAAGTTATGGTTCCACGATAAACATTGTAATGTAAGGGTGATAAGGTAAAAGCAATCAAGGCAAATACAATAGATAAGAGTAATGAGGTAATGGTAGTAGGTTACGGCAACACACTTGCAAGCAGATGAATGAATGAATGAATGAATGAATGAATGAATGAATGAATGAATGAATGAATGAATGAATGAATGAACGAACTGAATGAAGGGATATAAAATTTACCTAATAACTCTGGTTTACGTAATAATATTATGTAACCTAAATATCAGATCATTTCACCTCGCTATTGTGACAGAACAAGCGTTTATAGCACAAAGTCACTTCTGTACGACTCAAGGGTCTTAATTCCCAACACTAAAAAGTTGGCTTGCAATTCTGCATGGAATACGGCTAAACTCGTTTTAAATGTGTTTTATATTATAGTAATGCGAATCAAATGCGACAATACGATGTAATAAAATACAGCATCGTAGGTAGCATGCTACTTCTAGGGTGCTTTACAGCGTCAGTTGCCAGTGCAACTGACATTGCCTGTCTTAGCCAGTTCAGTGCCTGTGACAGGCTGTGAGTTAGAAAGCAGAGTTTCAATTGTGTGTTTGACATCGTGAACACTATATATTTTTTTTCAATTCACAAGCTTTATTGATCACCAACCAAAATACATTTGTTGCAGCAGTTCATGGTGTCAAAGGGTAAACCCAAAAGGAACAATATCGTTCCGCTGGCAGGGCCGCCCCTTCTCATTACTATTTTTATGAATAGTAACACAGACCAGCAAAGCATGATATCGGTCTTCTGAATAGATGGTGGGATTCTGTTCCACGCACTTGATTCAGAGCCTTATAGAATGGTGCTAAACCACGAGGTCACGAAAGCCACAGTATATTCAAGAGCTCTAAAAATGGCTTTTCTAATTACGCATAGTTGCTGGCTATTTCATAATTAATTCATTAGGCTCTCAGCCAAAATCAGAGGTTTGCTGTTATCTAGGAGCATCTCCATTGGCTGATCCAGAGATGACAAATGGCTTGTCAATGGGAGGGGGTTAACACTCCGAAGAGCAGACTATCAGCATGGACGCGAGATCGATTCCCGCTACAGACACAGCCTTTCATTCGCCAGATGGCGCTGGTAAAATGAGCAGGACAGATGGGCGCCTTGCATGGCTGCCATACAGTTAAATACGACTTCTGTAATAACTTGTGATCATCCATTCATACTATAAAGTGTTGTCGTGCTGCGTTCATGAATTAATGAACAAAGATTATAATTATTATTATTATTATTATTATTATTATCATTATCATTATTATTATTGTTAGTATTATTGTTGTTGCTGTTGTGGTTGTTGCTGTTGTTTTTGTTGTTGTTGCTGTTGTTGTTGTTGTTCTTGTCAAAAGGAACATTAGGACAGAAATTCTTCAGTGCACGAGTAACAGACTCGTCTGAGTCTGTGCTGTTGGACAAACGGTTGTATGATCTTTTTGTTAAATGTATTAAGGAATTTGCATCATACCTTTATTTAACTAATAATTGAATTACAAGTTCTGTAATTGTAATTGTAATTGAATTACAATATTGCATGTAAAAATTACTTTCATAAAGTCAGCAAAGATGCTAGCCTGCTGGTTTGACCCGGGCCATCCGTGTAATTGAATAAACTGCTCTGCATTATGCTTGCATGGCAACATAATTGTCAACATTATTCTTTCCTTACACCCCTTTTACAGTCTTACAGCACACTTTGATAAGCCCCAAGTGAAAGGGCTGACTATCATTATCAGACTATCCATGCAGTCATTCTTAGCTAGCTTACTGCGGCTGCCTACAGACAGGGGCGCAAAAAAAAAACTTTTTCAAAATGAAAAGTTTTTTTTAATTTTCCTATTTCTGATCATAAAACTCATAAAAATAGCATAATGCCGTTCAAATTAATCAGATGCATATAAATGAAATAAACTAGAACAGTAGAACCGTAGAATGTCATAAAATGAAGTTAACAAAGACCATACAACAATTGCCAAGAGAGTTGAAGAGGCGCCGTTTTTGGCATTTATTATTTCTAAATTTGTGAACAAAAAACACACAAACAAATTAGCGGTTTTTTGTTTAAAAAAAACCAAAAACCAAACAAACAAGCCTTTAACAGCCCTGCCTACAGAAAACAGCTCCCATCTTCAGCTCCAGTTGAGCGTCTCTTTAGCACTGCTGTACGAATTGACTCACTCACCCAGGCGCAATCAACTAAGTTCTCTAACAGACTATCATTTTGAAAAACTTCTACTAAAAATCAAATAAACTCTTAACTTATTTTAATGAATCATAATTGTAAATCGTATTTTGGATACCTGACAAACTTTAATATAATACAATTGAATGTGTTATATATTATTACAATTTACAGGCCACTGGTCAATTAGATGTTTTAGTTTAAAAATAGAGTAAATTAAAAATTATTGAAAAAATTCTAAATCATTTGCCAATTTTAAAGGAATAATTGAGAAGTAATTGGTAATTGAATTACAATCAAAATGTAATTGTAATTCAATTACTTTCACAATCAAGTAATTGTAATTGTAATTCAATTACATTTACAAGCATGTAATTGCAATTATAATTGAATTACATTTGGAATGTAATTGATACAACACTGCACGCAGGGGACCCTGAATGGGTCTTACTGACCCATTAAGTAGGACTCACTAGGGTAGCATTACAGTCTCGTGAACCAATATACTTAAACAGTCCAAACTAATCATATTAAAGAACAAAATAATAAATCTTAGCTAATAACTCAGCAACACGCATTTCAGGTAAACAGTCAATTTAAGAGAATATCAATGACACAATTTAGGCTCACATTAAATCACAGTTAGATTATGTGGGTGGGGTGGATCAGTATGTGGGTGGGGTGTATCAGTATCTGCTGTTGGATCAAACAGATTCTTGGGTGCCCTGGGTCAATTTTTCTACCGATTAAAGAATGGTGCAGCCCGTTTTTGAAGAGACATAGATTTTGGAGTTAACTAATAGATAACGGAATCTCGTTCCATGTTGAGGCCACCATATATCTGACAGTGATTAGTCGGGTATTTGTGTGCACAAAAGGTTTGTTGTATGGATTATAGGTTCTAGTCAGGTGAGAAGAGGAGTGACGAACAAATTATTGAATACAGGAGGTAGGAGGCAACGATCATACCTGAACATATATTCCTTAACTGTGTAATCCCTAACTCGTCGATTTGTAGGAGGTTAGGCCTAAGCTCTGAGAATTTATATTTGGTGTCGGCCCCGTAAGGGATTCGAACCACATATCGAACTGCTCGTTTTTGTAAGATTACTAATCTTGTAAGACTGGATTTATAAGTTGAAACCTAAACTATATTACAATATGTAAAATATGGGTAGATGTTGTTCACTCTGGAAATGGGCCCCCAACCTAAACAAATAAATAAAAAAAAATTGATCTAAATTAAACAATAAAAGATTTTAGCGGTTAATCCATTAAATAATTGTTGAAATGCGCAAACCCTAATATATAATATATATTTATATATATTATGTATATATATACATATATTATATATATTTATATATTATATATTATATATATACTATACAAACCATTCTGAGAAGGTGGGGAATACGCAAGCTGTTCTCCGAGTTTTATAGGCGCCCTTGTAACGGCATGGCTGTGTTACGGCGCCATATAAATTGTCACCATTATTATTATTATTATTATTATTATTATTATTATTATTATTATTATTATTATTATTATTATTATTATTATTATTATTATTATTATAAGTTTAGTAGTTATTATTATTATTATTTTTTGGCTGTTTCAATAATTTTATAAGCTGTCATTCAGTTTTGGGCTACTGTTGTTGCAGTCCACGGTGGCTAAAACAGACAGAGAGTTTCCAATCTGTAGGGCGACCGATAGGCGTTGCAGCAGATGACTGGTCTCACGCTGGTCGCCTGTCGCTGCTGAGATCTTGTGTCCTAGTTCTTGAACAAACGTCAGTGAATCTGCATGCCAACTTCCTGAAGTTTCGACTGCAACAGGGACGAAATGATTGGACTGTGAGATAGCGGCATATTTGGATTCTTTAATTGCGAGCTGCTTTTTCTGCTGCCGCACCTGCGTTTAGCGATGTTAAATGCTCGTAAGATGCAGCGAAAGTGTCTGGCACCGTAACATCCCACGCCAAGCAGCGACCTTTGTGCCAAGGTATGATGGTGACTCCGTCAGGCCTTTTGCCGTCAGATCTGGAGAGGCCATTGGGCTCTTTGATGGCCGGTATTTTGGCTCTGGTGAAGGCCCGCCAAATCACGTCGTTGATCATTCCATGCCGTTGATGTCTTCCCGCTCCTTTGATGCAAGAGAATCCATGATGGCCGTTGGATTCTACTATGGCACCACATTTGCAAGTGTGTTTTTCGCACAATGCAGTGCCCAGCCGGATACCAGATGCGATTCTTAGCACCTCTCCTGACATCCGCAATCCTGCTGTTGATATGGGAAGTGCATGAAGCCAGTCTCCAGAGTGTGGCGATTGAACGGCTAACAACCTGGCTTTAACGGCAGAATCACTAGCTCTTTCTGATAGGCCTTGAAGTGCATGTGAGATCAATTTGCTGTCCCATTCTCTTTGTATATGAGCCTTCTGCTCGACGGGAGGAGGTGCGTTCGATCTTGATGACCACGACCCAGAAGCCTCCTCTACCAAAGGATCTGTGGGCATTACAGCGGCTTCGTGTAGCAGTCGGTCTTGAAGGCTTCGCGTGCCAGCGGCTGATGCCAAAAAGGCGGAAGTTGCCAGCATAACGGCACTGCGAATGCCCAAACCACCGTTTCTCACAGGTAAAGATGCCTGGATCCATTGATCGTCGCTCATGTGGATATTGAGAAGGCTACACAGACCAGTTCTCAAGACTTCGTCGAAATCATGTAGAAGTGCTTCGTTTAAGAAGCAGGCTGACGTTCTTAACGTGTATAGCAGCTTCATTATTGTTATTATTATTATTATTATTATTATTATTATTATTATTATTATTATTATTATTATTATTATTATTATTATTATTATTATTATTATTATTACTATTACAGGAGGATCTCGGACAAGATCTTGTATTGCCTTCACATCCGACGTGAGATCTGCTAAGGACCAACCTAATATATACATACTAACCGTCCTGAGAAGGTGGTGAACACGCACACTGATCGCTGCCTTGTGCAGTTGCAACCAACATTTCAAGCAGAAGGAAAGCGAGCGTAAATTTGAACATTTTATCAATGTGCGCACGTTGCAGGTTCTGCGATTCTTCTTTAAGCGACAAAATTTATTCAGAAGTCTATGGCTATGTCTCTGTATCAGGTTTTATATTGCTTATCCAGTAAGGTGCATGCGTACTTGGAGCGTTCTAGGCATGCAGCTTACGGCGGTCTAGACTCCTTAACAGACAGCTAAAGTTAGGACTGCGTGAGTAATTACTCCATTAAAGTGACATCGATATCTGGCTTAGATTTATTGGATATAATTCAATGTCACGCACAGGATATATGGCTTCAGAGACGTTGCTTCTTATGTCTCCTTGGGACTTGTGTTTTGACGCGTGAATAGATTAATATGCTTAAAGTGGCTATCAACATCTGGGAAAGAATTATTGGAGAGATGCGAGTTCAGACAAATGTGCCACACACAGCGTGTATGGCTGTGGAGACGTCGCTTCCTGTTATCATTGTGAGTTGAGTTACCATACTTCAGTAAATATATTGCTCTTAGGGTGGCTATCAACACCGGGCTTATAATTAGTGCAATGAATGTACAGAAAGGTATGGGACGCAATCCAAGGCGACATTGCAGTATTCAAGTCAAGGTGATATTGCAGCGGCCCAATCGTCAATTCTTATGGTTTACTTGGACTTGAAGTATGCCTACCGAATGAGTGTTTGCAGCTGAGCTCTTCAAGAAACTCTTCAACACGACAACAAGCTTTTTACCATTTACCGTTAATTTACGACTTACAATGGTTTTTTCTTTCTGGTGAAGGGACGGAAGTGCATTTTTACCATTTTTACCGTTACTTTGCGTCTTACAATGGCTTTGTTTGTTTCTGGTGAAGGGGACGGAAATGCATTTTTACCATTTCAGCTGTTACTTTGCGTCTTACAATGGTTTTCTTTCTGGTGAAAGTGACGGTAATAATTTTGCTTCCATCAAGGATGAGTTAAATTCGAACAAAGGGTTTAGCTTTCCTGCGAAGGAACAAATCCTTGATGGAAACTTTAATTTTGTTAATTTTATCGAATCTATGTAATCGTAATCGTAATCGTAAACTCGATATTTCTAGAGCGCCCACAAAAGCGAAGTCGCGGGAACCAGCTTATTCACAGGCGCTTAATCAAAACAGAATCGATCGGCAGAGGTCAAAATCCAGAGAGTCAGGTAGGCAGTCAGTCAGACCGCTAAGGTGGATGACTTGTCTTGAGCTCATTGCAGAACTCGAACGTTAAGCACAGAGTCGTAATGTTCGTTGGCGAGAAATACACAAAGTTATTACGGGAATTACATTCCAAAGAGTTGAAGGAAAACTTTTGTTGGTGATCTGTGTTGTGAAAATCATTGAGGAACGACATATCAAGAAATGCCGACTACACAAGGTTCGTCGCTGCACAACATGGACGTCGTCTGGTCGCCTTAGTGACTGATCATTGAAAACGAGTGGCACAGATACGAAGCGAAGAGATCTACTACTACGTGGGAGGTTATTTTAGGTCATAATAAAATAAATATATTAATTAGATTCGATGCTGGTCTGGTTATGCTATCTAAGACATTTATGGGCATCAATGTCAATCTAGTGATTGACATTGATGCTCATTGAACTGGCATCTGTTATATTAAATGCATATTCATATATCAATAACTGACTGCGTCCCCTAAATCAAAAAGTAATCTGTCATATTATTAACCTGACATTTATAACTACGTAATGGGGCTTAGAATGAATAACAAATAACCAGACGTATACGATCAACGCCTATCTCCATTTTGATTAAACGTTTGTGAGATCGTAACACAGATATGATGATCTATATAATTTTTGTGGGTCATTTTAACTGCTTGCGGCCATTAGGAATTGGGGGATTCTCTATCTTAATGACCGAATCTGTGATTTCGGTGAACCGACCAGCATGCCCGTACGAGTGTTGTCTGGGACCAATGCTCATTAAATTTGTGGGTTCCATATAAGCCTAAGGCACCTGTTGGTTATATAATATGTGTAGTTTTTTAACGTTCACTTAACGACGACGCCATTGATTGATGATTTGCGTTTATACTTGTGTAGTCATGCTAGCAGGCTATTTCTCGGCTATCTGCATAGTTTTCAAGAATTCAGCGAATCTGAACGATATCTGAATATGTTGTTGGCTCATGATTCGTCAATTCGGCAATTCATGTACGGGACTTAAGCGAATTTATAAACGACTGCATTCAAATAGGATGGTCGCGTAATTTAATGTGAGTTAGGAACTTTTGAGAATTCAGTACGTAGTATTTTCAAGTGTCATTTTTTTCAACATTCCAATTCCCATAAAAAATTAACAGTCGGAGGCAAAACTTGGGGACTGTCCAAACCTGCTCGAAAGTTGGGGACGCGTCCCACGGGTCCCATATGTCGGTTGCCCCATGCTGCTGAGCTAAATGTTTCTGTAGAATTTTTATTTATCTGAATGTGTGGCATTCATCGGTGATTTGGTGTACATAGTTATGTAGCTGTTTTTGGTTCGTGTATTGCATTTTCGTGATTTTGGGTATATGGACATAGGCCTGTATCCGACAAAGCGTTATTGAGTTATTGTATTGTATTGTATTGTATTTGAACACTTGTTATAGCGCCCCTACCAGATTTCCCATTCAGAGGCGCTCCATGTGCTCTTTGCGTCAAATACACCACGATCTAGACCCATGGATTCATTGACATTCAAACGATTTTTGCCGCATCATAAACTGTCGGGCAGAATAACTCATTAAGGTTTCTACATATGGCACTGTTATAAAACCCGGAGTAGCACGAATCTGAAACTTTATTTGTATTTAAATCCATTGCAAGATTTCTGAGCTTGCCTCTAATTCGTATTTCTGCGTGACTGCGGGCAATAAAACTAATAATAATAACAGTAACCATCACCATCGTTGTCGTCGTCATCAATGGCTGGCGATGGATTAATGCCAGCGCCTAAGACTAGAATAGGCGATCGGGTCCTGGCCCAAGTGCGTGAAACAGCTAGCCCTCCGTCATGTATTCGGAATGCCAAAAGTGTGAACGTTCTAAAAAGCATTTAAAATTATATGCAGTATGCAGCTCTTAGTTCTTGCGCTGACAACTGACACTGTGAAGCAACCTCGACAGCGTGTCGACTAACGATGTTATTATAACATAACTTGCCTTTACCTTACATTATAGTTACCTGTTATTCGCCAGAGGGCCAATGTCAATTGGAATATTCATGTAACATTGGCATAGAATTTGATGTCGTGTGTATCATGTAGCATGGGCTTATAATGTAACAGCTAGGTTTTTGGAAGTTGAAGTCGGGCTAAGAAATGGGCCTGCATACAAAGACGTTATGCAGACTGTGAAAAAGTTGTTATATGGACCCGTAGATAGGCCACTTGCCTAAAACGGCCGTATCCTTCATATAAAATTATACGCAGAGCCAATAGAACACAATTGTTGTGTTTCTATGCTGTTAAAACACAGAAACTGGCCTTTGATGTTTACATTCAATGCATTGTAATTGTATTTGTAATTATAATTACGGTTTTATAAAGGGCCTCTCACAGTACGACCTAATCAGAGACGCTCCCGGTGCGATAAGTCCACGAGAAAACGAGCGTCCTAAGAGTACCTCCAGAGACAGAAGTACCCCAGTTAAGATCATAGAGCGAGTCACAGAGGGAATGCAATGTAATGCAATGTAATGTAACTTGATCGAACATTTGTATACTGCCGTTCAAAATCAGCAGCGCTCTCAACCGGTGTCAGTGCCCGGGTCAGCAGGCTTGGACTGGGCCGCCGGGACACCGGGAGATTCCCGGTGGGCCGGCCGCCCAGAAAAGAAAAAATGATCAAAAAAATCATGATATTTTGGTTCTACATCTTATTTCTAATGTTATAATTTATAACTTGTGAAATTTTGGCAGTGCGTTGTTGTTAATGATGTTCGGTAGGCCTACAGAGCGAAAAGTCTTCTGGAAGCTTTGACCAGTTGAATTTATTTTAACAGCGCATTGGTTTTGAAAGTGTTTGAAAAACTGTGAGCACACAACTCCATTATCTCAATATAGGTCATGTCCAAACAAACGGCAAGGACAAAATTGGACCTCCTATAGGCCTATACGAGCCTATAAGATGGTTCAAGATACTATAAATGAATTATGCCAAATAGGCCTACATCGAAATTTTGGTCTCATTTTTGAAGCAGCTACACATCTTTCAGAACTTGCTAGCAGGGAACTAGATAAAAGAAGTCTCCACATTAATGTTGAGACTGCTTTCAAACAGAAAAGAAGTGGATCATGAAAGAAATTGCCAGGAGAAACTGCTTAAGACCAGGAAATTGAAAATACGAAAGAAAATTTTGAATAAATGTTCACAATAAAATATTATGGTAATGGATCAAGTTATTAGTAGGTCTATAGTATGAAACCGTGATTCAATGAGCATGGTAGTCTTTATGCTGATTTGTCTAGTTTGTATCCAAACAATTTTGCAGAAATTTTGATAATAGACTACAGCATCTGAGTGAGTTGCTCAGAAGATTTTAATTATAGTTTAACAAGAGAGCAGCTGCAAACGAAATTATTGGTCTGCAAGAAAATGGAAAAAGTTTCAAAACTACTCATAAAGAAGTCTATAGTCTATTTTGCTATTTTATACTGAAATAACAGACATAGATAGCGAAACAGTCCCAATAGCAGAAAACAGCAACAGTAACAGAAATAAGTGCAAATCTTGCAGAGAATGTATTGTTTGCTGTTACCACGTTCTCCTTAAGTTCAGTTTGCATATTCTTGCTTATTGAAATTTGTTTTTGGCATACAAATTCGTGCTGATATTATCCTCTTCACAAGTTGCCTGTGAGAGGTCATTTTCGAAATTGAAAAACATTTTGCACGGATTACGAAATTCTTTTAGTCCGTCAAGTTTAGAGTCTTTCATGCTGATGGCTTGTGAAAAGGAACTTGTTCACAGAATTAATAATGATGACATCGTTGACGTTTTGGCATCAACTAGTGATACGTTGAAGAAACTGCTATACTAGTGCTTGTTATAAGCTTACTGTGACGTTGTGTCTTCTAATTCAATCATGATGTTAAGATTTTGAAATAAACTAAACAGTGCTCAGTGCACTACAGAATTGAACAGTTTGTTCCAAACATGATTAAAAATTTACGGCAAATCAGAAATTATACGCATGTGTTTATGTGTTAATCATTTCATTTTAAAATATTTATGCCATTTGGCCCATTAATAACTAAAAATGTTCTTCATTTTATGCTAAATGTTACAAGAAGCATCTGCGGGTGGGGCACCACTCGGACCCCCTTATCGGTTAATCCTGAAAGGTTTCGCGCCTTCGGCGCTCGATATTGTGGGCCGCCCATAACCAAATTTCCCGGGCCGCTTCTGCAAGCCAGTCCAACCCTGCGGGTCAGTAAGTCAGGTTTTTCCGGATTGCCAGAGAGGTGCGAGACCTAGTAATTCCATGCAGACGCAGGGACTTTCGAAGACAGTTCCAAGCTGAGAGACAGTTTTCCCATCAAGATCTATGTTTTTTGTTCTCGTCTATGTGTACTGGCGCGAATCTATGTCTTTTCATGGAATTTTGGGGAGTTGAAAAACGTACGTTCTCAGCCATTTCTAAATCATTACTTAAATTTATTTTAGGCATTTTCACAATAGGCGCTTCACACTCTGCATATCACTAAAACTAATTGCTCGTCCGCGCAGCACTTGATTAGATTTAAAATACAATCTAGGCCTATGTTGGCGACAAACTGTCGATAATAGTAAATCTTCATGTAGTTCACTTGAACAAGTAGACTGAACTGTTGACTATGGATAGGAAACCCTTTTGGAAGGAAAAAGAGTGGAGGTGATATTCACAGTTATAATGTGTAGGTATGTGTAATGTGTATTGTATGCTGAAATCTACGTCGTAAATGAAACATCATATTTTTGGAAACTCTTTGCTTTGGTATTCCACTTTAAAGATATCATTCGAAAGAATAAGCTTACTTTTGCACATATTTTCCTTTAGTACTTAGTTACAGTTACTGTAACTTTTACTTAAGTATTTTAGGTTGGTGCTTTGAAATACGTCCGGTCGTGTTGACTGGGATAGCTGAGGTCTCTCCGATCTTTAAGAACTGTCGTGTGGAACATGGACTGCTCCGTTCTGACGCCGGTGTCACGAAATATAATATCCCCATACATGAGTATCCCCATAGCTATAAATTGAGTATTCGGTTTATTTTGCATTTTTGGCGGTTTCTAAGGGGAGCGGTTCATAAGAGCGACATAACGAAAGAGCGACGTAACAGGAGAGCGACATAAATACCGTGTCAAAAGAGCGACAACCGAAGAAATGAAATAAAAATTCAAAAGAGCGACATAACGAAAGAGCGACAAACATATCTTTATGTACTCATTTAAAAGCAGTAAATCTAGACATCGATGTTTTCTCAGTAAAACGATTATATAGCATATATATATATAAAATTATAGTTGCAAATAAACTTGCCGTCCATTATTTGTTATTGCTTGTTTATCCAAAAAATCTTTGTAGAACCACAGACTTCCTCATCTTCACTGGTCAAGAAACTCAAGATCTTTCGCAAAACTGAGAATCTCATCACATTGACTGGTCAGTTTGCGCAATTATCAGAAACTGAGCCCATGCCTCATTTCACTCGCTCGCCTATTCACCCCGACATCCGTGTCCCTTTGAAGCTAACATCAGAGTACGGAACCCCGATGTAGGCTACATCAAAATATAAGTAGGCC
The DNA here is from genome assembly GCA_020284085.1 of Aporrectodea caliginosa. Classification (NCBI taxonomy): domain Eukaryota; kingdom Metazoa; phylum Annelida; class Clitellata; order Crassiclitellata; family Lumbricidae; genus Aporrectodea; species Aporrectodea caliginosa. The sequence continues at coordinate 2,828,929 of JACEVL010000084.1, read as the reverse complement.
TACAATGGCTGGAATTCGCACATATAGGCCTAGTGCTTAGAAGTTGTTCATAACAAACCTCTAAATAAACACACACTCTCTCTTGCGTATAATTATAGAACAAACTCAAGTAACTCTTTGATAAACAATTTGAATAGCCAGTAATTTCAGGATATACGAATACACGACTCCCTAGTATATTCCCAAGAAACCAGTCTATGATAATAACCAATTTGTGACTCTTTTTTCTATGTCGCGCTTTCGTTACGTCGCTCTTTCAAATCAGCAATATTTCTGTCGCTCTTTTAAAACTGCTCTCCAATTTGTCGCTCTTTTGTTACGTCGCACTTTCGTTATGTCGCTCTTTCGATACCAGCCCGTTTCTAAGTGTATTCAGTCGTACTGTTTGGATTTATTGTACACATAAAATATTTTAAGTTGCGTATCTTTAGTTTGTACGTCGACCTGAAATTAATTTACTTCGTTTTTGGTGATTTTGACTGGATTTTTCGTCTTGGCTATCGTGATGCGTATGACGATGGGGATAGAATGGTTTATTCCCCCGGATACTCTAAATCGGTTTATACCATCCGGGGGAACATGCTATTCCATCAGGGGGATGTGCTTTAGGGGGTAGAATATCTCTGGACACCGGCTATGTTCCGACTGATTGCGTATCTTCACGATATCAAGTACTACTTCGAGAACAGCTATGGCCATCGCATCTGCAACCAACAGTTCTTCACTCTCGTCAGAGACATTCTCCAGCACTTACATTCCATAGTCATAATCAACATCGTCGTCGTCATCAAAACCACTGTAGTGTTTCTTAGTCACAATAGTCGCCTGAATAACTTCAAACTCCGACTGTTTTCAGCATGTAATCATCTTTAATCTTGGTATAACATCCGTTGTCAAAGCTGACATAAATTTAAACATTTTAACTATAATAAGAATCACAACTACAATCTCTCGCATAGTCAGCAACTCCTCTCACGTTACTATACACGACTAATAATGGTACATGCAATATGCATTACAAATGTGAAATTTAGACACAAAGACTCAGCCATTGGTTAATGACATCAAAAACCTCAACCAATCACAAAGCTCTAATTCCCTATTAATTAATGGTTAATGATCAAATAGTTATCGTAATCGTAATATCGAGTTCTATGTAGCATCGAAAAAGTGAATTCGCAGGAACCAGTTTATTCACAGGCGTTTAGTCAAAACATAATCGATAGGCGGTGGAGGTAAAAATCGGTTCCAGGTCAAGATCCAAAGAGGTCAGGCAGGCAGACGACTAAGGTTAATGGCGTTTAGAATTGAAACCTCGAGGGAGATGAGGCGAAGAGAAGGAAACAGGATAGAATTTGTGAAAGAGCAGTGTTTTCAGTTTTGAGTGAAAGACCTGTGGACAGATAGCACGAGGTGAGGTTTGGTGACTTCGTATACGATGGATAAGATATTCTGGCAGGAGCGTATAATTCTACAGAGGTGAAAACCTATGGCTATGTAGCGATTTTAGTGATAAGGTGACGGAAGGGCGTAGGAGTGTTAGGGCTGAAGACTTGCGGGCTACATTATGAATCACTTAACATTTAGTAAACGATTTAATGATGAAATCATGGTTTATATTAATGACTACGATTTACGTGTATAGCATTGTTTGAAGTCTACCGTCTACCAATCGGCAGAAATTTAATCGTCGCACAAATGTAGACAAAATTTAAAATAGCTTTGTTCACATAGGGGTCATCCATTAATTATGTCAACAAATTTTAGGCCTTTTTGACCCCCTCCCCTTTGTCAACAACTGTCAAACACTGACGGACCCCCAAAAATTATGTCAACAATCCCAGAACCCCCCCATGACCGTTTTTAGACATTTTTTCCCTGTTTTTTGTTTTGTTTTTGTTTTGTTTTTTTTGTTTAGTCATTTACAATATTTTGATCATTTATATAAAAAATTTGTTGACGTCAACCAATGGACAGAAACCCCCTCCCCTGTCAACAACTGTTAAACTTTTCAAAATATTTGTTGACATCACATGGATGACCCCATAATAATAACACAAAAAATAAAGTCTGGTTTCAGTAGACACCAATGCGGCCTGATGGATCCTAAACTATTATTACGCTGTTCGATGTAACATTCAGCATAATAGAGCAGGGGCTTCGATGACAGAGTGTCCGGCGGGTTCTGGGTCCCGTCAATAGTTTTATAAAGGGCTCAACCATTATGTCGGGTCCCGGAAATATTTTAGCTGCAAAGTGGGTGAAGCCAGCCGATTGTCTCTGCAATTCGAATATAATATTTCCATTCTATACTAAATGTTCAATTCAATCACTTTTTCGTTTTATTAAAGTGATAAGAACTTTTATGAGCAATCTGAATCCAGACCAGCAATGACGAAGGCCAAGCGCAAACTTTTCATCGGCTGGACCCAATAATAAGTTTGCGTTTGGCTTTAGACATTCACTGTGCTCACTTTTATTGTTCTGAAAAGTTTCTAAATCGGAACACGTGATCAACTGTGTTGCCTTTTACCTTTTAAGATACTGAAGTCGGCCTTGGTCAGCATAGGCAAATATATTATGTCGAAGATCGCTTTGACCACATTAATGTCTACGGTTACCAGACACTACTATGACAATAATCATTACAGTGTTCTTCTTCCGCGATAATTCTACTCTGCGTGTCGGCCACCTGCGTCTGGATTCAATTCTTGAAAATGAGGAATCCGGAGAACGTGGTCTGCATGCTTCCGTAGACGTTTGGTGCTGCACTGTATATTTGGAGCCAGACCTGGTCACCAGCATTCAGCGAAAGGATGGCCACGTTGGACGACGGTGCCCATTCTGGGGTGGCTACGGACCAGATAGTCATTACCCATACTCCGTTCTTCATCAGAATGACGGCCGCCTACAGAAAAACGGTGAAGAGGATGATGACGAAGAAGATATGAGTTGAAGCAGAAGACGCACAAGATCAATAATAATAATAATAATTGAGATACTGATGAAGGTAAAGAAGAATATGGAGAAAGAAGGCGAATTGGACAAAAAAGATGAATAAGATTATGAAGAAGGTAATTAAGAAGCGTACATGTATGTGGCTTGTAAATGTTGTTGAAAAGCCAAAGGGATGACAAACTAACAAAATTTTAAAAAACGTCCAATTGATGGTAAAAGAAAACAAAAGAAAAATAACAGAGCACAGAGGCGTACGGAGCTGATATGCCGCCCGGGGCGACGGCCCAAAATGCCGCCCTTGGTCACTTAATTTTGGATAGGCTTTTTTCTCTAACAGATTGCAGTTTTCATGACGGTCGTCGATCTCATTACATACGCCTACAAATTTATTTTTTAAGTTGATATAAATCCACTTTTCAGTGCGTTTTAAGAATATCCGTTTTAGCAACAGTCTACATTTCAACTTACGGAAATCTATATTAGCCTACTAGATAATAAAACATTAAAACAGTAATAATATTAGGCGGCGATGGATGCAAACATATGACCTATATTTCTCGATAATGTGAAGATATTATGTAAATAATATCCTAAAAATGAGGAAGAATTTTGGTAAACAGGTATCAACCTGCTCTTTTTTCATTAGGGTTATTTACCAAACTTAGAGTCCAGGAGTTCTGCACTGGAGATGCTAGTTTACTCTAAGGTTCTGTACTGCATTTGATTTCATTACCGACTTGGTATGCACTGCTGCGAGGGTGACGCTGAACTGATAGGTAGCGCTGAAGGGGGCCGCGAATCGACCAGACCATGCCGAATAGGCCGAACCCTTGTTCGTCACTACGTTGTCGAAGACGAGGTCGATGTTGTGGGTGACTGGGACGACGTTCTTAGTCAGACCGACGAAGAACGCCACTTTGCTCTGCTGGTACAGCGTAGGACTCCAACTGCGTTGCACTGATGAAAATGAAGACGAAGGTACATGTAATCAGATTAATAATAAATCTAATGAACGACTGAGGTATGAGGTGTGGGGGTTCAAAGGTAATGGGATAGTGGAAGTAAGATAAACATAACAATGGAAAGTTAATGAGGTCTGAGTAGTGTAAAGTAAGGGTGATTGGGTAAAGGTAATCAAGGCGAAGGTAAAAGTAATAAGGTGATGGTAATAGATTATGGTGATGCAAACTTGTGAGCAAATAATTATACCTATTTAAAACTGAATGAATGGATGAATGGATGAATGAACGCGTTAGCGTCGTGACTGAGTGAATGATTGGTCTTAAGGAAAAGTTATGAAATTTGTATAATAACTCTGGATTACAAAAATTGTAATCAATAAATTAGATCATCTTGCCTTGCTGATGTGACATAAAAAAAAAATTATCACCTACTCGTGTATGACTCAAAGGTTCTTATTAATTCCCAGCAGTAAAAGTTGGTTTGCCATTTTGCATGGAATTCGGCGAAACTTCCTTTAACAGTTCTTTATATTACAATAATGCGAACCAGTTAAGTATGACCAAGGGATATAATGTGATGTAAATTATCATCATGTAATAACATAGTACAGCATCGTAGATATCAAGCTACTTCTAAGGTGCTTACAATATGAGTTACTCGTGCAACTGACATTGCCAGTCTTAGCCAGTGCTATGAGCTAGAAAGCAGAGTTTTAATATTGCGTTTTTGAAGTCGTGAGCCCTATCGGCCTCCAAAGTAGATGGGGGCATTGCTCCATGCACTTGGGTCAGAGCCTTATAGACCTTATTATTCTTTTTGGGTTAGTAGGTGACTTCGACAGAATAATTTTATGGTTGTGGATTGATGCAGTATACAAGATTTCACGATGTTCAATCATGTGAACTTGACTTCGATGTAGTATTCATTTCGACTCAAGATCAATCTTTAAATAACTCTGTCACTGACAAAGTCAGTGTCAATGAGAGGGATCAGAGACTTACTGTATGTCGTCCGGGTATACAGCGACAGTAATATAACCTCCGCCCAACACTTTGAAAAGCCCGCTGAGCATTTGAAGAACTTTATCGCACGCGTACTTTACAAACGTTCGCCTTAGGTCACACCCGACTAAAGCCGACTGCTTTTCTCTAATGATAACATTTAAATCTTTTCTCTGTAATTATAACTGGTTGTGTGGTCTGTCAATAGGTCGGAAAATTAACGAATATCTATACAAAGACTTCTCAATCTGTTCTCTGAGACTTGTACGAAGATCTTGGACAAGATCTTGCAATGCTTTGAAATCCGACTTGAGATCTGCCTGTGACTGCTGAATGCCAGCAATGCTCAGGTCGGTGCCTTGTGCAGTTGCAACCAACATCTCGAGCAGAAGGAAAGTCTGCGTAAATTTGAACATTTTATCAATGTGTGCACGTTGGAGGCTCTGCGATTCTTCTTTAAGAAACAAACTTTGTTCAAAAGTCTATGACTATGTCTCCATGTCTCTATACCAGGTTTTATACTTTTTGATATGGTGGAAGGGGTATGCGTACCTGGACTGTCTAGACATGCAGCTTAATATGGCAGTCGAGGTTATTTAATTAACAGACGCTAAAGTTTTAACTGCGTAGGTAATTACACTCAAAGTGGCCTATATATCCGGCTTGGATTTTCTGGAAGGATGCGAATTCAGAGAAAAACGAGTTATTCGCAGGGTATATGGCTGCGGAGGCGTCGATTCTTAATTGTTCTTGGAACTTTTGTTATGACGCTTGATTAGATTAGAATGCTTAAATTGGCTATCAACACCTGGGAAAGGATTATTGGACAGATTCGAATTTCAGAGAAAAATGTGCCACATGCAGGGTGCATGACTTCGGCGGCGTTGCTTCTTTTGGTCATTGCCAGTTGAGTTACCATATTTGAGTAGATAATTGCGTTTAGGGTGGTTATCAAAATCTGGCGTTTAGTTAGAAAACAAAAAGAGAAATAATTAATAAATTTGGCACCGGTCCTCCTGGAATGGAAAAAATTCCTGCCGGTCCCTGACAAATTGAGATGTTAACTCCTGCCGGTCCACTCCTGCCGGTCCACAATGCTGAAAAGTTTTGGAAGTGCATTTCTTCACTCTGGCACATGACCTTGTGTTTACTGGTTTCGATTCATGCTTTGATGGTTAGTGTTACTGTTAGTGCTACTGTTTATAGAATGAGAAATGGGTTCAAATACTGTGCCTTTTGGGTTTATTTACTGAAATCCATGAATTACTGCAACAATTAAGTTACGCACTTTGTCGTTGGCTGCGTTATGACAGCCGGTTTTGAATAAACGAAAATACAATACAATTGAAGATGAACTTGTATGTGGTAAATGGTAATGAATGAAGCTCATGAATTGAACGAGAACTCTTAATAAATCGGTTTTAACATCATGTCAATATGATTTAATAAATACTATTTCAATAAAGCACAGGAACCCTAGCCTATTTACGTAAACCAGGTATCCTTCCGTCATGTATTCAGAGGGCCAAAAGTGTTAACGCTTTAAAATGCAATCTAATTTTTTTTGGGCTGCATACAACTATAAGAACTTGCACTGACAACTAATATTATGAAGCAACCGAGGCAGAGTTCGCGGCTAGTGATGCAGTGTAGCTAGTGATGCGTCCAGATTTTTTACCGGTAAAAACCGGATATTTTACCGGTAAATAATCAAATTCATATTTTACCGTGGAAAAATGACTTTAAAATGGTAAAACATGCTAACTGCATCAAGTTGTCTTTCTTTGTTCTTATTACACATCATAATGAATGTTGTCACTATCAGTGACATTGTTGTCAGTGTCAGCTTTATTCACAAGGTGCTAGCAAGTAGCAACTCATTATAAGGTTGGTATTGCACAGATATGCAATTTTACTTGACTTAAATGAATAGCTAATGCAAGCATTCAGCTTGAAAAGTCAGAAGACCTGGTTAACTACAGTGTGGTGTCGGAGTTTGCAAAAACTGTAGGTAATAAGGTTGACTGAAATGCAGCGTCTTGTATACAATTTGCGCGGTCTTGAAAGCTATTCGCTTTTCGCTGATATGAATGTGCAACCAATGTAGTGATTTAAGCATTGATGATATATGTTCATTTTTTAACGATTCCCTTAGTATTATAACAAACATTCATATCTCTTCATATATACGTATACAGAGTTTTATAAGTACAGTAAGAAATTGTATCATTAATGATTAATTATAGCATTCTTCGTGTTAAACTTTAATTAATCAACCAGCGTAGATAATCGGCGCAATTCCAGAGGAATTATTTAGTCTTTATTGTCTGAACGTCATGGATACATAACTACGATGAAACCATGCCATTGGACAAATTCAAACGGTGTCACGGTTGACCAACAGACTTTGACCGCGCATGCGCATTACAAGAGGAGGACGGTGTGCAAAGGACCGTTAAGGAGTTCTTCGCCCGATGCTGGGAAGAATGGCGTCTTGCGTGGCGTTTCTAAGTGCAAGTTAAGGCATTAGAGCGTCGAAAGTGTATTTTATCGTAAGTCGTTAGATTACGATAAGAACTATACTCGTGGAGTATAAGTACAGTGCTGTGGAGATAAGATTCAGTCAAAAGGAATCTTATAGTCGAACTGAATTATACGTCGGTCGATTTCGGTGGAAGTTTAAATCTACGTAAGCAGTTAAATTCGTCGGAACTTCCATAAACTGGACTATTGGATTAAAGGCGATAGCGAGACGAATATAAGAACGAAGGGATTCATACAAATCTTCCATATTCTACTTTACTACAAGAAGATGCGATGCTACGTGAGTTCTACATTTTACAGAAGAGATTCACTCGTCAACTCAACTAAAGACATGATCGTCATCATCATCATCCACAGTGAGATCTACGCTTATCTGGAGTAAAAGTCCGTTGGGGTTATACTAGGCTGACCAGATATTGGAAACTAAAACCGGGACACTTCAAATAACAAAATAAATTTGTGATGTTGTCAATAATTAATATAATATAACTTGCACACATATCTATTTTATGCTTATTATATTGGTATAAGACAAGAGGCGGCGATCTTGTCTGAGAGGTGGGGGGACACTTTTGAAATTGTTAAAAAATGTATTCGGCGCGAAAAAAATTTTGTACCTCTTTTTGTGCACATAAAAGCATTATAAATATAAAAGCAAGTGGCAGACACTTTATAACGGCATGTAGATATAGGCTATATTTTCATCAAATTGCATAATCATATGCAAACTCAAATCAAAGACTAAGTGAACTGACTTTATTAGTTGGTAACACTTTAGCATAGGCCTACTGAAGAATGTCACTTAATGCGCTATAGCCTCTATGGACTTACTACACTACGGAGTTTTCTACTTTTTCGCAAAAGAACAACAGAAGTTCTTCCTATTATCGTTTCTCGAAATCAAATATTGTCTTCCAGCTCAACCAAGTTCAAGCTGTCTAAAATATTTTCATGTGTTTGTGACAAACCGCCACCGAGTTTAATCTTACCTGATCTATTGTAGGTCTACTGCACTACCAACTCCATAAAAAATTTGTAGTCCTACACGAAGTAAGGGAAGAAATTGGAGAGGTATTAGTCCAGATCTTCAACAAATCAAGGCGGACTGGAGAAGTAAGCCTACCAAGGGATTGCCTTCTCCTTTCTGGCGGGTTACCAGAAAACCCCAAATAGGGTTATCAAGCTGGCCAGTGGCTGTGGCTTGGTTGTTGAGAACTGTTAGATTTTTAAACTTAAATTAGTTACATTTATGCAGCATTTTCAGCTTCGTATTTAATCGCAGCCTATAATAGTGCCATATAGGCCTATACATATCTTCAGCACGCGAGCTTTTCAACTAAATTTAAACCATCAGAAAACATTTCTATACGTAGCATAATTTTATAGAACTATTGCGAATAAAAATTAATTATATAATAATAATTAATGGGATTTCGAAGTTAGAACTAATTAATCCTCTCACTGAATCAGATAATTCAGTAGATTCACAAACTCAATTTACCTTTTTTAACGAAGCTGTCCATCGGATCCATTGGATCACTTAGGTCTAGCCTATACGAGGCGATTTAGTTCTTTACATGACGCTCCGTGACAAAAGAATGTACGAAGTTCTGAGACAATGATTTTAAGTTGAAATTATTAAGCATTTAGGGCCACCTGTTATCAACAATAAAACACGACTAATTATTAACAGATTGCGAACAGTCCAGTGGTGGCCAAACTGCGGCACGCGTGGCATTTGTGGCACGGCAGCCTCTAATGAGTAACACCAGTGACGGGTTTAGGTAGGCCTACTGGCGATATAGGCGGCTGCCTAGAGCGGCATTTTTCAAAGGGCGGCAAATTCCGACAAAATACATGGTCACTTCCGTCCAAAAGATGTTATTTATGAGTAAGGGGCGTCATTTTTGTCCTTGCCTATAGCACAAAACTGTCAAAGATTGTCAAAGGCCGCCAGTCAGTGGCTCGGAGGACCTTGCAATTTTCTTTAAAAAATTGTAATGGTTTTTGTAGTTCAGAATTTTATCTATGTACCGGTACATGTAGAATCTTAGGCGCCTCTGTAGCTCCGTAGCTGCAGCAACCAAGGGCCTGGTCGGCTTCGCCCTTATACTAGGGGTCCGTGGCCTGGTTGAACGGCCTGATGGCTGCAGACGAGCACAGCACACGAGCTCAAAGAGGGGAGCGGAAAGGCTCTTCAGTCGGCAGGCAGTCAAAGTCCACTTTCTTCACAGTATATTTATGCTATGCAGAGATATTAAGTCGAACCTGTTCCCACTGTATAGGGATTAGGGTCGTAGGATTGGGAACAAAGAAACAGACTGCATGATAATAAGCAAAACTCAGTAATTCTTGTAAGTTGTTGGTGGCAACGTGTTGACGTGTAAGCTGCCTGGTCTCATTGGTCAAGTTTCCACTTGGCAATTATTTAACAAAAATAGCAGTCAAAATTTCTTTAAAATTTGAGTGGGACAACTGTATACTGCGTCCCCCCACTACTAAAGGTGGGGGGAGACATGTCCCCCCCGGGATCGCCGCCCCTGTATAAGACTATACTAAGTGAAATGTTTTATTCAAATCACGCTTGAATGTATGCTTCTTAAAAGTTTTTTGTCTGCTAATATTCTGTCATAAAATTCAACACATGTTTCTTCCATATTCACTTTCACTATCATAACAGCTTTCTTCTGATAATCGACTTTTTTTTATCTGACCAATAAGAGTTCATCAGTGAGAAAACTCGCTCAACTGGAGCATTAGTTCCAGGAATTACTAACAAGAATAATGTAGAATCATTTTCAAATGTGGAATTATCTCTCTTTCTTATAGATCATTGAAAATCTGCACCCATCTGCTATCCACCGCAACATTGTTTTCATTCCATTGTTCCACTTTTTCTCGACTAACAAAATTACAAGCGCCTGTCATAAATTTTCATCAAACAGTGCATTGTCATCAATGTCATACCCAGCTGGCTTAAAATTTTTCGATAAGATCCTCAAGGTTTCTTTCAAACATATCCCAAGTAATTGTTCCTCTCAAATTCATCCAACTGAACAGCTTGAATGGTGCATAAGTAACTTCCCAAAATATTCCAACGACGTTGCATAAAAAGATTGAACTGTTTTATGAAAATGTGTTTTATCAGAATATTATCACTACAACAATATGACGTTTAGAGCCGGAAGAATTACCGTATTATGCATGGTAATAAATAAAAAAGTGAGATTAAAAATGAATTTACTCGCCAAATGCCAGTAGTAAAATCAAGGAGACGTTGATAAAGTAAGTACGGAAATCCTTTATTTGATCACATGACAAACGCACATGAAAAACATCATATATAAGATCGGAAAGTCAGATAAGTTTTAAAAACCGGGACATATTTAGAGTTTGGCCTACCTTTCCCGGCAGCCGGGACAGCTAGCAGAAAATCGGGACTGTCCCGGGAAAACCGGGACGTCTGGTCAGCCTAGGTTATACAGAAGTGACTACAAGAATATCTACGTGGGAGGTATTTAATTTCCCTTAGGCCTAATACCCTGTAGAATGCGCTGGTTTAAGTAAGGATAGTTTATAGAATTTAAACAAACCTAATAGATTACCCTAGACAAGAAAACGAGACCATATTTAGATAACATTTCATTAGTTTGACGATTTGATGATAATTAATATTCTAATTTGAAATGTGTTGCATTGATTTGATTGGTTGAACTATACAACTTGACATACATTCATCCAATCGCAATGGATTTAGACTTTATAGGTAACACGTACACACGATCAGTGTATACCCGAAAATAGATAAAAATCTATTATTAGGGGACCGTTACAAATCTGGGTGCCACGTCCGGGATTAGAACAATTAATTTAGATAATTAATTAGGGGATAAAAGCCACGGATTAGTGTGATTAGTTTTACAGTAGCGTTAGTAATAGATATTACTGATTCTGGTGCGATTGGAAACTGACTAACGTATTAATTGTATGCGTGACGTAGCTGCAAGTCGAAACGCTGACGCTTATTGGTTATCGTAAGGTCAGGTTAAAAGTGACGTAGCTGCAAGTTGAAACGCTGACGCTTATTGGTTATCGTAAGGTCAGGTTATAAGTAGTACTTGTAAGGCTGACTATTATTGGTGTGAAAGAGGTCAGGTCAAGGTAGTTCACGAAAGTTTAAACAGTGTCTACCGAATTTTTATAGCGCGTTCGCCTATAATTAATAGCCATTGAAATGGCAGCTGAATTCCAAAAATGGATGAAGATTGCTTCAGAGTTGGGGTACGAGGGAACGGAACTGAGGAATTTCGTTAAAGAAAAACAAGAAGAATGTATAGCGAGAGAAGAAAAGAAACGCGTTGAGGACATAGCGAGAGAAGAAAAGAAGCAAGCACTTGAAGAAAAGAAGCAAGCGCTAGAAAGAGAGGATAGACTTAGAGCCGAAGACAGACAAGCGAATCTGAAACAAATGGAACTAGAAAATATGAAGGAGATTAAACTGAAAGAATTGGAGATAAGAGCGGCTCATGATAAGCAGCAGGCAGAAAGAGGAGATTTCGTTCAAGATTGTGTAGGAAGAGAGCATGCTGGAGATCGTTCTAAGAATGTAAAGATGCCAATGTTTCGGGAAGAACGGGACTGTCTCGACGCTTACCTGCTAAGGTTTGAACGGGCTTGCGTTGTGTATGAGGTACCCGAGAAGTTTTGGGCTATGACACTTGCTAGGTCGTTAGAGGGAAAAGCCCTAGAAGTCTATCAGAGACTCGACGTTGAGCAAGCGCATGATTACGAGAAGTTAAAGCAGGAATTGCTTAGAAGGTTCAAGCTCACGGAAGGAGGGTACCGCAAACTTTTTAAGACTTCTCGAAGACAGGAAGATGAGACAGTGGAACAATTCCTACAGAGAGTACAGAGGTACTTAAGACAGTGGTTGTTAATGGCAGGGTTCAAAGATGATTATGAAGGTTTAGGAATCCTTGATTTTGAAGGACCAGTTCTTTGTCACATGTGATGACGACATGAGATGTTTTCTTAAGGAAAAAGGAAAAATGAGTTTAGCAGATACGCTAGTACAGGCTCAGAACTATGTTGAAGCAAAAGAAAGCAGAGAGAAGAAGTGGGTCCCCAGTTTTAAGAAGCGGGATAAGGATCTTAGAGATCACACGAGAGAGTCTGATTGTGAAGACTTAGAGAAACAAAATGGTGGTCCGAATAAGAGTAAGACCAGAGAATATAGAAATCCTAAAGAGAGGAACCAGTTCAAGAATGGATGGGATTTCCGAACAAGAAGAACAGTGAGAGATGATGCTGAGAATGAGAAAAAGGGATGTTACCATTGCGGATCATTACAGCAGACATAGACAACAACTGGAGAAGATTATATAGAAATACCTACACAACTAAATAATATTATACCTAAAGATACATCGGTTAGCAACGCTACTATTAAATAGTTTCCACTTGACAGTAAGCAGTCAGAGAAGCCAATTTAATATCTTGAATATCACTCTGAGAGCATTAATGTCAGCGATTACCAGGCTCTTCTACTCGGCGTGTCGGTCACCACGCGCTTGCACTCAATTCTAGAAAATAAGGTGTCCAGAGAACGTGGTGAACATACTTCCATGAACGTGTGATGCTTCACTGATTAGCTGCAGCGAGACCTCGTCGCCAGCCTCCAGCGATAGAATGGCCACGTTGGAGGCCGATGCAAGTGCCTGGTTCGTGGCGCTATCGGCCCTGATAGTCACTACCCATATTCCGTTCTTCATCAGCCTGACGGCCGCCTACAGAAAACGGTGAAGAGGACAATGACAAAGAAGATGTAAGGTGACGAAGAAGAAGACGCATAAAACCATCGACCTATATACACTCAATATAGGTCGATGCATAAAACGAAGAGGAATATGAAGGAACAAGAAACACAACGTAAATATAAAGATTAAGAAAGAAGGCGAATAGGAGCATTTAGGCCTACTCTGGATCACGTGACAATGTTTACGTAAGTCAAAACAAATTTTAAAATGCCGTCAACATATTTCACAGTTGATTTAGACATTTAAAAAAGGAATACAGCATTAGTAATCGTCAAAATATTAATGTTTTTACTCATTTGTTTACAATATTGCTTCCAGCAACAGCCGAATGAGCCGATGTTTTGACTTACACAAACGTTGGCGGGCAGATATCACAAAGATATCACGTGACTTGTGAAATGCTCCTATAAGACGTTGAAGAAGGCGAAAATGTGAATGAAACGATGAAGAAGAAGTTGAATAAGAATCCATACATGGCTTTAACCCGTTTTTGCCCAAATTTTATTTTTGCTTCATTTTGAGTTAAGGGCCGTCCATAAATGACGTCACGCACCTATGGGGGAGGGGGTCGGAAATTTGTGACGATGTGTGACATGGGGGTGGGGGGTCTGAGTAGTGTGACGTCACACCAGGTCTATGTTATTAAATTTAACAATTAACAACAATTTAATTTTAATAACAACAGCACTAATTTTGAGTATTAAATTTTCATTATTTTTTAATTATTTTAATATATACGGGCACCATTATTAATAATTTGCTAATTATTTCAATATTTGGTCACCGTTAGAATTTAAAATATTCATGCTTTCGCTATTTTGTTCCATGAAAGAGCATTTTGCTTCGCCATGGAAATTGGTTTTGGGGGTCAGAGCTTTGTGACGTCATTTTCAGAGGGGGTCTTACTTTTTGTGACGAAGTGTGACTAGGGGAGGGGGTTAAAAATCGGCCAAAATAGCGTGACGTCATTTATGGACGGCCCCTTATGTTACACAGTTTGATGCTAGAATAGCCATGCCACCTTAATTTTTCATTTATTTTAAGAAATTCCATGAAATTTTTGATTTTGTTCCTATGTTCCAATATTGGAACACTGGGCACATATGGGTGCAGAAATATACATAATCCACGCCAACATTACCAAGTACAGCAATGATTATTTCAAGTGAAGTTACCTAGCACATTTGTTCTAGCTGCTATCACAGTGCTGTATAGAAAGGGTTGGGGCCCATATTCAGTATACATGTGCCTAAGTTCAGACAAAGAACAGAAAAATATCACAAAAATGACCATTTTCCCTGCAAACAAGCGAAGAAAATTATCGTGGAAGGGAATGCCGGCCAGAATCACACTGACACTTGGAACCAAATCCTTGAAAAGCTATCGTTTGCTCAGAATGTTCAGGGTTTCACCAGTGGCGGCGCCAGGGGAGGCTAGGGGGTGCTTAGCCCCCCTAACTGCGGCTGAGCCCCCTCCCCCCAAAAAGTGGGAAATCACTGCAAATTACAGCGAGGAGGGGACAAAAGGGAAGTTTTCTGAGCTTTAGCCCCCTAAACCTGAAATCCTGGCGCCGCCACTGGGTTTCACCAGTTTTTTCAACAGCACTATCTTCTTCACTCTGGTGTGCATGCCATGTATGTATTTATGTATGTATGTATGAATGTATGCATGTATGTCTGTATGTATGTATGTATGTATGTAAGCATGTATGTATGTATGCATGCATGTATGTATGTATGGATGATGATGCAAAATCAAAAACTTATCTTTATATGCGAGTAAGTTCGCTAAACCAAGCTAAATTTCATTGTGAAATGCAATATAAGAGCCTAGAGCGATATGCCGTAACGAGAAAATTTTGCACCCATAATATGCTAGGGTGCTCCAGAAAAATAAAAGTTGAAAATTCATTGCTCCCCGGGCATTTTCCCATGCGTATCATACAGAGGAGTCTAAAAATCCAAATTTGAGGCTTTTACATTAAGGCTAAGCCTTGCCCCCAGCACGCTGAAGTTTTAACAATAGCCTATTCGCAGTTTTCGGTTGAAAACACAAATTACCGGTATTTAAGTATATATGAAAAAACCAATAATTTTATGTTTCATATTTTATTTATTGGCCAGAACATGAAAGGTTGCAAGTACAAATACAAATACTGAGGTCTTAAGCACCTGTACAAATACTTAAGTATCAAGTACAAGTACGAGCACAAGTACACATGGCTACTGCAAGAACAAGGATTTACTTCCTTGACAAAGCAGTGGTGTATTGCCACATGCACTCATTTATAATTGTTCTTTTTGGAGAAATATAATGGATGTGAGCATCTTGTCACTCAGATTCGATCGAAACTGTTTTAATATTAAACTAAACACACTTTCAATCGGAGCGCTAGATGCAGGCACACTCACAACTCTAAACGCTGGTTTGCCAAGAACCGTTTTGCTGCATTCCAAACGTCCAAACAATCACTTCCATCAAAGTCATCATGGCCTCTGATATTCAAGCTTGTCACTTGTGATGATAAGGTGCTCGGTTTCACAGAAGATCGTGTACAGTAGTGACCAAATAGCTTAGACTTTTTTGATGCATGAGGTCTGCAGTTTCGGTTGCCGCAACCGTATCTGTGATTATCGTGCCAGAATGAGACGTTTGTGTAACACCTGCTCCACCACTGCCAAAAAAACTTAATGTGGTTCCCAACAAAGCATGTGTCTCATTCACATAAGACATAATAATATCTTCATACATTAAATAAAAACATACTAGTTGTAGGCAGTCTTTGACTATTGGAGCAACACAAAGAAAATGCCGTAATTAGCGAAAAGTGATTCGCAAATAATCCTAAATGGCCTAACTAAGTGTGTTTTGATACAGATGACAATGTTTCCTTAACATAGCTATATGCAGCATCTTGCACACGCAGCGGAAGACTTTTTCGAGAGGAACATAGAACACAGAGGAACATAGAAAACTCACAATTTTCACATTCACACATGCATTCCATGTATAAGCCATAGGTTCAGTGGTTTATTGCTAAAACTTAGAAGTCCTATAATACAATTCATAAAATGCATTATTTCGGTGAATAAGCTGGTTTCCCTATCGTGGCTTTCGTATGGTGCTGAGAAAGTTCGACGACTTACATTTACATTACTCGATAGACTTCACATGATTTGTTAGTCACTGCTCACCTCTCCGTATGGAGTCTTTGCAAGTGTTTAACAAAGTTTGATGCTGTGCCAGTTGCTTTCTTCAATGATAGTTTTCTCACTACAAAACTTGCACTTAGCAGAAGTAGCATTTCCCTTGAGAGTGAAATTATCATAACCAAACATAATCGCTCTAGGAATATTAGTATTTTTATTGTTAGCATTATCACAGTTCGTGGCCGCTATTTTAGCAACACAACCGGAAGAAATTCTGATCAAGAAGCGGTGCATACAGAACTGCCAAAATATCCAATATCCAGAACGTAAGAATTAATTACTTAAAGGAAAGACAAGCTTACTGGTAAAGTATCCGAGTGCCTGTAGAAATGTCACTTGTGTCCAAGTACTTAGGTCTCAAGTACGAGTACAAGTACTTAGGTCTCCAGTCCAGTACAAGTTCAAGTACTTAAAGACTGTATACTCAAGTTGCACTTGAGTTCAAGTACAGGTACCAATACAACACGTCTGCATAGTTCACAAAAGAAGTTAATCATTATGAAAATAATTACGGTTTTCCTCCATGATATTGCCGATTTTTAAACAAATTCGCATATTTCACATATTCTAACATTTTTTTGCCGGGGGCAAGGCTTAACCTTTTTCAATGGGTCTGAAAATTGGTACAGTTGAACAAAGTGATAAATGGAATGGGAAAATCGCCGGGGAGCAGTACTTTTTGGAACTTTTTGGAAATACATTATAGTTTGGAGCACCCTAATATATGCCCAGTGTTCCAATAATGGAACATACAACATAATTGCAAAAAGTCCAAAGTAAAGTTCGTCCTAAAATCTAATTAAAATTATCATGAAATATAAGTGGTATTAGAGTACCAAAAACAGCAACTTCTAAAAAGATCTTTATTTATATTAATTTTATTTATATATGTACCTTTTCGTCGAAATTCGTCGAAATTTTTTTAACACAAAAGTGCCCATAAAGACCGTATCTCATAACTATTAGTTATTCAAAATAATAATTTTTGATAGATATATCTTAGAAATACTGTTTACAATGGCCGGTGATGAATTATATTCACTATATAGGGCTAAATTACAAGTAAGGGGCCGTCCATAAAGTACGTCACGCTATTTTTGACCATTTTTACCCCCCCTCCCCTGTCACAAACTGTCACAAAACTCGGACCCCCCCTAAAGTACGTCACACTTTCGAACATAGAAATAATAATACTTCCGAAAGCAAGGCTAATACATCAACAAGGCTTCGCAACAGCATTATTACTAGCGCTCCTAGCGAGAGGAATCGTGAAAAACACATTCAGGAGATATGAATTTCATGCTATTTTGACATAAAACTAATTAAAATGTTTCAGAAAATTTTTGAAAATTATTTTTAAAGCTATGAAATTCTACTAAAAAAATAAAAAATAAATAATAAATAAAATAAAAAATAAATAAATGCGTGACGTCACACATGGCCTGACCCCCCTCCCCCTGTCACAAACTGTCACACTTTCTTAAACCCCCTCCCCCGTGGAGCGTGACGTACTTTATGGACGGCCCTAAGTAAAGTATTTGTAAAATGTTCCAATAATGGAACACTGGGAAAAAACGGGTTAAATGTTGATAAACTGAAAGAATGAAGTAAATGATAAAAATGTTAAAGAAAAACAAACACTTAAAACGAAAAGGAATATAAAAGAAAGAACTGAGCATGAAGGACCGACTACGGCAAATCTTCCATTATGGCAGTACGAGACGGGGAACAATCAGCCCATCCTGTGTTGTACAGCGAAGAGCTCTACGGCCAGTCATGGTTGACACTAAAATATATAGCTTCATAAATTGGATGGAGCACAACCGCATAGGCCATTATGCATCAGGATTCTGAACTCAATGTGTCTTCGTATAGGCAACCAATGCACCCGGTCTCAGATGTAGTCAGATATATTGCCAGTAACCAAACCTTTGAAATCCCACCAATTAGCTGAGTACAGGCTTGTCCAACCTACGGCCCGCGCACCACAATCCGGCCTGCCGACTGAGTTCATCCGTGTAAAATTGGGAAATGCAAACTACGTTGCTAATTGGCCCGGTATTGAAAATTTCCTATAATTCTTTACAAGACACACGAAGTTTTAGTGCTAGCTCTGTGTTGCAATACTTAATGTTGTTTTCTGCCTCAAATAACCATGGCAGAGCCAATAAGTGCAAGGCTCTGCAATCAAAAAGTGCGAGCAAAAAAACAAAAATTGACTCCAAATGTAGAGTTTAAAAAAAATTGTATACCGAGGAATTTTTCGTTATTTATCATTCTTAGGGTGTTGTTTGCTTAATCTGTCAAGAAAGGATAGCAGTAAACAAGGAATATAGGCCTACTACTAGGCCTACTAAGAGGCTTTTCCAAATCTGTCCATTCCTGCACCTAGGTATATTGCACTCTTTGGCAGTACTGTACATATATTGCAGCACTGTGAACAGTTTTTATGTATACAGTGGCAAACATTTAAGAAACTTAAGAGCACTACTAACAGATGGACATTTAACTAGAATATTTAGAATAACTACATCAACTGTTGAAGTAGAGTACTTTGGCAAGAAAAAGCGAAGTAAAGCATCCCATTAGTAGCCTACAAACAAATCAGCAAAAATGTGACTGTGTGGTACCTGATCGTCATGTAGTCAAGTAAAATTATTGTTCTTTAGTAGGCCTATGCGTCAAATTTTTAAATCATCTATGAAATTTTTCTTCGGCCCCCGAGGTCTTAGAAATATGGCAATGTGGCCCCTCGCCCGAAAAGGTTGGACAACCCTGTGTTAGTAGGACAAACAAATGGAAGATGATTACTCTGAGAAAGAGGCTGGCCCGAGTATATTGCATTACGATGTGTATACTACTGCCATATATGGTATCCTTTGTGCATAACAAAGGTTACCATATATGTGCAGTTAACATGCCATATATGTGCAGTTAACATGCCTAGTGCCTACATGATAGCAATTTTCCTCTTACCAGGAATAGGCCAAAGCTGCTTGGACCCAGGGCCTACTACTGTGACAATTTTTAGGGTGCCCTCCCCGGGCCTTTGGTGGTGGTCCCCCCTGCGGTCGCTTGCCGTTGTCGGCCGGGCATCTTGGCCCGTGTGTTGCCGTCCCCTTCCCCTTGGCTCTGCTCCTCTGGCTTTGCTCCCTCTCTCGGCCTTGCTCCCTTGGCTTTGCTCCCTCTCTCGGCTTTGCTCCTGTGCCTTTGCTCCCTCTCTCGGCTCTGCTCCTTTGGCTCTGCTCCCTCTCTCGGCTTTGCTCCTCTGCCTTTGCTCCCTCTCTCGGCTCTGCTCCTTTGGCTCTGCTCCCTTGGCTTTGCTCCTTTCTCGGCTTTGCTCCTTCGGCTTTGCTCCCTTATCCCCACCCCGTGTCCTGCCTACCCGCCTGCCTGTTAGAGTACTATAAATAGAGGAAAGAGAGTGTGTGTAAAACAGTTGCTCTGGGGAGATGCTAAAGAGTTGCCTGAGGACCTGCATAGAGATCTGCTCTGACTTGGTGAACGACGATTCCGCACTCTGGTGACGACTTGAGCTGTGTGCTCTCGCTTACGAGGTGTGTTGATCTTGGCTTGTGTGTGTCGCTACGTCTTCTGAAGAATATACTTTATGAAACTAGAGCTGACTTGGTTGATTGATTTGGGTGATAGTCGTCGGAGGAAATCCAAGACGTTCGCTATACTCCGGACGCCGGACTTGCGCTCCTTCGAGCGACACGCGGCATTGCAGTCCCTCCTAGCGACACTCTACGCCTGAGAGAAGGGGTGTTTCGCTTCAGTGGTACCAGACGAAGTGGGGTGATACTGCCGTTCCTGCCAGTCGACGACCGAGAATCAACCGAGGATGCAGATGGGAGACGAGGAAGATACCATTCCCTACGCCGCTTGGGACCTGGCCGACCTGCCGACGAAGATTTCCACGCCAGCTGCGAGGCGGATGGCCGCGATAGGGACGAAACCGGACAGAAGCCGTTTCCTGGAAGATCTCGCCTTCCCGATGCCAGGTCAGATCCGCACACCTGCCGAGACGTCGACGCCAGCCGCGAGGAGAGAGACGATGGAGAGGCCGCCGGACCGAAGCCGCCTGTTGGCCGAGATCGACTTCGAGGACCCAGGGCAGGTGAGATCGAGCTTCCGCGAAGACAGGGAAGAAGAGATGACCGTGAAACCAGAGAGAACGAGCTTCCGAGGAAAGACGGGCGAATCGACGACGGAAAAGACGAAATTGAAACCGAATTTCCGCGAAGTGACTGAAAAGACGGACGCACCGGGGATTTCGACGCCGAATCTGCTAGAAAATGTCAGTGACCTGCTCCGAAACCGCCCGACGCCGATGAAACCAGGCAAGTTCGATGGGACGGGGTCGCTGGAGTCATTCTTGGTCCAGTTTGAAGTCTGTGCGAGGCATAACAAGTGGACGGCCTCGGACAAGATCGATTACCTGCGATGCTCACTAGAGAAAGCCGCGACGCAGCTTCTCTGGGACTTCGGCGCTCAACCGAGCGTAACTTATGAGGAACTCACCGAACGCCTCCGGCAGAGATACGGGACGGAAGGCCAGGCAGAAACCTTCCGTGCTCAGCTGTACTACCGCCGTCAACGCCCGGAAGAAAACCTGAGTGACCTGCTGCATGAGATCCGACGACTTGTTGTCCTAGCCTACCCGGTGCCCTCCAACGAGACGACGCAGATCATCGCGAAGGACGCCTTCCTGGAAGCCATGAGAGACCGGGAGCTCTCGCTCAAAGTACGCGATCGAGAACCGAAGAATCTGGACGAGGCATACCGGACAGCGCTGCGTCTGGAGGCCTATCAGCGAACGAACGACCCCGACGATCGCCACAGACAGCCGAATCGAGTACGAGGGACGCAGGAAACTGACCTGAGCGCCCAGCTTCAGGCACAGATGGACCGCTTTTTGGCGACGCAGAAGGACGAACAGCGGAGATTCCAGAGAGAAATTGAGAACAGAATTGACCAGCAATTCCGCGATCTACGCCAAGAAAATCCGACGACGGAAGAATTGAATCGCAACGCCCGGCCTGAACGAGACCGAGCGAGCCCTCCGGAGAACCAGCGACGAACGACGGCCTGCTATAACTGTGGACGAGCCGGTCACATCGCCAGAAATTGCCGACAAGCTCGCCGATACCAGAATCGCCAGAACGAGACCGCGACGACCGAACCCGATGCTTCGATGCCACCGGACCCGGTGGTCATGAACCATACGACACGCCCGATGTTGCCGAACCGTGCTACGAACAACGCAGTCTACATCCGCGGAGAGATCAACGGACGACCGCAGCTATGCCTGATCGACACTGGATCGGAAGTCAGCCTGGTGCCTTCATCTACTGTCGACGGGTTAGAACTTCGGTCTTGCAATCGCTTTTTGATGGCTGCTAATGGGTCTGAGATACGTGTCCTGGGTGAGGTGCGGGTGCCCATTAAGATATTTAAGGATTTTTATATCCAGACTTCATTTTTAGTGTCCGACCAAATTTCTGAGCCCATGTTAGGCATGGACTGGTTACGTGAACATCGCTGCCGCTTAGGGTTTGGTATGGGATCTTTATTTGTGAGACGCAAGCGTATTTCCCTGGTAAGGGGCAATGGATCCATATGGTGCCGGCGCGTGATCGTCGCCGAGGAGGTGTTGGTGTCCCCTAAGTCCCAGCGGGATATACCAGTTAAGACCATGTATGGGGATTTAACGACTGTAGCGCCAGCCTGGATAACGGAGGCTAGAGAAATCCAACCTGGAGTTCATCTTGCCCGCGTAGTTGTCGGTGACCACGCAGGTACCCGGGTAAGGGTGGTAAATTTGAGCGAAGACCCAGTCCGGTTGCCCAAGGATCGACCGTTAGGAGAATTGCATCCGGTGCAAGTAGAATTAACTAAGATAAACTGTGAGGATAGGGAAGCGGCTGGCCAAGCTTCGCCTAGTGAACAGTTGCTCTCGAATTTGCCCGAGGAAGTGCCGCCTGAAATTAGGGAACGCTTAGGGGCTTTGCTCATTGAATATGGCGATGTTTCATCTGCTACTGACCGGGATTTAGGTAAACATTCGGTGAGTATGCATAGAATTGAGACGGGCGATGAGCGTCCTTTGCGGCAGCCTTTACGCTGTCGAGCACGCTGTAATAAGATTGCTGTGAGCGGGTTATTATTCAGCTTGCTTGTAGCCGGGATATTAGGCCTATTTTCTTTGGTGGTCATGAGGTGCATCGTAAAATTCGGGAAAGCCATCTCTATGGGCCCCCCGTTATTTAGAACCCTAGGGAGGTGCAGGGTCCGATGGTTGATGCCGATCAACCGGGTTAAGAATTTAAGCGAAAACCGGTTTCAGATACTCTGTAGATGCGTAAAATTTGGTAAACAGAGAAAATCAATACATTACTTTCGTGGGAACAGGGTAATGGAGTGTTTCCCACGGGTTCAGTATGATAGGCAGGGGGAGGTTAAAAGCAGCCATCAAAGGGTGAGGGAAGAAGTTCTTGCCTTTGCTCATTTGCATAATGAGGCTGACTGGAGAGACACACCGCCCTCTGTCAATGAAGCCGATGAAATGGAACCGACGACCGAAGCGAGTGACCCGCCGACCGGCTCGCTACCGCTAGGGGTGTTGCACGCCTGCAACGCCGCCTTGGTCGACGTAATCCTCCTGGAAGACGCCGCCGATGGTCGCTACGCGCTTTACGACGAGCCTGTGTCTTTTCCTCCGAATACCTCCCTCGGGACCCCGCGTGGCCCGGTGAGTGTATGGACCCTTAGAACTCGGAGATGGTGAACGATGAGACGGCTCTCTGCTGAACTTTTGACTGGGCCTCGGACACTGATCTGACTCTGTGCGCCGTTCCCTAGAACGTGAGAGACTTGGCTGTACTGAAAATGTACTTTGAGGGACTTTTGATTGTTTTATTGCGTGTTTATGATGGGCCGTTGGCCATGCGTTTTTATGTTTCAGGGACTTTTCGATTAGGCCTTAGAGACTTTTTGGGCCATTGGCCGCTTGATTGAACTTTTTAGTTGATTATTTTTCAGGGACATTTTTAGCCGCGTAGCTTAGATGGCTGATATCAGCCGAGGACTGTGTGATAACTTTAGAGACTTTTCGGGCCCGTTGGCCATTTTGCCGTGTTTGGCTGGAACTTGGCCGCTTTGTGATTTGTTTTCCCGTCTGAGGGATGGGGACATCCCTGATTGTAGAGGGGGGAGGATGTGACAATTTTTAGGGTGCCCTCCCCGGGCCTTTGGTGGTGGTCCCCCCTGCGGTCGCTTGCCGTTGTCGGCCGGGCATCTTGGCCCGTGTGTTGCCGTCCCCTTCCCCTTGGCTCTGCTCCTCTGGCTTTGCTCCCTCTCTCGGCCTTGCTCCCTTGGCTTTGCTCCCTCTCTCGGCTTTGCTCCTGTGCCTTTGCTCCCTCTCTCGGCTCTGCTCCTTTGGCTCTGCTCCCTCTCTCGGCTTTGCTCCTCTGCCTTTGCTCCCTCTCTCGGCTCTGCTCCTTTGGCTCTGCTCCCTTGGCTTTGCTCCTTTCTCGGCTTTGCTCCTTCGGCTTTGCTCCCTTATCCCCACCCCGTGTCCTGCCTACCCGCCTGCCTGTTAGAGTACTATAAATAGAGGAAAGAGAGTGTGTGTAAAACAGTTGCTCTGGGGAGATGCTAAAGAGTTGCCTGAGGACCTGCATAGAGATCTGCTCTGACTTGGTGAACGACGATTCCGCACTCTGGTGACGACTTGAGCTGTGTGCTCTCGCTTACGAGGTGTGTTGATCTTGGCTTGTGTGTGTCGCTACGTCTTCTGAAGAATATACTTTATGAAACTAGAGCTGACTTGGTTGATTGATTTGGGTGATAGTCGTCGGAGGAAATCCAAGACGTTCGCTATACTCCGGACGCCGGACTTGCGCTCCTTCGAGCGACACGCGGCATTGCAGTCCCTCCTAGCGACACTCTACGCCTGAGAGAAGGGGTGTTTCGCTTCACTACGTATGGGGGGATGGAAGCAGACTGCTTCCAATTTGTGCCAGAGGGGAAAAGTTTCCCCCCCTAGTGAAATGGATGTTGCTGTACAACCCACAGTACTGACTCAACTGTCAACTGTTGCAATGTATCGGCACAAAATAATATTTTCAGTTAAACTATAACTATTTTTCAACTAAAATAAAAAAAAGTTTAACTAAAAGTTGGGAACTGATTTTGTAAATAAGTTAAAAAAACTAAAAAAAATTTAGTTAAACTTTTTCCAACTTTAAGAACTTTTTGACAAATGTGAAACATATTCACAATAACAGAGGTTAAGTGTCCTGTAATAACAGTAATATTGCAGAAGGGGTCAATGACAGTTTCACTTTATATATGTGTATATAATGTGTTCTAGGCTAATAATAGTCCTAGCTACTACAGTAGCTAGGACTCCCAAAGTCCGACTCACACCTCAACGTGGTGAGGGGGTGGCAACAGTCAGTAGGGGAGTGCCTGCTGAGGCTATGCCATCAGTGGTGAAGGTCTTGGCTGAAGTACCACCTAGGGCGCTACGCGAGGTGGACAGGCTCAGCAGGAACCCTGAAAAAGCTGGCAAACGTGGGCGCATCGCCGCCTCTGATACCACAAGATAGTGGATATCAGAGCCAGTCCTAAGCCTGGAACTCTCTTTAAGGGAGAAGTGCGAAGGTCGAACGGATGGGTGCAGATACTCCGTTCGTAAAGAAAAAAATACGTATGAAATCCAATGCAAGCATTGGACTCCAAACGGGCCTCGGCCCATGGATCTGATGCAAGCGTTGGACACCTACGGGCCTTCGGCCCATGGATCCTGATGATGATGATGATGAGCTACTACAGTTCTACCAGAAAATAATGAAGACAGTTGCTAATGCAAACAACGATGCATCATGCAATGCAATGCAGTTCAATTGACTTAGTAATAAAATCAGTTACTCTGATTGCTCATGACAATAATGATCAACACCAGCAAGACCACTGTCCAATTTGTATCTGGATCGTAAGAAATGAAGGTGATCATCAAGGGTTTAACAGACATTCGGCATCAGTTTAACCTCAGTGAAGCAAATAGTGACTAATAAACTATTCATTTTTACTGAAGTAGCCTTTAATTAATTAAAGTCTACACTCACAGTCAACTGATAAAGAATAATAAAAACCAATGTTCTTAGTTACACTGCACCCAAGGAATCTATATTAATTTTAGTCCTTGCACTGCATGACTGCACCTTACTACATTAAACATATTCTATGCAGTGTTAATAAGTAAGTAAATGTCGGATTGAGTTGCTGACAGTGTTCACTGTTCATTGCGGAAGATGGTTGCATAGTTGCTGATTTTGTTACTTAAACTTTATAGCTAATAACTAAATAATATTAGTTAAACTTTTTAGTTAATAACTACAAATTTTAGTTAAACTTTGGTTTTAACTAAACTTTTTTTAGCTAGGCCTAAACTTCTGCCTTAACTAAAAAATTTAATTTAACTAAAAGTTTGCGACTTTTGCCCATCACTGTCGACTGTAATCGAGTAATTAAAGGTTGCGTTGAGGTGGTGACAGTGTTCACTTTCATTGCGGAAGATGGTTGCCTATTTGCTGATTTTGTTAATATGGTAAACTTTCTAGCTAATAAAAAAAATATTAGTTAAACTTGTTAGTTAATAACTAAAAAATATTAGTTAAACTTTGGTTTAAACTAAACTATTTTTTTAGTTAAACTTCTGTATTAACTAAATTTTTGTAGCTTAACTAAAAGTTTGCAACATTTTAGTTAGGGTCAGACCACATAACTTTAACCTTCCTGACAAAGACTCACAAAATTTTATATCTCGTATGTTATTCCTGAACTCTTAGCCTACTAAGCTATTACTCTATACTATAATTTATCTATTGTTTTTTCTATGTAGGCCTACACCTACAGCGCTATGTCTGTTGTTAACACAATAAACGAATATAATGATGATGATGATGATGATGATGATGATGATGATGATGATGATGATGATGATGATGATGATGATGATGATGATGATGATGATTTTGCCCATCATTCATTTATTCGTTGAAAGTAATTCAACGAAATAATCATCGAATCTCTGGACTGTAAAGTGAATGCATTATGGTATTAATGGTGTTATTTCATTCTGTTTGTAATCTTTGTTTACTTTTAGGGTGGTATGGCGACAACATATATTTGCCATGCCACTGTTTGTCTGCTAGAAGCTAGAAAATACTTTTACTCAATTTAAACGTGTATATTTGATTACGAAAAATGGCAAGAAACACTGTCAATATATGCAAAAAAGCGTCAGCTTTTGGGGGACGGAGTCCCCCAGACTCCCTAAATTTCCATTTTCCATTCTACTTTTAAAATCGTGGCGACGCACGCTGAGTAACGGGGGTGGGGGGATTGCTTCCAGCTTACAGGGGGGAATAGTAGGCCCTGCTTGGACCAAGTGATGTTTAACAGCACTGATACGCGTAATATCGTCAACTTCGATTAGGCCTATGATTATTGTCGGAAATGAAAGTAATTCACAAGACTCGAAGTCGACGACAGCACCACTTTACGAAGCTGTCCTGGTGAAATGCATGGTTTGTTACTAGACATCCAGTAGCCTATACATTCGGTCAGAAGGTTCGGCAGAGGATAACATTGATTATCTCCAGCCCTTAACATTATCTGCAGTAAAATTACTGTTACATTATATCCATGAATTGTTGTTAAACTGTAGCCTATTTACGCTAATGGCCCAAGTCTGTAGTCCATTTACATGTGGTATAGCCTATTGAGAAAAAGCTACTATGAAAGCAGGTATCACGAAATAGAATATCCATCCTTGGACTATCCGGGGTATGTATGAATTTATACCCCCGGATGGAATAAACAGGTTTAGAGTATCCGGGGGATAAACCATTCTATCCCCCATCGGTATACGCATCACGATAGCCTCGGCGACAATCCAGTCAAAATCACCAAAAACGAAGTAAATTGATTTCGGGTCCACTTACAAACTAAAGATACGCAATTTAAAAATGTTATGTGTACAATAAATCCAAACAGTACGACTGAATACACTTAGAAACCGCCAAAAATGCAAATGAAACCGAATACTCCATTTCGCTAAGGGGGATAGGCCTACTCATGTATGGGGAATACTCTATTTCGTGACACCGGCACAACTACGCAAATGATAACATTAATGACTTTCATTTTCCAAGATTGTGATGATAGGTTTATGAGAATTATAGGTTATAATATAATAACAATTATGATAAAAATGAGCAAAAGACATTGGCTAACGGGCAGCCACCGACTCTTTCTCCAGAAGGAATTTTAAATGATCTAGGGGCCGTCCATAAAGTACGTCACGCTATTTTTGACCATTTTACCCCCTCCCCTGTCACAAACTGTCACAAAACTCGGACCCCCCCTAAAGTACGTCACACTTTCAACATAGAAATAATAATACTTCCGAAAGCAAGGCTAATACATAAACAAGGCTTCGCAACAGCATTATTACTAGCGCTCCTAGCGAGAGGAATCGTGAAAAACACATTCAGGAGATATGCATTTCATGCTATTTTGACATAAAGCTAATTAAAATGTTTCAGAAAATTTTTGAAAATTATTTTTAAAGCTATGAAATTCTGCTAAAAAATAAAAATAAATTATAAATAAAATTAAAAAAAATAAATGTGTGACGTCACACATGGCCTGACCCCTCCCCTGTCACAAACTGTCACACTTTCTTAAACCCCCCTCCCCCTGGAGCGTGACGTACTTTATGGACGGCCCCCTAGCGCCACGATATTTGTGCGGAAAATGCTAGATTTAAAACAAAATTCTGTGGTAGGCTATTTTACTACCTTATGCCCCATCTGTGCTGCGATGGTGACGTTGAACTGGTAGGTAGCTCTGACGGGGGCCGTGAATCGACCGGTTTTGGTGTTATAGGCTGAACCTACGTTCGTTACTAAGCCGTTCATGATGAGGTCTCTGTTCTGTAGGACTGGGCCGTAGTGAGTCGACATACCCGCGAAGAATGCCACTCTCCTGTGGTTCGAAGTACTTGTGGCCTCTGACAGGAAAGAATCACACAGGCAGTTAGGTAAATGGAATAAGGTTAAAGTAACATTAATGCATTTAAAGGTCATCTTAACACGTGCGCCTGACAGGCTGCCACACACGCTAGTTCGATCAGTTTAGTGTGAAGTTACTTCGGCTGGATAGGCCTACTTGGCCTCAAATTCTTCCGAGATAGCAGGAAATCCTTAATCAGTGTTTGAAGGTTAATAATAATCTTCAAACATTCTGAATTTGCAACCATTTTTCGTTTGATTTTGTCAGAGTTTGACTATCGTTCCGGTTTACTGAACCGAGTCCAGCCTATTGCGGATTGTAGGCTACTGAGCTCCATTATACAGTCACGGCCAAAATAATGTGCACAATACGTCGTAACCTGCGCGGTTAGAGGAGCCAAACAGGGCTAAAGAGATAATCACTGGACTATCAGCTCCGTCTATTACCTCCAGGGGTAGCAGGGACGGACATCGAAACAGGGGCGGATCTAGACTTTTTCTTTAAGGGGGGGGGGATTTCTGTGGGCTCCCATGAGCAATTTAGTAGCCTAATAATGTCAAACGAAATATAAATTTAAACAATTTGATATCAAGATTTTTGCATATAAAAGCTAATGCAAAAGTAAATGTAATACCTATGAAGTATTAGGCCTATGTATCTTTACGACAATATTGACTGAAGAATTAATAGTTCATTTTATTTAGCCGTTTAATCTAAAATTGTTTCCAAGATCAAAGGAATTAGGCTATAATTAAAATGACTTATCAAATTAATAGTTGCTCAACTTTATAACATGATACAACACAAATTCCAATCTTCTGTTTCCAATCTTCGCAATTAAGTGATGCAACCACTTTCTCCGCATCTACTTAAATTTCTCGATGCGTGTTCAGGAGGGCTAAACCGGTCAACCTTTCTATTCCTGACTCACTTGGTCTCTCAACCATGTTTTAGAAACTCCTCTCAGATGATGCAATGCTGACCGGTATCGTTAGTAGAATTCTTTTAGGCTTACAAAGATTTCGGAGGAAATTTCAACAAATTTTACAATGAAAGAACCAAATTTTTGTAAAATAATGGCTACATAATTATATACTTATTGTTATTCATGAAACGGTAAACTCCATTTTATATATCATAACTGTTAATTACTTATGTTAATTACTGATGCGTGACCTAGGCGTCACCTTGGACCGAGGCTCCAATTGCGCCCGCTACGCACTGTCGCCCGCTCCCCAAACGATTTTCCGTTCCTCACCACTTCCACATAACTTGAAGAATTGTAAAGATTTTTTCTGACTTTATGCTGCATAAATTATGCATGCAGCCATTCTTTGTAAGATTCTTTAATTGTTGTACCATTTTATCTCACCAGATGTCGCTCATAACGATTTGCAACACTGAATACCACTGGGGTCATTTTGACCACAATATTAAGATGCTAAATAGGAACTAAATTTGCCTAATGAAAATTGTGAAATATGTGTAAATATGAGAAAAGTTAAGCCACTGACAGCAAGACATCATATGTTTATCATCTGGATTTTTTACTTTGGCAGACAAGAAGGAAAGAGACAAGATAGAGAGCATAACCAAGGAGAACGTGTGGTTATTTTTTACCTTGTACAGGAGTTGCAAGGTTCATGTAGAAACGTTATCTGTGACAACTTCTTGCCGGACCTGGTCTGGTGCAAACGTTGTCTCAAGAACAGATGAGTCTGTTAGGCACTATTCTACTCTCTATCAAACAATCTGGCTGGAAACCCCTTCTCCTCCTTTGCTTTTCTGAAAACCTATTTTTTTCTCACGTGGCCTTGCGCACTGGGAGCGCCTCTGAACGGTACACCCTACTAGAGGCGCTTTATAAATGTTTTAATACAATATACAATACACAATTGTAAGAAACTTCTGCCTGAGTTGGATGCCAAGGGTTGCGAAAACTGTACTCCCTGTTTGCAGTTTAAGACAATGCTACAAGATGGCGGCCAAAATGGTGGCCAATAGCTTAAAATTGCTATAGGCCTAAGTGAAGTATTGTATGTGATGGAAACATGATTTTAGAGTCTAGATTAACATTTTCAGGGTCAAAGAATGCAACGGAACTAAAAACACAAGTAGCTCTGCCAGAAAACCAAAATGGCGGACAAAATGGCGGTCATGAGATTGGCCACCATTTTGGCCGCCATCTTGTTTTCCCATGCAACCGCTCAAAATCCAGGTTGCTAACCACGATTTTCGTTTTCAGCAGGGTCAAATTAGTCTAGAAACACCGGTTAGTAAATTGTTACATGATTTGCTTCTAACAGTAATTTTTCTAGAGCCCTTTTGAAATTCCTGGACTATTTTGTGATCGCGGTTTTGACGATCGCTGTTTTGTGATCGCAGTTTTTAACGTAGACCCTTCTGCTAACTCCACTCGTTCCATCCCTTCGTCACAACTATAGACTTGGTTATTATTGCTCGCTCTACGCTGGCCTCCCGGCTGGTCGACTGGGGTGCTTGGATCGGATTTTGCGTTCTGCTATAGTATACCCCCAAAATCGGCCGTATACCCAAATTTGGCCAAGTCTCTTGATACATTCATGAAGTTTTCCACTGTCTCCTCTGTGAGCAGCAGATTGCGTTTAGGATAGCTGCCCTAGTTTGGCGCTGAGCGAAATAGAAGGGCCACCACTGTAATGTGGGCCATCTGTAGAAGACTATCAACAACCAAGTCTGAACTCTGGACTCCGTAGAGGCTTTATCGACCTGTCATCGTTCTCACAGCTCTTCAGTTTAACCCTAATCATACCAGGATAAAAACAACCTAAACGTACCGGGTGGGGTCGCAAATGACCCCATCTGAGTTTATTACTAAATGTTCAGATATATATATATATATATATATATATATATATATATATATATATATATATATATATATATATATATATATATGCATATATAATTATATATATTAGGGTGTGTCTAAAATAATGAAGTTTCAAAATAAATATCGGCCAGGTTGTTTTTGTGTTCCACCTTGAGCATTGTCATTTGCCAAATTAGATCAAAATCATAAGAGATTTAGAACTTGCTCAAAACTCCGGAAGAATAGCCACTTAGACAACAATGCGATACATTGTAATTTTTGAAGATAAGAAACAAATTTCAACACTAAAACATAAGATATAGGATAAGGCAAAATCAAAGGAAATACTATCGGTCATTTGTCATTTATTCATTCCCTTCAGTGCTTTGGGAATTTGTTCCCATGGTACTCGACTATTTGCAGAACACACTGTTTCTCTTCCTCATTTATGGCCAGGGCTTCATTGACGCACTGCATAAGAGCAACTTCTGTCTTTGCCAAATCGTTCGTCACTCTTAGGGCGGATATGTCTTTTGCCTCACGGTGTGTTTTGATTCCCATTGTTGCGGGTCTTGATCAAGAAGAGAGTCGTTGAATCCGAGGATCTGGAATATTTTGGTGGTAGAAATGGTGAAGATATCGGGTAGTGCTTTTGTAGGTGGATAATGCATGGGAGGAAGCCTCTTTGGAGGTTCATCAGGTCTCTGATTTTGAGCATGCTTTAGACCATGCGCTGCTTTTCGTCGACGGTGACTGAATCGTCAAAAAGGTTGAGGCCAACCAGGGTCTCCGACAAATACCAAAGGTGTCGACCTATGAGACTTCCTTGTCTTGGTAAGCATGGATTGCCTTCAAGAATTCTAGATTGTTCTTAGGGGCTTCACTGGGTGAGGTACAGGTGAACCAGTACTTCACGTAAGTTTTGTCACAAAAAGGTCACACTCGAGGTGATTCCACACCTTTTGAGAGTAGGATGGTCGAGATGCCCTCTCTGTGCTCTGGCGTTGTTGAATGGGAAATTGATCTGTGAAAAGCCACATCGTGATCGCATAGATCGCACGTGCCATCCGAGCTCGCGTCGAAACCCTGGGCACCTGAACTGACAGAACTGTATTCCTTTTGGGGAATTCGTCCTAGGAAAATTTAGTTCTAGCTGGTGAGCTGATCATCAGTCCTTCAGCGATCTACCGAGCAAGGAAAGATAACCGTGTAGCCCTAGCAGCCAAATAGGCTATCGCACAGCAATGGAGGATAAAATACAGCACAACGTGTCACAGAAATTCGAGACAATGTTATGACATGCAGCAACTGAATATCACAGATACGACTACAAAGCGCTATTAGAGCCAACAGTCATTTTCCTAGGAGGAATTCCACCAACAGGAATAAAGTTCAGGTACCCAGGGACATTTAACCGCGCGAGTTGGATGGCACGTGCGTTCTATGCGATCAAGATATGGCTTTTCAATATCCCATTCAACAATTCCAGAGCACATATCGACCATCCTACACTCAAAAGGTGTGGAATCATTACTTCGGATATCACTTTTTGTGACAATTACTTACGTGAAGTACTGACTGGTTCACCTGTGTCTCACCCAGTGAAGCCCAAAGAACGATCTAGAATTCTTTAAGGCAATTCATACTTACCAAGACAGTAACTGGAAGTATTTCCTTTGATTTTGCCTCATATCTTATGTTTAGGCCTAAGTGTTGAAATTTGTTTTTTATCTTTAAAAATTACAAAGTATCACATTTGGTCTTAGTGATAATTCTTCCGTGGCTTTGAGCAAGTTCTAAATCTCTCCCGATTTTCATCTAATTTGGCAAATGACAATGTTTCTCAAGGTGGAACACAAAAACAACCTGGCCGATATTAATTTTGAAACTTCATTTTTTAGACACACCCTAATGTATATGTATGTATATATACAATTATATATATATAATTATATATTATGTGTTCATATACAATTATACATGTATGTAGCCTATGTATATCTAATGCTGCAAGCTTAACATGTTTGTTGAGTGTTAGATATATATGTATATATGTATGTATATATGTGTGTATATATATGTACATATATATATATGTTTGTGTATATACCTATATAGCCTATCTGATGCTGTAAGTTCAAGATGTTTGTTATTTGAGTGTCAGGTATATACATGTACACACATACATATACATAATGTATCTATTTATACATTTATATATTTTTATAATATATGTGTATATATGTATATATATATATGTATTTATATTAGGGCTGGTACTGATCAAAATAATTTTAATCGATTAATCTCCTAAATTTAATCGAGATTAATCGATTAAATTCGATTAATTAGATCGATATTACACAAAGCGTGGAAAACTGTTAAGACTGTAGACCTATACACTGCAAAACTCCTTCAATCATTCGACATGCTAAAGTTCAAATTGTGAAACTGGGAAATGTAGTCAGTAGTAACTACTTCTATCTACAAATATCTTTAATAATTTCGTCATCTTCGACTTTCCCCCCCCAGCATTTACCTTAAATGCAAAACGATCGCTTAATTTTCCACTCAAATGTTTAACATAATATTACTGTTCGCCATAGGCCTATTGTTTTTTCCGGAAATAGGTCTGTTGACGTCATAAAATAAGAAAGAAAATTAATCAAAAATTAATCGAACAAGTCATAATTAATCGATTGTGTTTTTTAACGATTAATTTTATCGATTAATTAATCGTTAAAATCCGCAGCCCTAATTTATGTGTATATGTACATACATGTGTGTTAGGGTGGTCCTTATTTTTAAACTTTCACAATTGCACCGTCTCACCCTCCAAGTAGGTTCTCCCTTGGTAGAAACTAATTGGTGTAGAAGTTCTTTAATATTGGTCAATGTTTAGGGTATGCTCAATCCACTTGAAATTTCTGCTTATTTCCTGCAATCGCAAAAATACAAAAGGGTTCCGATATGATATGATAAATCATTCGAATGCAGATCACAATAGGTGTCAATAGCGCATTCAACTACGTGTAGTTCATATTACAGATCCATTCTGCTCTTTGAGTCCAGTCCCAGCAGTTTGGTACGAAGTAGAAGCTAGACCCTGGAGGACAGTAGCATTGTGGCTATCGTGGTACAGCTTGCGGTGTTCCTTGATGACAAGAAGAGCAAATTGAGCGGCTCCTCATCTTTTGTCAGCAAATTTTCTTGCATCAGTGCCACCTCTCGTTCTGCATTATCGTCGACAACACGAAGCTCTCGAACAACATTTTCTGCTTGAGGATAGTTTGGATTTGTCAGCAAGACCTCTGGGGTCACTTCCAGGAAGGAATCTGGCTGGTCAAGATTATTTAAGAAATTACGAGTGTTTGCGTGTTCGTGGTCACAACTCACATAATCTTTATTCTGGAACCTTGGACTGGTCCAGAAAAATACGATCCGGAGGATCCTCCTTTCCTTCCTGACTGAGTCCTTTCACCATTGTTCTTACTCGACTACATTAGTCAAAAAGGCTTATGCTATCAGCTCTTCAGATACCAAAGCTGCCCACAGCCTCACACTACTTCAGAACACCCTTGGATCCTGGCTAGTCAAATGTCGTGAGTAGTTTCAATTGTTTCAAGTCACTAGTAGGAGCTGCAGTGGGTAGCAAGGGAGAGGAACCAGGGCTTTATTTACACCTCGACACCAAAGACGCAGAAATGTGCAAGATCTTGTGCTTCTCGTTTCGTCAGTTTGAAGGCTGAATCTCTTAACAGGAACATCTTAAGCGTATTTATTAATCTTGCTATGAATCGGGCACAGGGATTGGCACCCGGTGTCATGAAGGAAACTCTGCGAGGTGGAAAGTCCATGACCTCTGCCGAAATAACACAGAGTGCATCTGCAATGACCGGAACTTCCACGCCAGGCTTGTAATCTGTGACAACAACATTGGGCCACTGTGGTGCTGAATGCTTCCTCCAAAAGAATTTCATGGGTATGATGCTCACATGCCAAGTGGAGCACTTTTCTCTCCAGCAGCTTCTCTACCAAAACGCAAGCTCCTTTCTTTCGTCCTCTGTTGCTAGAAGTTGTGTCAAAACAGAGTCCTTCGATGCAATCCTTAACGCCCTCAATCACTGTATATGCCATTGCATATGCCATGACCGGTTCCGGAAGACAGCCTCGGTACAAATGTTTCAATGCCAGATCCTGTAACAATGACTGGTAATCGGTCCACTTTCTCGTCTCCTGTAGTCTCTATCTTAGAAAACTTGTATAGCAAACTACTGGTTAACCTGTGCTGGGAAGCTGCTTTTTATACTGCTTTTCAGTGGCATCTGGTGTGAGACGGGGAGTGTTTATCACCCTCCTTTAACATATTCATTAATTTGTTTGTTGTACGACTGCATCAACTTGATATACGATGTCACATCAACTCGCTATTTATTGGCTGCCTGCTCTACGCATCTACAACCCGTTGCATTTTGTAATGGTTAAAGTAGCCTATCTGACAAGTTGCAATGCATTTCCAATGGATTACCGTAGTTAATAACTAGTTATTCATCATCAAAAAAGTTCTTATTATCCTTAAAGACCTTAATCGAAATAATACAGTAAATAAAACACATTGTTTAACTTGATTTGTATTGTTATTAAGACTGAAACGTCTACTGCGCACAGTAGCCGTTGTTGCATCGTCACTGTACAGCGGAATAATATTCTTTGAAGAATGCAGCGCAGCAGCGCTGTGTCTTGCCTTATATAGGATATACCGGATACAATCATTACTGTAATCGCAATCGTAATCTCCAAACTTCTAAAGCGCCACTCAAAAGCCAAGCGCAGGGCACCAGCTTATTCACGAGCACTTTACGCTGCTTCCGCGAAACTATGACATAAGCAATTTTTTAAATCTTAAATAGTAGGCTATTATTTTTCGTAGACAAATATTGGTGTCTGTCTTTAATTCATTCATTTCTATTTGATGGTTCCGTTTGGTCCGCACTTTTAACTTTTATTAATGAGATAATAACTAAGAGTTTTACTGTGAGATAAGCCTACTAGGCCTTTTAGGCCTATAATTGTCAATTATTAGTTCCTCTCGGCCCACTCGTATTAACTACGGACACTCGCAATATTCATTCATTCATTCATTCATTACGAATGAAAATGAGTAAAAGGCTGAACTAAGTGGGGCTGAATTTTGAAAAACACTGAAAATTTGGGGCTGAAACGCTTAGAAAATCTAAAAAAAGTAGGTGGTGCTGCAGCTATGCGCCTATATTTTGTTTCTGCTACCTCCGCAACTGAAGCGGCGAGTCAGCGACAGTCGCATCTCATGCAATAAAATGGTTTATATTCTAATAATAAAGATTTCAGTAAGTTGAAAATGTAGGGTTTTGGTAAGACGGATAATGAAAAATGCAGTGAAAAGTTATAAATTCAGACAAGCTATCAACTTCATAAAATAAAATTGTAGGCGTATATGTAATACGATCGACGATCGTCATGAAACCGCAATCTCTTAGAGAATTAGCATATCAAAATTAGTGGCCAAGGGCGGCATTTTGGGCTGTTTGGGCATTTCAGCTCCGTACGCCTCTGCCCCGAGTGGAAGGATGTCTGCCTTGGTAAGGCCCTTACGGTCTGCAGGAGACGACTTCTTCAACAAATATTCTTTATGGACTAAAGAAAACGAAAACTCAAGTACAGATTCAATGCTAATTGTTCATGTCCTCTTGGCATCAGTTACCGTTCCCTCTCGTTCCTACCGACAGTTTCTTTAGCAGTCGGCGCCCAGGCGTGACACACAGTTCACAGGTCGTGCTGCGACGTGGAGACGGACGCGGATTCGGCCGCGTCTGAGGCACAGACGACGCCGCGACGTAGAAGGCGAAGACTGACGAGACCACTGGCGCGGCTCGCTCGGGCCACGACGACGACGATCGCCGCGTAGGCCTACACTTAGCCGCGAGAAAGAAGGCGATGACTGACGTCGACGGACACCACGGCCTCCCGGTTGCTCTCCTTCTTTTCTTCCGGATCGACTCGAACGGCGACTGGCCCTTCTCGACAACAGTAGAGCAGCAGTCGAATCTCCAGGCCGATGCAGTGGCTCAAGACCGAGACTCAAGACGTTCGCCCTCTTCGGACTCCGCTCTCCCGCTGCCTATACGGACGGATCGAAGAATGCAGCAGCTGGTAAAGTATAGTGCGCATTTAACGTACCCTCTTGTGGCCACCATGGAAGCTACCGGATGAGCTATGGGTCGTCGGTCCTGGCGGCAGAAATGGAGGCCATAACGAGGGCGGTAGAGTGGGCCACAAGCACTCACACATGTCATGTTGTCGTTTTTTTAGATTCGCTCGGAGTGATCCAGAGCCTGGAGCGACAACAGTCCGGAACAAGACCACAACAGCTCGCAGGCCTGATGCATGCTCTTGATGACTACGGTCAACACGTTCAGTCACCAGCGACGATCGTCTGGATTCCTGGTCAGAAACGAGACTGCCGACGCCCTGTGCAAACAGGCCCTACACCACGACTCCGTGGACATCCTGACGACGCTCGAGTATCGAGAGGCCCGGTCCATCTACAGGGATCACTTCCTCCTGAAGTGGCAATCAGAATGGACCACCTCCGACACCGGCTCAGACTATCGAGCCATCAAGCCAAACGTCAGCCTTACCCGGAGGAAAGAAGTCACCATCACCAGACTCCGGATGGGTCACTGCTGCCTCAACGCGCAGTTGAAGCTGTGGGGGAGACACGAAACCGGAAACTGTGACGAGTGCGGTGACGCCTAGGAAACCGTGCGTCACTTCCTCTTGGAGTGTCTTTCTCAGGCTGGACTTCAAGACCAGCTCATCCGAGAGTGCGCACGGAAAAACTGGTCTTTCAATTTGTGCACCGTACTCAGTCAACCCAGCTGCTTAGAGACCACCTATAAGTGGCTGGAAGTTTCCGGAAGACGGATGTGAAACGCTCCTACTCGACTGAATGTGCGCTCTCCATTACATAGGCATAACCGCGGCATGCGGCAGACACGCGGCATAGGCGAGGTAATGCGGCATAGGCCGTGACAGCGCGGCGGCCACGCCGTGTAGGCGAGGCATGTGCAGCGGCAAGGCGTGACAACCGCGGCGTTGGCGAGGCAAGCGGCAGATGCCTCGGTGGCGTGACAGACGCGGCGTAGACGAGGCAAGCGCGGGGGCCGCGTTGCAAGAGACGCCGCGAAGCATCGTGGCAGACACGCGGCGAGTGGCTTGGCAGCCGCGTGGCATACATGGCACTTGCGGCACCAAAACAGTAGCTAAAACCCATAATCGCAACACTTGGTCTGCTTCTTCGGTGGCATCTGGAACCCTATAGCAAACTCCTACGAGCATATTAATCTTGTTGAATTGAATTTCAGACCAGACACTTTGTTTGAATGACTCGTTCCTCATATTGCATCTCTCTACTGCATTAATATTGCTGTTTACATACAGCAACCACATACCCTTCCAGATCATGGATCACATCTCTCAGAACCTCTACAGCGGAAGCTCAGCCGCCTTCGTTTTCTTCTACGTCTTCTGTATTTGATGGCTTTAGGCCTTTCACGGATACTGATATACGAACAGTTGTCACATCTGTAAATCTTAGATCATTTGAATTGGAGCCTCTTCCCCCTTTATTATTGTTGATATATACTTGATGATCTTGCTCCTTTCTTTCTCTATCTTGTTAGGG
The DNA here is from genome assembly GCA_020284085.1 of Aporrectodea caliginosa. NCBI lineage: Eukaryota > Metazoa > Annelida > Clitellata > Crassiclitellata > Lumbricidae > Aporrectodea > Aporrectodea caliginosa. The sequence goes on along the minus strand of JACEVL010000084.1, from coordinate 2,789,777 downwards.
TCTCATGACTGAGTCCTAACTGGTCCTGGGATGGGCTTTGGTCACACTTGGGTAGTTTCCGTAGCCGAGGGGTAGTCCTCTGGTGAGAGAAATTACCTATATAAGGAGGTAGGAAAAGGGGCGGTTAGGGAGTCTCCAATAACTCAGCCTTTGTGCTAGTCGGTTTGTCTGAGATCTTCCTGGGTGCATGGTAGTCAAGCTCGTTCGTGGCTTGTGCCATTTCTGAGTCTAATTAAGGTTGCCTAAGTTTGTGATGTTCGTTAGCCCGTTGCTGAGTTGCAGTCTTGTTTGTTGGGCGTTCTTCGTCTCGAGAGCGAACCCTTCTTCCACCGTCGTTCTACGGTTGGGTAATGTATCGTTTTGAGTTGTTTTGTGTTGAGAATTATACCTTCTAAACTAGACACGAGTCTTGAGCTTTGTTATAGATGGGGGAACCTTGTCACAATCTCTTCAATAGATCTCTAGCTGAGGGCTACATCCCTGCTTCACAAAAACGCGCCTTGGTTTTCCCAGCACTTAAGAAGCCTAATCCTGAGCCAAATCTCTGCAAAAACTTTCGTCCTATCTCCAACCTGCCCTTTCTCTCCAAAACCCTTAAACGTCTTGTATCCATCCAGATCCTTCCTTATCTTGAGTCATCTGGCCTTCTCCCTTCTCACCAATCTGGATTTCGGGCCAACCACTCAACTGAAACGCTCCTGCTTTCCATGTTGTCTGACATCTATTCAGCTATTGACAAGTCCCAAGTTTCTCTACTTGCTCTCTTTGATGTCTCATGAGCTTTTGACATGGTGGACCACGGAATTTTGCTTCAACGCCTTGAATCCTCTTATGGTCTCAAAGGCATTCCTCTCCTTTGGCTTCGTTCCTACCTATCTGATCATACTCAGATGATCATATCTGGAAATTCGAGATCTAAATGGGTTCCTGTTCTTCTAGGAGTTCCACAGAGCTCTGTCCTAGGACTCCTTCTTTTCATTCTGTTCACGGCTGATCTTACTTCATTAATTTCTGATCACTCCACCACGGGCCACCTCTTTGCTGATGACGTCCAGGATTACGTTCATGGTTCTCTTTCAGCTCAACTCGTTCTTGCTGGCTATACTGACGCTCTTTCTCATGACTTACATCTATGGATATCTTCAAATCGCCGCTCTCTAAATTCTTCCAAAACTCAACTCATCTGGTTTGGCACTCCCCAACAACTCCAAAAACTTGACCGTTTGCTTCTTGCTGAAAACTGTCCCCAGTTCACTTTCTATACTAGTGTTCGTGACCTAGATGTCATTCTGGACAGTTCTCTTACTTTCTCTGAACTCTGCTTACACGCTCCTCCTACTTTCAACTCCGGCGTATCAGGGCCATTCGCAGATCTGTCTCCTCATCCACCTTGACTTCAACAGTTTATGCATTTGTCTGTTCCAGATTTGACTATTGCAATTCTGTTCTTATAGGCCTTTCCAAAGTCCGCCTGTCCCTATCCAGTCTGTTCTAAATGCTGCTACCAGATTGATTGCTCGCCTTCCTAAATTCTCCCATATATCCTCGCTTATGATCAATCAATGCACTGGCTTCCTCTCACAGCCCGAATTCAGTTCAAAGTTCTTGTCCTAGTCCTTAAATCCAAACTGGTCATTGCTCCTAAATATCTATACTAAGGGATCACATTCGCTCCCCTCTCTCTTCAGTTTCTCATCGACCTCTCCGCTCCTTGGTCAGGCATACTCTTCTTGTTCCACGAGTTAGGACTACTATATATGGCCCAAACTAGATCTTTTGCTATTGAGACCTCCCTATGGAATGCCCTTCCTTTTACCATTCTTTCTGGGTATCTTCCTACAGCCTTCTCCCTACTCAAAATCTTCTTCTTCTCTAGGAGTTATCGCACTGGGAGTGCTACTGAATGGCCACTGCTGTGAGCGGCGCTATATAAATAAACAAGTACAAAATACAATGCATAGAGGTGTGCCAGGTTACGCCTAGGTTACCTAGAACAATCCTTTCCAAACTCCAAAAGTCTCTGAACTTGCTAATAATAGCCGAGTCAAACTTCTTTTCTCCATATTACACAACTCCAAGCATGTAGCCTACTTCACCAACTCCTACCTCCACTCCGACCTCTCCTTTCACCAATTAAGACCTAGAGCACACAACCATACTCTCCCACCGAAAGACAACTCTCAATTTATTCCCAGATCCTTATATTACAATATTTACTAGTTTATTTTAAACTTTTCTAATAAACTTTAATTATCCAGTATCACTCATTATTAGCATTTCTCCGTTTTTGTCAGATTGTTTTCTCAATAAAACGAATATACGAAAATTTTGAACGACAGACTACTCCTAACACAGGACATAAGCTAATCAGTTAGGCTATACAGCAGAATCGGTACATTTACTTGTAAAATATTGTTTAACAGTGATATTGCTTATGGGTGTCAGTTATGGCCACCAGTATCCACACAGCAGGCTTTCTAGACATAATTTGTGGATACTATGCGGATATGTTAGCTGTTGAATATCACCAGTTACCAGTGCATTTCGACTAAATATGGCAGCAACAAAGTTTGTAGTGGTGAGTCAGTTTTGAATAACGCACTTTCTACTTCTTTAAATAGACTATATTCATCACTAAATTTAGTTATAAAGAAAAATTCCAGCAAATTTTTTTATGATTTAGTCTATTTTCGTTAACGATAACGATAACGAAAATGTTCGTTAACGAAAATAAAATGACTTCGTTAACGATAACTATAACTATAACTAAAAATATCATTAACTATAACTATAACTATAACGAAAATAACACTAACGAAAATTCATCTTTATTTTCGTTAATACTAAAAATAGGAAGTGCAATATGGACGATTCGACATAAATGAGAACGAAAAATGCGAAATTTTTATTGTGAAATTTGTCAGGGAAACTCGTGTATTCATGAAGCTGACTGTACCCATGCTTCAAAGGTTTTCATAGTTATGAGTAAATTGTGAAACAGCGTATTAATACGCACAATTTTGCTTATAGACTTAATTATTGTAACTAAGTAGTAACTAAAATTAACTAAAATAAAAATCCATTAACTATAACTATAACTATAACTAAAAAATAATAACGCACTTTCTACTATAACTTAAATAGACTATAAAATCATCAACTATAACTAAATTTAGTTATAAAGAAAAATTCCAGCAAATTTTTTTATGATTTAGTCTTACGTTTCGTAATGTTTTGTTTTCTGTTTGTTTGACAAAATTGTGGCCTAGGCTCAGAGAAAGAATTCAGATTTGAAGACAATCGCTGAACTAAATCTCGGTGGAATGTCCAGAAATTAATTGCGATGGCTAAAATGAAAAACTATTCGACATGAAGAAATTTACTGTCTGTGCCAAGCAGTGACGTACGTGCCTATCTAAATAAATCGGTATTATAACCATTTGCAAGTGCAACGACTTACGAGCTGTCGCCATTTTCAGAAATCCCAAGATCTTGGCACACGAATCCCAAGATTTGCCAAAAGTGTACTAAAGAATCCCAAGTAACTGAAAACAAAAAAGTTGTGATAAAAATTATTATGAAATGTCTTTTCACAAACACAATTATTTACAAAAATGCCGAGCTAAGAACTGGCACAGAAGAAATCGGTGCATAACATTGAATTAACAAATTACAACGGTTACAAGTTACAACAAAACAGTTTAGGCCTAAACGTCTTTCAGACACAGCCAATGAGCGAGTCTTTTCTAATCCGATTCTCTCTAACTGTTGGAAAGTCCGGAAACAACATTGATTGTTTCTGACTGCCGCTACTTTTTCTGTCGTCCAGTGTATCGTGAATGGCATCTTCCCTCAAGGTCATCCTCGACTGTTGTCTGTAGACCTTATTATAAATCCCCAGATTGCGATGCAAAATTCCGAAATCCGAAGTCGATCCCCAAATCCGAAGATCTTGGGAAAAATTCCAAGTGGAGGCTCTGCTCACGAGCCGAGGCTCAGGTTTTGAGCTCTGGTAGGCTATTCATGCAGTTGAGACTATATACAGCAGGGATGGGCAACCCGTCGACCGCGGGCTGCTGACAGGCGGCCCCCACGACCACTTTGAAATAAAAAAATCTTATTTACGCCTACTTAGCCATGATTATGTCTGCAGTTGAGATAATGTAAACGGGTGGTTATCTGGTAAGTAAGCCCAGGCTTCACACTGAATAGATGACTATTACAGTCAACCTGGAAAGAAATTTAGTGTTGTAAGTTCTAGTGACCTAGTAGTCGTACCTGTTTTTATACTACTTAAAAAAAACATTTTGTAATGTAATATAATTAGTAACTTATATAACGCCACTCACAGCAGTAGCCATTCATTAGCGCTCCCAGTGTGAGTACTCCTAGAGAAGAAATAGGTTTCGAGGAAAGAAAGATGTAGGAACAGATCCAGAAAGAATGGAAACATGTGAAGAGGAAGGAGGAGCATTCCACAGGGCAGGCCTAATGTTGACAAGTGATCTAGTTTGGGACAAAGTGGTCCAAGTTCGCGGGATAAAGAGATCACGCCGGTCCAAAAAGCGGAGAGGTTGGAGAGAAGCTGCAGAATGAGAAGAGTGAATGATATTTTTGCAGCAAAACCCAGCTGTTCTTGAAGACCAAAACCAAGACCTTGAACGGAATAGGTCTGTAAGAAAAGCCAGTGCAGTTCGATTGACCATGTATAAGGCGATGTGGGAGAATTTAGGAAGACGAGCGATCCATCTAGCAGCAGTTCTGAGATTTTTGTACAAGTATTTTCTTTCGATGCTGTGAGGAAAAACACATGCGACCCGCCGTTTGGTTACCAAAAATTATAGTGGCCTGTAATGCAAAAGAAACCAGTGCAAAGAGGAACTAATAAAGATTATTGTGGGCGAATTCGCCTACAGTTTCTTCTTAAACAGACATACATATAATTTGACAGGGTCAGGATTGAGTTTCTCCGTAGCAGGTCATTACTTACACTATTTATATTATAAAAATAGAGTGCTTTTTCAGATGGAACGCTTCGGAATGGCGTTCCCGGAAAATAATTTAGCTAATTTACATTTTGAATATGTTTTAAAATAAGAGGCTGAGGTTTAGCCCTGCCGGAACTCTTCCATAATTGTTCTGAATTTTGTTCTGTTCCGGGACCTTTTTTTCTAGAAAAAGCACTGTACAAGTGTAATTATACATGTGCTAAAACAACATAGGCCTACATTGCTTGTGAATTATTGTCTTCTACTGTTATCATGTAAAGTTGATTTTCAACTATTACACACATATATCTGTAGTGGCTGCGCTTTCACTACCTGCTTATGTATGTATGTATGCATGTATGTATGTAGGAATGTGGACATTTATATAAACCCTTGCGAGAAACTCACGTAGGCTTTAAATAAGCTTATAGCCTTATGTTGAATCTTTTATAGGGAACTAGCTAGGCTACATGAGAATTAAAGCTACTTAGATACACAAATAACCAGAGTTTGATTATTGATAAATCTTATTATTTGAACACCCATCAATGTAGAATTTTCTAAATAGACAAAGAATGTGTAATGATTTTTATAGTTACCGACCAATTTCCTTCCAACCAGTATGATACGTATCTACGAGCAGACGCTATAGATTACGGATGACTTAAGTAAGGACTCGGCTGTAGATGGATCTAATCTTCAGATGTTCAGACTTTCACGATGATCTTCCTAGCTCGTCTCTTGTCCTTATGCCTGCGTCCTTCTTCTAGCAGCAGTTCTGAGATTTTTGTACAAGTATTTTCTTTCGATGCTGTGAGGAAAAACACATGCGACCCGCCGTTTGGTTACCAAAAATTATAGTGGCCTGTAAGCAAAAGAAACCAGTGCAAAGAGGAACTAATAAAGATTATTGTGGGCGAATTCGCCTACAGTTTCTTCTTAAACAGACATACATATAATTTGACAGGGTCAGGATTGAGTTTCTCCGTAGCAGGTCATTACTTACACTATTTATATTATAAAAATAGAGTGCTTTTTCAGATGGAACGCTTCGGAATGGCGTTCCCGGAAAATAATTTAGCTAATTTACATTTTGAATATGTTTTAAAATAAGAGGCTGAGGTTTAGCCCTGCCGGAACTCTTCCATAATTGTTCTGAATTTTGTTCTGTTCCGGGACCTTTTTTTCTAGAAAAAGCACTGTACAAGTGTAATTATACATGTGCTAAAACAACATAGGCCTACATTGCTTGTGAATTATTGTCTTCTACTGTTATCATGCAAAGTTGATTTTCAACTATTACACACAATCACACATATATCTTCAAATTCGTGCTTTCCTTAGAAGCATCACATAAACATTTGCATGTATATTTTACCAATGAGCTTACCTTGCAGGTCCTGCAAATCTTCTTTTAGAGACAAAATTTGTTCAGACGTATATATAGGCTATGACTGTCTCTATGCCAGATTTCTTGCTTTCTGATAGGCTACAGTCGAAGGTGCATTCGTACGTGGAGCGTCTAAGTACGTGTAGCTTACGGCGGTCGAGACTGTTTAACGGACGGCTAAAGTTAGCCCTGTGACCGTGTGGGCGATTACACTTAAAGTGGTATCAATATCTGGCTTAGATTTATTGGAGAGACGCAAATTCAGAAAATGTGTTAAGAACAGGGTATATGACTTCGTATACACGTCTTTTCTTATGTGAACGTTGCTATGTAAATGTTCATTCACTACATTAACAGTTATATGGGTATTGATTTCACAACAGGAGGCAAATTAGATAAATTCCGTCTTCTCATTCGGACGGCTTACACAAAGTGTAAAATTTTAATTTTTAATTTTTAAATACATTGTAGGGCATGAATTAGTTATAAAAAATACGTCTGTTATATTATTTAGATGATCAGTATGACAAAAAAATATAAAGTCCAATTTTAACCCGAAATTGCATTGTCCTTTCTAATGGTGAGTCAATTCAACGTTAGGTTAGGGCAACAGCTGAAACGCTGAACTGATGTTTTATAATTTTTTAGATCATTAACTTACATATCCATTGCTCTACATGGTTTTCAAAATATTAACTTATTAACGAACTAAGATTATTAAAAATAAAATAATAAATCTCTGTCTTCAAATATTGGTTACAACACCGTTACGAATGGGTTTCTGCCATCTGTGGAATAAACTGAAAACTCTCGGTTTTTGAATTGACATCTTCGATAGCAGGGAACATGTCTTTATTGATTTTACCAACAAGAAATCGAAATGGATGTTTGCTTCCGTTGACAATTTTCGAAAATTTATCCGATAATGTAATAGTATAAAAGATTTACAACTCCGTAACTGTAATTATTTCACTTTGCGTATATATATAATTTTTTTCTTTCAAAAATAATATTGAAACTGACAACCTGTCCACTATACTGCCCTAAAAAGCCAAAACGCAGTAACTCCCTTCTTTGTACAGTCATAGTTACTGCGTTTTGGCTTTAGGGCAGGTATGATCTAACTATTTTTTGTATCTTAACTCTTCCGGTAAGCATGGAGACCTAATTATGAATATTTTGCAACTCCGTTACTACAACTCCGTTACATTATTTTTCTATTACAATAAATTTTTTTAATGGTACATGTAGATAATTTGTCGTCAAAATAATTTAGGTTGCTGTGTAATAATTTAATGCACACTTAATACTAATTAATCACTAATTATAAACAGTGACGGAATATTGTATTGTGTATTTATTAAGTAACGGAGTTGTAAATATTTACGAATCAAATTGTATGTGTGTCACATAGTAAAAAAACTAAAATAAAAAATTAGGCCAATTATGACAAATTTAATCTCTGCTCAATATTAAGCATGCTTCAGCACTGCTAGTAAAATATTTCTGTAAGAATTTTTTTTAAAATTTTGCATGACTTTCGTTTTCTCTAATTCTATTTCTGAATTTGACGCCTGTTGTGAAATATACCCACATAGCGCCCCTTCAAGATATCTACTCGAGATTCTCTTTGCGCTAGCGTTTAAGATGTTAGGTAATCCCACGCACGCCTAAAGTGGCTATCAGCATACCGTCAAGATTTACTTAAGAGATGAAGAGATTCTTAGCTTTATAATAATAAATCATTCTTAAGTTCTTCTCTAATAGAATATTTATATACCTGTGCGCTATGGTCCTTTTGTTGTAGGATTGCTCCTCATTAATAATAACGAATCAGACCCAGATAATAACCTCTTTGCTGATTTATCATGGGACAGCCCACATAGTGGGGGGGGGGAGGGGCGGACACTCAGCCATTTCAAGTTGATGTTAAAGTTTCATTTTCACTACAATTTGAAGTTATTGGTCTGAAGATCAATGATGGTCCGAGGGGAAAGCAGTCAGATAAAAAAATTAAGCGTGGGGGCTCGAAAACCCCTCTGGCCTATGTGAAATATGTGTGTTTTCTCCAGTCATTTCCAATAGATGCAAAAGTTTCTTATTCAGTACCAATTTGAAGGTAATGGTCTCTACAGATCAATATTGGTCCGAGGGGAAAGCATTCAGATAAAAAAAAAGAAGCGTGTGGGCTCGAAAAAACCCCTTCGGCCTATGCGAAATATGTGTATTTTACTCAAGTCATTTCCAATAGATGCAAAAGTTTCTTATTTAGTACCAATTTGAAGGTAATGGTCTCTACAGATCAATATTGGTCCGAGGGGAAAGCATTCAGATAAAAAAAAAGAAGCGCGTGGGCTCGAAAAACCCCTATGGCCCATAGTCCGTCATCACTCGTTATGTTGGCGTACTTGACAAAACGAGCTTCTGCTGGATGCTGACTTCTCCAAAGATGAAGAAATTGCTCTGTGAACCGCGGTTAAGATGTGGCGGTTAAGATAATTTGCCAAACCGGCAGATGCCAAAGTTCGCCTAACCTGTCACAACCTGTCTCTGATTGAAATGTAACAGTAAATGTTACACATACCCTGAAGTTTTCAGGTTATGTGTATAGATATGTGAAATGTAACAGTAGATGTTACACATACCCTAACATTTTCAGGGTATGTGTATAGAAATCTGGCTTAATGTGTTATTGTAGTCAGATTAAGTGTATAGAAATCACTCGAAAACTTCAGGGTATATGTAAATAGGCCTACCCTGGTTTTTTCAGGGAATGTATACATTCCCGAGTGAATCAGGGAATATACATATAACCTCAAGATTTCAGGGTATAGACACATTCCCTGATAATACACATTCACTGTAACATATATAAGACTTCTCTGATTGACCAGTACTAATGCGGCAGCTTATAACTTGGAGTGTGCTGCTGTCTATTATCGTTGGACTATTGTTACTAACTGTACGGCTGTTAACTTAGAACATTTTGTTGTTGTATTTCTATGACCGGTAGCCTAACCAATGGGGAAGACTAGATAAGCTGTCTCAGCTTCATCTCCCCGTGAATCATTTGCAACTTGACTCGCATACTCACATTCTTTTGGCTCACATACTGTTAATCTATAACATGCTGTTAGTTAATTTAGTTGTTTAATGTGATTGCTGTTTATGTACTTGTAATTTTGAATGCAAACTGGTTCAATAAACTCAACTCAACTCAATATACTGTACTTTTAGTTTCAGGTTTTACTTTCATAATTATACAGTCGAAGGTGCATGCGAACTTGGAGCGTTCTCGGCATGCAGCCTACGGTGGTCAAGCCTCTTTAATAGACAGCTAAAATTAGGACTGCGTGGGTAATATTACACTCTTAAAATGATATCGATATCAGGCTTAGATTTATTGGAGGTTATTCTGTGTCACTCACATGATATATGGCTTCAGAGACGTCGCTTCTTATGTCTACCTGAGACTTTTGTCATGACGCTTGAGTAGATTAATATGCTTAAAGTGGCAATCAACATCTGGATAAGAATTATCGGAGAGATGCGAGCTCAGACAAATGTGCCACAAACAGCATATATGACAGCGGGGAGGTCGCTTCTTATGGTAATTGTGAGTTGAGCTGTACTTTCAGTTTCAGGTTTTATATACTTTCATAACAATTATATACAGTCGAAGGTGCATGCGCACTTGGAGCGTTCTCGGCATGCAGCCTACGGCGGTCAAGCCTCTTACATACTTAGGATGGCTCACAACACCGGGCTTATAATTAGTGCATGATGCCAATGTAGAGAAACGTATGGAACGCAATCCTGGGTGGCATTACAGTATTCAAGTCAAGGTTATACAGCTGCACAATCGTCGCTTCTTATGTGTCACTTGGACTTTGAAATTTTGCCAACTGAGTAGGTAATCACACATAGGCCTAATGTAGTAATGTGGCTGTCAGCATACCGTCAAGATTTTCTTAGCTTTGCAATTACTTAGCCCTAGAACTATAAGGCTCTATGTCCACTTTTTGCGAAACGGAGAAACACGATTTTTAAGATTTGCTGACGAAATGTTTTTGCTCTGTTTCATTGATGAAAATTAAATTAAACTTTTTGGAAAACAATGTTTTCCCTTAGTATGATTATATGTATATTTCGATCATAATGTAAACCGATTATGAGCAATTTGGCTATAATTATGACAGGGGTGACTATTTTTGGACATATAGAGCTGTATAACATTATTGATTGCAGACAAAGTGAGTGCTGTAGGTTACAAGTTCAGTCACGTGTTAAGATCTCTGACTGGTATTAGCTATGGACATAACGCCATATAGTTCTTTTTTGAGAGCAAACCTCACTCGATCACGGTTATATCTCCAATTCACGTGATACAAAATTAATGATTCTATTGGATGACTGAACTTGTGCCTCTATAGCTTTGAGACACTGTCCAAATCAGGTCCAAATTTGTGGACATAGAGCTTTATAGCACTGAAGATGGAGCTTAAGAAAGCGTCTCAAGTTCAGCTAGACTATTTAGGACATAAATGTAGCCCTGTCATTCGGTAACGAATATAGCGTTAGGTTGATTTTTCAAAAAAGTGGACATAGAGACTTATAATTCTAGGGGTATAGTAGGCCTAAATCATTCTTAAGTTCTTCTCTAATAGGATATTTATATACCTGTTCGCTATCATGGTCCTATTGTTGTCGAATTGCCTGTGGTCATGGTTGCGCATACGTAGTCGTAGACACTCTTCTGATGAGTGTCCATAGAAACGTGTAAACAAACTTAGTCGTTATTGTAGCTGCGCATTTGCATAGCACCTCTTCAAGAAACTCCTCAGAGTTGCTTTAAGACCAGACAGCACGAGATCAGCTTTACCATCTTTACCATTACTTTACGTCTTACAATAAATATGCCTTTCTCTCTGGAGGAGGTAACGGAAACTATTTTTCTTCCATCAAGGCTGAGATAAGTTCAAGCAAAGGGTTTGGCTTGCCGGTATCACGAAATAGAGTATCCGTCCTAAGACTATCCGGGGGATGTATGAATTTATCCCCCGGATGGAATAAACCGGTTTAGAGTATCCGGGGGATAAACCATTCTATCCCCATCGTCATACGCATCACGATAGCCTCGACGAAAATCCAGTCAAAATCACCAAAACGAAGTAAATTGATTTCAGGTCGGCTTACAAACTAAAGATACACAATTTAAAAATGTTATGTGTACAATAAATCCAAACAGTACGACTGAATACACTTAGAAACCGCCAAAAATGCAAACTAAACAGAATACTCCATTTCGTTAAGGGGGATACTCATGTATGGGGGATACTCTATTTCGTGACACCGGCGAAGGAACAAATCCTGGGTGGAAACTCTGTCCAGAAAAGACAGTGACTTGTAGCTACACGAAATGACAGGATTCGAAACCAAACTGCGTCTATCACGGAGAATTTTGCGTCAGCATCTGGGATCAGAATTCATTCAACCGGAACGACGTTCCGTATTTTCTAAAAAATATTCACTGTGCGAATATAATAATTCATGGTTGAACGATGTATTCGACTTATTTTATAGTAGACTGCTAATAAATCGGCTTAAACAGCGTGTCACTATAATTTAAAAAATACTATTTCAATAAAGCACAGGTAACTTATGTAGACCTACGTAGAACACATAGCCCTCTATCATAACTGTGTATTCAAAGGGGCCAAGAGTTAGCGATTTGAAAGGCAATTTACATTCTTTGTAGTATGCAACTCTTAGTACTTGCGCTGACAACGGAGATTGAGAAGCAACCTTGACGGAGTTCGCAGCTAACGGTGCTATATAACGTACCTGTCTCTACTTCATATTCTAGTTACCTGTTATTCTCCAGAGGGTCAATGTGAATATTGGAATATTCATGGAACGTAGGCATATAGACTCTGATGCCATGTAACACGGTATACGTGGCATGTATGTAATAGCTGAAGTCGGGCTAAAGAAGTAGGCCTACATAAAGTCCCGAATCTTTTTGATATGACTGTAGCTGTAACGCAGTGGAAAACTCTATGTTATGTCTGAACATTAATGTATTAGAGGTCCAGAGGCCATGACGTCATAGGCGCCGATGCTCACACATTTTGGGCTATCTGACGCTGATGCAGATTTTTTTTTAGCAGACACTGATATGGCCAGATAGATACAAAACTATATTATGCTATCTAATGACAAAGCTCAGACTTCTAAAGCAGTAGGTTTCGATCTGGGAGTGGTCCACGGGCCCTGGGCTCCGGTAATATTTGTTAGAAAGGTCCAGCGATTGTTCTGGTACCGGTAGGCCTAATATTTGAGCTACACAGTTGTTTAAGGCAGCTAGGCCTACAGGCGTCTCTGCGATATAAAAAAGTTTCTATTCTTCACTTACTTAAATGTTCAATGTATTTTGCTATTGTAATCTGCTGCCGTCATATCAGTGACGAACTCAGGCAATGCTTTGTTGTAGTGGTAATTTATATTAAAGTTTCGTTTAATATGTCTCGAAAACGTAAATTCCTTTTTACAGAAAACTGTAAATGTTTGCGCTACAGTGAGTCCTCTGAATCCAGACCTGCAATGGTTTTGTCTCTGGACCTTGCGTCTAAACCCTTATTAAAAGTTTGCGTTTGGCTTTGGATCCGACTGAGGCTCCCAGGCAACCACTATAGCCTTATCCTCTTCTTTCGGTAGGCCCTATTCGTTATGCTCGCCAAATGTGTTGTGTTAACCTGTGTGGCTCTGAAATATTCTAAACCAGGGCGGGTAGGCAACGGCGTTACGTTGTACCTGATATGCGCATCAGCAGTGTCAGCATTGAGGCGGATGGGAATAGATTGGAGAGACAGAAGATTAATAGGAAACTTATACATGGGACAAAAGATGCGAATAAGAATAGATGGAGAGTACTCGGAACCAGGAAACGTTGGAAGAGGTGTGAGACAAGGATGTCCACTGTCACCATTACTATTTAACATCTATATAGAAGAGCTTGTAAGAGAAGCAGTAGAGGATATGGAGGAGGGGATAAAGGTTGGTGGAAGATGGATCAAGGCATTAAGATTTGCAGATGATCAGGCAATGTTGGCGAGAAACCAGAAAGGACTACAAGCAATGATGGATAGGCTAAACACAACATCAACTGAATACGGGATGAAGATTAACATCAAAAAGACAAAGGTATTGAAGATAAGTAAAGGAAAGGAGACTGTAGTCAGAATACACATTGGAGGAAAACAGATAGAGCAAGTCAAAGAATTCTGCTACCTAGGGAGTATGATCACGACAGATGCCAAATGCCACAGAGAAATTAAAAGAAGGATTGCAATAGAAAAGGAGGCATTCTCAAACAGGAGAGAATTACTGAGAGGAAAACTAAACAGGAATCTAAAGATAAGAATGATAAAGACACTAGTGTGGAGCGTGGTGCTGTATGGATCGGAGACATGGACAATGAGAAAAGCAGATATAAGAAGACTGGAAGCTTTCGAAATGTGGACATGGAGAAGAATGGAAAAAATCAGCTGGACAGAACATATAACAAATGAAGAAGTGTTGGGAATGATTGGAGAAGAAAGAGTCCTTATACGCACAATAAGAGAGAGGCAAAGAAATGGATCGGGCACACGCTGAGAGGAGACTCACTACTAAGAACGGTCATCGAAGGAAAAATGAAAGGGAGGAAGACAAGAGGAAGACCAAGACAGATGATGCTGGATTGGATGATGACAAACGGCTACAGGAAACTGAAAGAAGAGGCCCAACAACGAGAGGAGTGGCGACGTCGGACATTCGAACCTGCCTAAGAGGCAGAGAACCACAAGAAGAAGAAGTGTCTGGTTAATGTAATGTAAGCAAGTAAGTAAATAAGTAGGTTAGTAAGTAGCCTCATTTGGATCTGGCAAGCGCACATGCATTACAATGTATAACATACTATGACATGATTACATACAATGTCAAACTGTCTGAAATAAACTATAACTGGGGAAGATCATATAGAACTGTAATGTAATCTAATGTAATAAGAAATTTATATAGCGCCGCTCACAGCCGTGGCCATTCAGTAGCGCTCCCAGTGCGAAAACCCCGAGAGAAGAAATAGGTTTTAAGTAGAGAGATGAAGACAATGATCCAGAAAGGAAAGTCTCACGCAGAGTGAAAGGAAGGGCATTCCATAAAGAGGGCCCAATGATGGCAAAGGATCAAGTTTGAGCAATCGTGGTCCTAGCTCGTGGGACAAAGAAGTCTGACCGGTCCAGAGATCGGAGAGGCCGATGAGAAGATGGGGAAAGAGGAGAACGATTGAGATCCCTGACGTATTTTGGGGCAAGACCAAGTTTTGATTTGAGGACCAAAGCAAGGACATTAAACTGAATGCGGTCAGAGAGAGGAACCCAGTGCAGTTGGTTGACCATGATCGATGATACATGGGAGTATTTAGGAAGGTGAGCAATCAATCGAGCAGCAGCATCGAGAACAGATTGAATAGAAGATAGACGGACCTTGGGAAGACCAATGAGTTGGGAATTGCAATAATCAATCCTGGAACAGACAAATGCGTGGACAATGGATGCCATGACGATTACCAGGCAAGGTAACTGAATTTAATTTTCCAGCCAGTTGTGAATGATATGAATTACAACCCGGTCTGTAGTAGCGGGCTGAAAAGCAACCTTATAATTATGTGCAACACGTTTTGTGAACACCTCCGTACTTACGGTGCGTGCGGTTGATTATCTTGAATAATATCATACTGTTCAAAATGATCACGTATACTATAGAGTGACATCCTGGGTGCATATATCGTCAAACATTCACCAGATGTTCATTTGACATGATTAGAAAAACAACCAGTTTTGACTTAGGGTAGGCTGCATATTAAGGCAAAAGGTACTTTACCAAAACATTCAGTCTACAGCACCAATTTAACACAAATAATTTACACTCGGATGGAGTTAAAATAGGTTATTTTGAGATTTCGATTGCTTTCCTGGTGACTTATGCTGGCAACGACAACAAGTGCAGTGGTGAGTTACAATTTGGAATAACGCATTTTCTACTTCTCTATATTTTACCACTAAATTTAGTTACGGAAAACTCCAGCAAATCTTTTTCGATTAAAGTCTTAGGTTACGTTTTGCAATTTGTTCTCCGTATTTTTACAATTCCTTGCTAGAAATTCAGAGAAAGAATTAAAGCTTGAAGACAGTCGCAGAACTAAAACTAGGTAGAATGTCAAGAAATTAAGTGCAAATGCAGTGATCAAAAACTCAATTAGAATTGGATAAATCTACTTTCTGCGCTGGACATTAAGGTAGACCTAAGTGTCTCTCTAAATAAATGATCGATATTTGCAAGGAGCCTAATATTATTATACGCTCATGTGTAGAGCTCTAGTCTCTACGTTGTTGGAACTATATATAGGGCCTATTATATATTTAGCAGTATAGATGGGTTGTGTGATGAGTAATTGTAACTGCAAATGCTCACTTATAAAGCGCCATTTCATGAAAACGCATCCAAAATGCTCCCAAACTAGACCACAATCTAACATAATGGTGTTCCACCGCTTGTGAAATAGGGTCGTAGAAAGAAAAGTGTAGACATAACATAAAAAGCAAAATAAACCAGTGCGAAGAAGAATTTATAAAGAATATTGTAGCTGAACAGTAGACAGTGATAGTCGGCACCTTCAGTTTCTGTTTGAATACGTGTAGCTGTGGAGAGTCAGCAGGCATCGAGTTTCTCCGCAACAGTTCAGTACTGACACTATTTGTACTCCAAACATATACGCATGTGTTAAAATAGTAAACTTTGTGTGAATTATTGTCTTCGTTTATATGTTGCAATGTTGATTTTCAACTATTGCACAAATATAGCTTCAAATCCGTACCTTCCTTACAAGCACATCCATAAATATGCACCCATGTTCTTTTATGGGCCCTTCATCGATCCCATATGAACATTTTGGTAAGCCAACAGGATTTCTTATTCCTTCCAAAAGATTGGGAATACTCTACACAAAGTCTTAAAGAAGAAAATTAGAGTCTACTGGTGGCAGTTACTATTTAGCTTTGGTTTTACCTCCGTGACTTCTGTTCAATCCTGGGTTTCGCATGTGGACTGCCACCGAGCAAACACATTTTAAGTGTTCTGTGACTGCCGACGAATGACCATCTTCCGTATCAAAAGCATAACCTTTGAAGCTTCAGGCAGTTCACGTCAATAAGTGGACTGAACTGTTGCTGACTGTGGATAGGACGCCCTACTGGAATGACAAAGAGAGGTGGTATTCGCCATAATATGTTTTCCCTTAGTATGATTATATGTGTATTTCGATCATAATGTAAACCGATTATGAGTAATTTGGCTATAATTATGGCAGGGGTGACTATTTTTGGACATATAGAGCTGTATAACATTATTGACTGCAGACAAAGTGAGTGCTGTAGGTTACAAGTCCAGTCACGTGTAAGATCTCTCACTGGTATTGGCTATGGACATAACACCGTATAATTCTTTTTCAAACCTCACTCGATCACGGTTATATCTCCAATTCACGTGATACAAAATTAATGATTCTATTGGATGACTGAACTTGTTCCTCTATAGCCTTTGAGACACTGTCCAAATCAGGTCCAAATTTGTGGACATAGAGCTTTATAGCACTGAAGATAGAGCTTAAGAAAGCGTCTCCAGTTAAGCTAGACTATTCAAGATATAGCCCCTGTCATCCCGGTAACGGATATAGCGTTAGGTTGATTTTTCAAAAAAAGTGGACATTGAGCCTTATAATTCTAGGGGTATTGTGGAAAGATATCACAAGGTGAGTTTTGGTGACTTCGTAGGATGGATAAGATACTCTGGCAGGAGTTTATTCCAGAGGTGAACAATCTATGCAAATGTTAGTGAGGAGGTGACTGAAGGGCGGACAGGTGTTAGGACTGAAGAGGAACGCGTTACATTATGAATCACAAAACATTTAAGTCACGATTAATACTGAGCTAATTACCACGATTTACGTGTATATATGTGTCGAAGATCCCTCTGACCACATTAATGTCTACGGTTACCAGGCATTGTTATGAAAACTACATATCGTTCTAGTTGTGTCTATATCAGCTAGATCTCTTGAATAAACAAATATTGATTGATTGATTGACTGAAATGATTGATTAATTGATTTAGTGTTCTTCTTCCGTGACCTTTCTGCTCTGCGTGTCGGCCACCTTGCGCTTGGATTCAGTTTTCGAAGATGAGGAATCCGGAGAACGTGGTGTACATGTCACCGTAGACGTGGGATGCATCAGTCTGTAGCTGAAGCCAGACCTGGTCGCCAGCCTCCAGCGATAGAATGGCCACGTTGGACGACGGTGCCCATTCTGGGGTGGCTACGGATCCCAATTGCACTATCCGTACTCCGTTCTTCAACAACATCATGGACGCCTACAGAAAACGGTAAAGATTACGATGAATCATCGATGATGAAGAAGATATGAGTTGAAGAAGAAGGCACACAAGATCAATGATAATAATAGGAAGATGATGATGAAGGTACAGAAGAATATGAAGGTTAAAGGCGAATACGACCATAAGAAGATGAAGAAGAAGACCGAGACGACGAAAAAGATTATGAAGATTATGAAGATGGTGAAGAAGAAGTGAATATGGCATGTAAATTTTGCAGAAAAACTGAAGGAACGATGAACCGAACAAAATTAAAGAAACATCCACTTGATGGGAAAAGAAAGAAAGGAAGGCAGCTTATAAAGTCTCTTGTTGACAATAAGGACCACGATACCCGTATTGAGGAGCTTACAATTGGTAATCAAAAAATAATAGATGAGTGAAAATGGCTGAAAAGTTCAATAAGTAATTCTCTTCAATTGCAAAAAATCTCTCGGATAAAATTCCAAAATCTGCTCGATCTTTTAGGGATTACCTTGACCCACCTCTTCCCAATTCCTTTGCTTTTTACCCTACTACACCGGAGGAGATCTTACAGCTTAACATCACTATTAAATTAACCCACAGTTCGGGGCCAGATGGTCTAGACCCCACCATAGTTTGTCCATCTATCTGCTATATAGCTGCCCTATTGGCCACCATAATCAACTGTTCTCTATCAACAAGAATTGTCCCTAAGGATATGAAGAAGTCGATAATCTCTCCCATCTTCAAACAAGGCAATAGGAAGGACATGACTAACTATAGGCCTATTTCGGTTATATCCTATTTGACAAACTCCTAGAAAAGACAGTACACTGTAGATTATATAACTTTATTGAAAAACTGAACATATTATATCCCTTGCAACATGGTTTCAGGTCAGGCCACTCTACAGCTATGTCACTTATTGATATTCATAATAAAATCACGAAGGCTATCGACAGCAAACAACTTTCTATAGGAATATTTTTAGACTTAGGCAAGGCTTTCGATACTGTAGATCATGTAATTCTATTAAAAGCGCTAGAAAACTATGGAATCCGTGGAACTCCCCTTTCCTGGTTTAAAAACTATCTGTCCTCCCGTTATCACCAAGTTAAATGCAATCAGAAGTTGTCTGACGTTGGTACCATGAGATTCGGGGTTCCTCAAGGTAGTATACTCGGGCCTTTGCTCTTTCTCATTTATATTAATGACCTCACAAACTCATAATCAATTCTGCACTTTGTTCTTTTTGCAGATGATACGAACCTGTTTATTTCCACTTCTTCCTATCATCACTCAGTATGTGTGATAAATGATGAACTAAAGCTAATCTCTGACTGGTTTAAAGCGAATAAATTATCCCTTAATATAGGCAAATCCAACTATATGAGTGAAAATTTTGTATCCTGGCAAATTTTTATGATATCTTGTTTTTCTTGTCTTGCAATTCCATCCTGCATAACATATAATGCTTTTGTTCGTTTCGTTTGTATGGATTTAGCAATAGTACTGTCAGGAAACACTTGTTTCATAACTTCAACAAGATGATCTTGCCTGAATAAATGACATTTTGTGCTCGGTCATGAATGCAACAAGGAGTTCGGCTTTGGCCACTTGTTCTCTTAACGAATTAACGAAGGTGCCTTGGGAGTTACATAGAACGTTTTGATATTTGTCATAATTATGTTTTCATAACTCACAATTCTTGGCATGTTTCTATGTGATTTTGTGCGCGAAAAGCGACGATTTGTTCATATTCGACAGACTAAAGTCACATACCTTGCATCTGACCATGAAATTGACTTTAGAATCATCTTCAATCCAATCCTTGAGCTCCGGATCTTGAAGCCAATTGTTATTAAATGGCTGCTGATACCATGATTTAGATTTTTTCTTAGCTGGATATGTTGCACTAGTAACACTAGTAGCACTGGTGCAACTATGTTTGTTGACCTTGTTTTTCTTTTCATCATAGTCCGAATCGCTGGAATTATTACTTCTATCACACATTCCAATTTTTTACTTTGTTTTAATCTTTAAAGTAAACAAAAATTTTAGACTTTAGTTTTCTTTCAAACGCGCAAAAGTTGACTTCCGGAAAACAGCAATGACGCAATATGCTATTAGAGCTATAATTATTTCTATATCTAGCATGATAGACCACGCTGCACAAATATTAAGTCTTTTATAATTGATATTGATAATCCCGACCGTAATGGACAATCTTTAATCTTTATTTTATTTTACTAGCACTGGAATTTTATGCAATTTTAATTATTTTGGTGAGGAAACTGGAATTTTTACGTGAAATTGTATGATCCAGTTGACAGAAAAAACCCAAGCAAAAAACCCAAGTTCTTCAGGAAAAAACCCCATTTCCCAAGTTGGGAAAGAAACCAAGGAGTGGTAACACTGATTACTTTAAATATATCAATGACCTGCACCTCACTACACGCGCAACAAAAGCAATAAGTAGGCCTAAGCTATCTCGTAGAATTCTCACGCACTATAGCATACGTAAATTCTCGTTAGTTATATGAGGCCCAAGAGTTTGGAATAGTCTTCCCTCCACTCTACGACATATCCTTAACCTCTATGCATTTAAAAGAAACCTCCGAGCCTACCTTCTGTCTCCAGATAATATTTTGCAAGTCTGATAATTCTGTACTAGCCGTGATCCTTTCTTCTTCTGTGTTTATCTTTGTGTTTATTTCTCCTTAGCCTAGTTTGTCTATTTCTATTATTTTTTATTGTTTTCACTATTTTCATTTTCCTATATTAATATGTTAATTTAAATATTATTGCCATAACTGAATAGTTGAGATCTACTTTGGAATAGAAACTTACACTTATTGATCCTCTTGCGATTATTGGTTGTCTATTATTGAATTACTCAGTGTATCAGGCCTTATGCTTTATCAGTCTACCTGTCATTAATTGATTTGCTGATGCACTAACCTACTGTTTTGTACTTGGATAATGGCCATTTTCTTCTTTTACTGAAATCCACGGGCCTTACTTAGCGGGACCTAGGTTCCTTTAAGGTCTCCCTTATTGACCCTTCTCTCCAGTCCTTATTGAGATTCTTCAATGCATTTACAATTGTCTCTGACTGAATTATCTTCGGTTGATGTACATAACACTTGTATTTTCATATAATCTGTAACTGTTCTGGACTATGAATGGATCAATAAAAAATGATTTGATTTGAAAAGGGTTTCCAGTATAGGCCTATGGGCCCTTGGATCAATCAGACCACCCTATGTTGCAGAGCAAATGGATTTACGGCCAGATATGGACCATATGGTTGACATTAAAGCACCTGGCTGTAACGGTATGGCCGTGTTACGGCTGGGACTATTATTACTGAAGGGATTCGAAACGGACGCAAATTGGGTCATTGCCCTAGATTATGTCTGTGACTCTGATTTTACATCCGGGACCTTTGCAGGTCAGATCAGTTTTAGTCCCGTTTCTTTTCTGGACGATTGTCGTTACGAAACGAAAGCGACTTAATTCAATACAATAATTTGCAACGTATGCATCTTGTAAATTACTAAAACAACGACGAGAATGATTTATTTGGCTTTGTTTGCGTTTGCTCCGTCGAGAGTATTTATCCTGCTGAGTGCCCGGATGACAGTGTAATCTAAAAATAGATGGTCACATACATCGCCCGCGATGTTTTAGAAAAGACGATCTCTGATTGGCTGACATATTGCCGCTTCGTATCCCGTCTGTAATAATAGTCCCAGGTTACGGGTCCATACAAATTGTCGTCATTATTATTATTATTATTATTATTATTATTATTATTATTATTATTATTATTATTATTATTATTATTATTATTATTATTATTATTATTATTATCATCATCATCATCATCATCATCATCATTATTATTACTGATATGACTACTACTATTTTATTTTCGAACCCCACCAATCAGCCGAGCATACCAATTGAAATTAAATAATCCAAGAGAGAGGCAGAACCGCATACATCGCATTTCCGTAATCCCCCCTTGGCTTGTTCTTTTGACAAGAGGAAATTCGCCTACAGATAGGCATGTTAACTGTATCAACACAATCTTGTTAACCATCTTTAGAAAAAGTTAGGATAGTTTGCCCTATAAGCATCAGCCCTTGGTGTTTGAGTCTTGCAAAATTAATACCCGGCTTCTATGGAGTGGGAAGGGAGTTCAAGGGATCCCTCACACTAAGTGATGTTCAATAACAAAACAAGAAACGGCATCAAATCATCCACAGGGTCTCTTCTCTGACTGATGCAGTGGGTTCAATTCACTTGACTTCAAAGTCGGTGACAGTAGCAGCTGACGAATCTGTTCTGGTGGAATGACCTCTAACTTGGCATTCTACATCCGTTCAGACAGGCTGGCATAAGAAAACATTCATTATCATCAGATTAGTTGCTTTTTGGAACCATTAAAATTAAATTTGCACTACATTACGTCTAAAAATTGTACATAAATTGTACGCTTATAGCCATAAACGCGTGGTGTGTGGTCCATTCCGTACACTGCATTTGATTTCATTACCTTCTTTCCATGCTGTGCTGCGAGGGTGACACTGAACTGATAGGTAGCGTTGACGAGGGCCATGAATCGACCGGTGCTGACTGAATAGGACGAACCGATGTTCGTTACTACGCGGTCGAAGACGACGTCGCTGTTCTGGGCGACTGGGCCGAGGTGCGCGGACTGGCCGACGAAGAACGCCACCTTCCTCTGCTGGACTGCAGGAGGCCTACAGGGTTGCACTGATAAAGATAAAAACACGGGTAAAGGAAATCAGATTAGTAATTCATTCATTCATCCATTATGAGAATTTATGTAGCGCCCTTTCATGAAACCTATTTAGGAGCGCTCCCAGCCCAGCCACTTCTACACACCATGCTCTAGTTTCTTTCCCATGGTCATCCGTGGACCATATATACCCGGCTAGAGGTTCATGACTCCCTTCTACGTAAAGGCCTTGGTTCCATCCTAATGTTTCTCTTTCTGAAGGTTATGAGCTGCAGTCTCCCTCCATATCCAATCCAGTGAACTGGGTATTCGATGGGTGTCATCGCATAATACTTCCCGCCTTCTTGATTTCGCCTGTGGGCACCCAAGCGCACCAGTCCTCCATATGCTCAGAGCAGAGGCGGCGTCAGAGGGGTCTAGGGGCTAAGCCCCCCTAATTGCGGCTCAGCCCCCCAAAAGTGGGAAAGCACTGCAAATCACAGGGAGGAGGGGACAAAACGAAGGATTTTGGAGCTTTAGCCCCCCCAAAACTGAAATCCTGGCGCCGGCACTGGCTCAGAGATTGGCATACTCAATAGGGGTGTCCAGAAATGTGATGTATCATATTTCTGGACACCACTAATACTCCCACAGGTAGGCCTATACAGCACCACACCATGCTTTATGTTTTATGTGAGGTCGTGGATGCAGTCACGCACGAGGTGAGCCTACTACCTGGGACTAGAATAACACCCGCTACGCTATTGGTTGATGCATGTGGGGGCCCGTGGCGCTTTGGATAACAGCTGGCACAGAGACCGAGAGGTACCGAGTTCGAGCCTCCGTTGGGCGGATTTGCTTTGTAGGCTGCTATTAGCGCCGTTGTATTACATGGCTGTCTGTTCTGTTAGTAGTTAAGATTTCAATTGCATAACATGTAAATGTACAGCGCAGTGCGTTTGTCAGGCGCTTAATAAAGAAAAGATTATTATTATTATTATTATTATTATTATTATTATGTCACATGATTTTGTGCACGTGAAAGGAGCCGACCGATAAACTCTCCCGAATGCGGTGGAAGATTATTCACCATGTTTTCTAATGACGACACTAACCCTAACCCTGACCCTAACCGACCCTCAATACGCCTAACCTGACTCTAACCGACCCTCACTACGCATAATCTGACCATAACCGACCCTCACTACGCATAACCTGAGACTAAACGGCCCTCAAGATGTCCGCCATTTAAAATTCCAAGGGAAGAAAGCAAGCTCACGCGACATGCTTTAGCCAATAACGCGTCGGGCGTGAATGTAGTACTGGGGTTCTGCTACGCCCGGGGCGTGAACGGATCCACTACGTTTATGTGAACCACATACCTGTGCATACGGAACCCTGGGTGCTGCCGGTAGATGGCGTCACTATAAGTTTCGTAACGAAATCTAAAAGGAAAACGAAATTAATTAGGTATTCGTTCACAAGACGGTTCCAAGACGAAGGCCAACTGCTATGCTAATGACCCCATCGTGCAGTAAAAGTTGAAAGATAAAGAAACAAAAGAATATTTTAAGTTAAAACTATAAAACGAAAACGAAAAAGACGGCGTTGAACGAAATATAAACCAGAACGATAAAAAACCCGGCACGAAATCATGAAAGTGGTTAAGACTAGACTGAGAATTCCAAAGACGCTGCCTGATACCGCAACATCAATATCCACTCCCACAGCTAAACCAGTCAGGCAACATCAAGATACCTTACTAGAGTGCGGGGGTAAAGAATAGACTGGCTCAGCTGCTAATGACATCTACTGCAGACGCCTTGGCGAAGTTAATCAATGCAGAAAAGATGCCGATGATCGCAACAGTAATCGAGTAGCTAACAGACTCCTCGTAATCGCTAACCATTTGAGGTTACTATGAACAAAACGGTCAGTCTTGAAAATGACCATAGTGACCATAATTGTTGTCGTTAAGCCGTTGGAGCTGATCCAACCAACAGCGCCAGTAAATATTAAACTTTGCGCAACGCCAGCTCGCATCTGAGACTAACTTTCTAGTTTCAGTACTGTTAGTTGTCGCTATTTTTGTAATCATCTGGATATCACACGTAGTCATTTTCCAGATTTAAGCCTCTTCTCTATTCTAGATTTTAAGCTGTTTGGGGATCACTAGAGACGCTTGCACTTCAAAAACTTAAGGGAAACATTTTAAAATATATGTTCTACTGAAACTAGAACTAGCCTATAGCTAAAACTTAAGTCATTACTGCTACAGAATTAAAACTAAAACTAAAATGATTTGGACAATAAAATTGAACTAAAACTAAATGGCCTGCGATGGGGAAAACTTAGATTAAAACTTAAACTAAATAAAACTAGATTACAATTTTTCTGCACTATTCTAACTCTGGTTCGCATGCACTTTACTGCTACCTTGGCCCAAATCGCGTCTTAAACGACCTTACTTGCCGTTGCATCACTCTTGCAGCTTTCCCTGCCATTAGTTAAGAAACCGCCTCTCTCGAACCGATGGCAATGGACCGGACGGTTTTAGTTTCATTCCCTAACGCTTCGGGCATATAGTCTTAAAGGGACGCTACGGTGATAGACTCTTGTACTTCATATTTGCCAATAACTTCAGTTACGGCTGGCGCTGCGGCGGAATGCAGTTGCTAGAAAATACGTTAAATACAGCTCACGCCTGGAAACATACAGTCAGTGATGGGCACAATTCTATTTTCAAAATACTTTTCTATTTTGAAAATAGAAAATACTATTTTATTTTCTATTTTCAAAATACTTTTGAAAAGTATTTTGTAAAAGTATTTTCAAAATAGTTTTTAAAAGTATTTTGGAGAATTCAAAATACTTTTCAAAAATACTTTCCAAAATACTTTTCTAAAGTACTTTTCAGAAATAAATCTTACAAAACGTCTGCCGAAATTATTATTTTAATGTAAAAATGCTTAATTAATAATATTCTGGCCACATCAACTTCTTGTGAGTTTGTTGTATCAGGATATATATCAGGGTTCTCTGTTTGGTCTTTTTTCCTTGCATTATGCATACCTATATCAAGAACTGTTCTTGGTGAACGAGCTTTTTCCATTGCTAAACCTACATTTTGGAACTCCCTTCCTGTGTATGTGCACTCTGATCAGTGGCTTGTGTTTAGCGGGATTAGTTCCTTTAGGTGCGCCTATTGCTCCCATTTAAAAGCTCTGTTGCACTATGATGATATAATACTTCATGGAAATTGCACTAACATGCATAATTAAATGTCAATGTACAATTACTGGGAACAATAAATGTCTTATGTCTTGTCTTGTCTTATGTCTTATTTCGTTCTCAACTTAAAAATTGTCTCTTTGAAACCGCATATCCACCATCATAGGCTGCCTATCTGTCTTAATGTTAAGGACTGATCTTTTTGGATATTGATCTGATTACGGCTTGATTATGGTGTGCCATCGGTCTATTCCTTGTGCATTAGACACCGGCACAATAGAAGTTACTAATTGCAATTACAGTTATACCAATGCTTCAAGTCATTAGAAACTACAGATCGCTGTCAAGCACACTAATGCGATGTAGCGGACACACTAGTGAGTAGCAATAAAAATAGAAAATTTTGATTTTGCAAAAGTATTTTGAAAAACTATTTTCAAAAGTATTTTCAAAATACTATTTTATTTTGTATTTTCAAAATACTTTTGAAAAGTATTTTGTAAAGTATTTTCAAAATACTTTTGAAAAGTATTTTGCCCATAACTGCATACAGTGCTACTAGGGTTATTGCTGATGATGTCCAGGCATATGTCCATGGGCCCCCTTCTGCTCAACTCCTTCTTGCTAGTCATATTGACGCTCTTTCCCAGGACTTCTATCTGTGGATGCCCTTTCTTTAAATTCCTCCAAAACCCAACTTATTTGGTTTGGTACACCACAGCAACTCCTGAAACTCGACTATGCCTTGCTCCCTGAAACGTTTCCGCATTTCAAATCTTTTCTAGTGTCCGCGACTTGGGTGTCACCCTAGATAGCACTCTTACCTTCACTGAACACATATCCAAGCTTACCCGCTCTTCTTACTTCCAACTTAGGCGTCTTAGAGCTATTCGCAGATCTGTTTCATCCTCTACCTTCACCTCAAGTGTCCATGCTTTTGTCTGTTCTCGAATTGACTATTGTAATGCTCTTCTTGTTGGCTTACTCAAGGTTTGTCTATCTCCTCTTCAGTCCGTACTGAATGCTGATGCCAGACTTATACTATAGGTCGCCTCCCTCAATTCTCTCACATCTCTACATTTATGGCTAAACAACTTCATTGGCTACCTCTCTCTGTGCGCATCCAATTTAAAGTTCTCATTATCATGCTCAAATCTCAATTGGGCCTTGCTCCAAAATATCTTTGTCACCAAATTCTCCGCTCCCTCTCTGCCACGTCAAAGCGTACTCTCAGGAAGGCTGGCATCTTTGCAGACTTTATCAAAGTAATTCGTAATTTACACTTCATTCAATTACAAATTACATGCAATATTGTAATTGAAATACAATATTACAATTACTGGACTTAAAATGTAATTCAATGACAATTACAGAACTTGTAATTCAATTACATGTATTTCAATTACTGAACAACACTGACTATTGCCTTACCAAGCCTACCTAATATAATCCAACCACTAACGGAAATTATTAACTTTTCTTTTTAACTGGAACATACACACAAGCCTTAAAAATAGCAAAGGTGGTCCCTATATTTAAAAGGGGGCAGAGACGAGGTTTCGAACTACCGACCTATATATCTGTTCTTCCTTTTTCCCCTAAAAACTGTTCGAAAAGGCCAGGCATGTGCGCCTTAATAATTATATTACCAAATTTGATATTCTTTTCACCTCTCAAAATGGCTTTCAATCTGGCCATTCAACATTCATGCCACTTCTAAGTATGCAAGAAAACATTTCAGCTGCAATTGATAATAATGAGTACTCTTTAGAAATATTTCTAGACCTGGCCAAAGCCTTTGATACTATTGATCATGGCATTCTCCTAAAACAATTATCTATTTATGGAATTCGAAATACTCAACTAAACTGGTTAAAAAGCTATTTAGAAAACAAAATGCAATCAGTAAGCTGTAACGGTACTAAGTCTTCCCTGAAACCAATTAGATACGGTGGTCCACAAGGCTCTATCCTAGGCCCTTTATTGTTTATTATGTACATTAACGACCTTCCCAATGTTTCTTCTGGCCTATTCATTATATTATTTGCAGACGATACTAATATTTTTAACTCTCACTCTCAATAGAAGCACTAATTAATCATACAAACACTGAACTAGAGAAAGTAGCTGAATGTTTCCAATCAAATAAACTAACCATTAACCTGGATAAAACAAATTACATTCTTTTTAGATCATATAAAAAATCCCTTCCTACATCATGTCCAAATTTATGTATCATGGGCAGTGGGCACCCTATAACTCAAGTTCAATCATCAAAGTTTCTTGGAGTTTATGTCGACCAGCACTTATCCTGGAATGAGCATATATTTAAAATTTCAACCAAAATTGCTAAATACCTAGGAATTCTCACACGCATATCTAGAATCCTCCCATCACAGACCCGAACCACCCCTTACCGGTACTACACCCTCATATACCCATACATAACGTATTGCAATATAGTTTGGGCCTCGGCATATGCATCAGATCTTTCTAAGCTTCTTATCCTCCAAAACGGGCTGGGCTGTTAGATTTGTTGCAAAAACTCCGTATGGAGCCTATGCAAAAACTGAATTTCTAAGCTTGAAATTATTATAACTTGATCAGATAAGGCAAGTTCAAATTGGGATATTCATGTACAGATATACCCATCATCAATTACCATGAACTTATAGAGATTATTTGCAACCCAATACTAATATTCATGACCGCTGCTCGAGAAATCTAAATCCATTCTATACTCCCATTGCCCGTACTAATATTAGACTTGCATCAATAAAATGTGCTGGACCAAGAATCTGGAACAATATCCCTCCTGGTATTCGCTCATTCCCCTCTGTATAGCTATTTGAACGGGAGCTTTCAAGCCACATTCAACTAGCAGTGTAACATTCTTATACAGCAGACTAAATACCCTTAGAAATTTAATACCAAAACGCCTATGGTGTGCAATGGTTTTTGTTCTTTACGTCTTGCAATGTACTTTGTTTCATTACCTTTGGTTCTGTTATTTCTGTTTGTTCTAGGATAGTTAAGAATTTATTTCTTAGTCTTTTACTTCACATTGTTGGCCGTGATGTATCTGTCCAACTTAATTGTCTCAGGTGGCCCCGACTAGCGGGACCTTCGGCCCCTTTTGAGTGTCTTGTGTAAACCGAAAAAAGTTGTTAAAACCTGATGTGATTACATGTACTGAGTTGGTTACCAAATAAACATGTTATGTTATATTTTCTATATTTTTACACGATGCTGTAATCACGGTTAAATGGGTGTGACTAATACTCGGATAGGACGGATGATCACTGAATGCTTAGGTTTTTTCTATGGTTTTAAGAAGGTTTAAGATATTTTACTCGAAGTAGTAGCCTAAGTCGAATTGCAGGCATGCTACAGACTCCCTATTTTCAGTCATCTACCCACGAATTGGACAAAAGCATGCAAATTAAAACTAAGCCATAAAAGACGCAAGAGATGATTGTAAGAGGTATCGGGAGGAGAGGGGGGCGGTGGGGGTGCCGGCCACCCAGAGAGTGACCAGAGTATATAGCTATGGCTAAAACGCGAGCCTTTGCTTTCATTGGCCCTGCACTATGGAATCTGCTTCCTCCTTTGACACGTTCTTGTTTATTAACTGGTGGGCCAAGTGCCTCTTTTCGTTGTCTGAAGACCTCTTTCTTTTCTCTGGGTCTTTCGCACTGGGAGCGCCTCTGATTGGTGTGCACTGCGAGAGGCGCTATGTAAATTGATAGATACAATTCAATACAATACAATAGCATGAAGGTACTGGGGTTATGCTCTCTAAAACTCTAAATTTTGAGATCCACATTGCCCAAATATGCTGCAGGGCTACGCAATCCATGTATGCCCTGCGCATGGCTAGGCAATCCATGTATGCCCTGCGCATACTTACTGCCCATGGTCTATCTGGCCCTGGGCTTTACGATGTGGTGGCACGCTTGTTGAATGCTTCTCCGGCATGGTGGGGCTTTGCCAGCCAAAGGGAGAAGGGAACGCTCCAGTCTGTAATGAACAGATTGATCCGTCAGCGATACCTCCCAAGTGATAGCCCAACGTTCGAACAACTATGCCTTAAAGCCAACAGCTGCCTGTTTTCGGCGGTCTTGGGAAACCCGGGCCATGTTCTCCATAGGTTTCTTCCTCCAAAAGCCGTTTGCCTATTCCCTTCGATCCCGATCACATGACCGTGTTTTACCTTTAGCTGCCCATAATATCAAAAAACTTTTTATAGTTAGAATGCTTTATTCATACTGACTATTGATTGTTTATTATGTATGATGTATATACACCGGAATGCGGATTGCAGCAGGTTCAATAAAGAATATAGTTACTTACTTACTTACAAAAAGATTAGAAACATCATAAATATGACGTGACTGTAGCCTATCTTGAGTTGAAATTAAGTCTCCCCGGGGGAGAGTTTATTTCAACCTGGAAAGAAATATTCTCTCTCCCCCGAAGACTTTGTTTCAGAATATAGTCACCGGGGGCGACTTTATTCTGAAACAGATCAGCCGGATGGAGAATCCGTTTCGAAATAGAGTCTCCGGGGAGAGACTTTTAAATGAGAGACTCTGTCACGGGAAATCAGCATGATAATATGAATAGCCAATTAGCAGCTATCCACGAAGAAATTGAATGTCCTACTTTTATTGTCTTCTCTATGCTGAATCTCCATTCTTCGTGTCTTCTGTTGTTTCGGTTCAAAGTCTTCACAAAGCCTCACCAGTTATTTTCTGGCAGGAAACGCTGTCGTCTTCCAGCTGATAGCTGACTCTCGGACGACGAGAAATTCTCCGCCTTTTGTAGAAGAAACAGCCTTCCACCTGTTAATGATCTCATTCGTATGTATGTAGGACAGCTCGGTCTACTCATTGTCTGCATGGGATAGATCGGTCCCACGCACTGTCTGATATGTTGATACTGCTGCTTTTATTTTCATCCTGAATACGAAAGTCCATTGAACATTATAAATCTTCCGAGTTTGTTCCAAAGTGTTCGAGCTTCGCTACACTGACGATTATAACACATTTACAACGAATAAGATTCTAATTGCACAAGACGAATGATCACAATATCTACTCACGTCTAGACATATCCTACCGGTGTGAAATTTCTTTTGACCAGTTCCGCCAGCGCCTGAAAACGTCTCTTTACCGGTGAAGACACTGGCCCGGGTCGGGAGCGCCTCTGTTTTTGAGTGGCGCTATATAAATGCTCGATTACGATTACGATTCATTAAGCGTCAGATCTATGTTCGTTTCACACATCCACTGGCACTGGGTCATTCAGCCTCCTCTCGCTTTCTGACTCTGGATCTAGGAGTAGTAAATTATCCGGGCGATGTGAGCAGGTGAACGCAGTTATAAATTATAAATCTGAAAATTGTTGGTACATCTCATCCTAACGGAGCAGATGAGGGAGCAATTAAGCCTCTACCTTTTGATAAGTTATGGAAATATCACCACCACCGATGATGATGCAGTAGAAAATTAAGACGAAACACTGGGAAGTGAAACGTTTTCAGACTCATGCATAGCAGCATTGCTTGCAGAAATATCAAAAGACATTATTAGCTATAATCTCATAGTTTACAGGATTATAGACAAAGGCTATTCTGAAAGATAGCATCTCAATATTGTCATTGAGCAGTTAATCAGTGATATGATGGAGAAGTTATGAACATCGTCGCCATAATCCCATCTATTATATACAGAAGTGGTGACTTCATAGCTAATGAGTGGAAAGGCGATGTCGTTGCCTCAAATGGCAGTCTGTCGACCGGTCGGTCTGAATGTGGTTCTGTCTGTCTGTCTGGTCGGTCGGAAGGTTTGTCGGTCGGTCCACTTGTCTATATCGGTCGGTCTGTCTATATGGATGTGTCTGTCTGTCTTTCGGTCGATCGATCTGTCTGTCGGTCGGATGGGCGATCGGTGAACTTCAATACAAACTCCGAAACTAAAGGTTATTTTCAGGCGCATAAATAAACCGTTCAGAAAAAGTTTCTCACTAGAGAGTGACATGGGGAATTTCCCGCGGGAAAACCGCGGTAAATCCCGCGGTATTGGTGACAACAATTGCGGTAATACCGGTTAAGAAGATTGTATCAATGGACTCAGTGCAGTTAGCATTCATATTTCTTGCAAAAAAAACAACAACAAGATCCTGAGGTATACACACGGATTACCATGCATGGCATTACCATACATATCGTGATATTAGGCTGGGCGCTGAACCGGCAGCCACCACGTTACGAGAGTTCCAGCTATTTTACGTGTTTTCTTGCTGCTACCTTGTTAATAATAAATTTCTATAAAGTTCGTTTAACCGGTTGATTCCCGGTCGTCTCACTTCCGTATTCCTTTTTACGTTCTGTATATAATTATCTTGTTCCTTCATACTCCTCTTCGCATGTTCTTCACCTTACATCTTCTTTGTCATCGTCCTCTTCACCGTTTCTGTAGGCGGCCGTCGATGTGTTGAAGAACGGAGCACGGATAATGACTGTCTTGACGTTTGAGTCTAGGAAAAATTATCTCCCGTTTCAGGGATTCGGGACTAAGTGAAATGGGAGCAATCAACATAGTAATATAAAACACCGTAACATAACACAACGCAACATTGCAGCGTAGCATAACGCTCCGTAATAAGGTAAAACGCGACATAACATAGGCCTAATATAACGTAACAACACAGCATAACAACATAAGTAAGTAGGTAGTATATTCTTTATTGCACCACTTGCACACGCACAATGGGACATACAGCATAAAACAATTATTATAATACAACGAAGTAATAATTAGCAATTAAAGATGCAAATTAACGGTTGAGTAAATCACTGAAAAAACCTATTATAAATAAGTCATCTATACAGCATCCTAGTGATAAACCCCTTTCCAGACAACGAATCACAGCGCGGTATCTCAAGACCATGAGAGCGAGGCCTAAGGGAGTATCCGGTTACACGTTCTTGCGGGAGTAAATGATGGAGGACATGTCCGGAGTCATAACATAACAGCGTAAAATAAACTAACACGAGTTTTAAGAGGGTCGCACGACATTCAGTAGGCCTATGTCTTAGAACAACCGCAACATGCCTCCCTCTCTCTACCAGGATTTCTACCTCTATCTATGCCTCCCTCCCACTTTGTCGCTTTCCTTCTGTATCTCACTCCTTCTGTGTCTTCCTTCTATGCGCCCTTCCTTTGCGTGTCCGATCACCAGTGATGGGCAAAATACTTTTCAACAGTATTTTGAAAATACAAAATAAAATACTTTTCAAAAGTATTTTGAAAATGTTTGCAAAATAGCCTACTTTTCAACAGTAGTTTAAAAAAAACAAATTAAAATAGTATTTTGAAAATACTTTTGAAAATAGTTTTTCAAAATACTTTTGCAAAATCAACATTTTCTGCTTCTATTGCTACTCACTAGTGTGTACTATTAGGCCTACATCGCGTTAGTGTGCTTGACTGTGATCTACAGTTTCCAATGACTTGAAGCATTCATATAATTGTAATTATCTGTTGTGCCGGTGTCTAATGCACAAGGTTTAACCGCACTGCACACCAAAATCAAACCGTAATCAAGTCACCGATTTCAAAGGCTTACCAGGATTTCTACCTCTATCTATGCCTCCCTCCCATTTTGTCCCTTTCCTTCTGTGTCTCAAGCTGTACCTCATCTGTGTCTTCAGACAACTTCCAAACAGATGAGTCCCATGACTCATGAAATGCGTGTCCGATCACCAATTACTTATAATCACAGGTTCTCGTGGATTTTCTCGTATGTTTGCGCTATTTAAATGTTATATATATATACAATATGTGAACAAACGTTTTGCATATATAATGAGCACAAAGTGTTTATACGGAGCTTATATACCTATCGCTCTCCATGCCAGCGTGTTATCCATCGATTGTTAGGCGGCCAATGCATCAATATATGATATTGGTGATTAGTTGCACAATCGGCTAGTGAGCGCCTGGCCTTAAGTAAACATTGGACTGACGGTATATTGTGTCCTGATGCAACGTGCGCAAGTAGCGATGCCAAAGTTGAAACTAAGCATGACGGCATTAAAATAATAATTTAGCAGAAGGTTTGTAAAATTTAATTCAGAAAAGTACTTTTGAAAAGTATTTTGGAAAAGTATTTTGGAAAAGTATTTTGAATTCTCCAAAATAGTTTTTAAAATAATTGTGTTTGAAGAAAGAAGAAAGAAAATACAAAATAACTGTTTCAATTTGATTCTAAAAAGTAGTTTAGAAAACGAATTGAGCCCATACTGCCGATCACCAATTACTAGAATCATTGGCTCTCGTGGATTTTCTCGTAGTTAGCGTCTCTGAATAAGAACTAAAGGCGCTATATAAATTTATAGACACAATACAGTACAGTACCATTTTCAATCACAATACTTGGGACAATGTTTCAGATAAGTTAGTCATCAATCGCAAACATGCATGTAACAGCAAACCGATTGATTATACCTTTACCACCACTTCGTTTTATGTGCGCTGCCCTAAAGGGGTTCACAGTCCGAACTCCCATAACTCATCTCTAAAGTGAACATTCGTCGCATCCTAGGCCTCTTGTGCGTCTCAGGTTCCATCGCACCCTCAGGCGCTAAACCTCATTGAGCGTTTAGACTTTTCTATGAAGAGTCGATAGGATGTCTTTAACCAAGAAGCGATGGCCATTATGACGATAATGGTGAAGAAGACGACGACGACGATGATGATGATGATGTAGTCTAAATGCAAACGAACTGACAGGCCGAAGAAAATGCGCCTCTTTAAGCCAAATCAAATCCGCACAGAAATCGAATGTCCTACTTCGCTTAACCTGATCGAAATGGCTTTATATCACTTCGACCTCTTTGCCTGGACCTTGTTATGTTTACTTTATAGTACCTCAGTATACTTTCTGAGTTGCTTCACACTTCGGCTCCATTGTTCCTGTCTTCTGCTGTTTCGGCTCCAAGTCTCCACAAAGCTTCACTAGTTTTTCCTGGTCAGACAAAGCAGTTGTTCTCCTTGTGACCACTCACTCCTGGACGACGAGAAATTCGTCGTCTTTTATAGAAGAAACAGCCTGCTTTCTGTTGACGATCGCATTCTATAAATTATGTTTTCGGCGCGTGATCAAGCCTGTTGAAGAATGTGATAAGAGCCGGTTATATTTTTATTGGCTGAGCCGTCATATGCGTGGGCGATAGCATTCTAGGAATTATGTTGTGTCGCGTCATCACGCACAAGGGCGTCCGCACTTTGGAGGCAAGATTCCTCGGAACTTAAATCTAAATATGTCAAATAAGAATATTATTAATTGTAAGTAATAAAATAGGTAGGTTATTCTAATATTTCGTTTGCTTGTTTAGTGACCTATGCAAGGATCTCATGTTAACTGGGGTCAAGACACCGGATCATCAGTTAAACAGCATGTTATTGACTCATTATAGCGTGTAGTGACAACCGGTTTGGCACCACGGACCACATGACATTGTAATCGTAATGGCGGGGAAAGTAAGTATGGTTACGTGGAGCGACTGAGAGCATAGAGAGCACGTATTAAAACTGCTTGCATGCAGAATATATGTAGGCCTGCATAAGCATAATATGATTATGTACATATATTCTGCATGCAAGCAGTTTGTTTAATAACGTTTATTTAACGACGCCGTCATATCGCTTATGTCTGTATCTCTATAATGTCAAAGAGTATACAGGCATTAGCGCCAATCTCCTTTGATATCGTTAAATAAACATTCAAACATTTAAGCCTGTATATGAGACATCAATGGAAACACATATTTGTGTGTGTTGAAATTCAGTTTGATATTTTGACACTTCAACGGGCTTGACATAATATGCTCATAGAAATACCGTAGGTAGGTATCAATTTTGGCCACACGTCTCAACACAGGAGGCTTTAAGGTCACCTTGATATCCTTGGGCGCCGATTTTGGTCTGACTTCTACCAGGTTGCACTAAAGTAAAGCCCCGAGGCCCCCGATGAAATAGGCTTATAATGTCCGTGTGGATTCGGCCCATCATCAGTGTTGTACAGTAACGAAGTAAAAGTAACGCGTTACTGTACTTAAGTAAACGTTTCAGTACTTTTACTTGTAACGAAGTATCACAAAACGGAAATACTTTTACTTTTAACGAAGTATAATTTAACCCATGATTCAGTACTTTTACTTCGTTACAATTCGTGTAATATTCGTTACAATGTTCGTTACTAAAAATTGGGAGAATGCATATTTAGCAGGTGAGCCAGACGTGATTTGAAGGAATTATTTATTAGATTGAACATTCCACTTCCTGCCAGTGCAGCAGTCGAACGCCTTTTAGTTCCTCCAGTTTAACAATTCATTCATTTCAGATATTTATATAGCGCCCCTTCAAGATTTCTACTCAGAGGCGCTCCCGACTACAGCGCGGACATTGAATTGGAATTTCACGCCGAAGCGCATGAGCAATTGCGAGTGAAGGACTTGCCCAGGGTCCCTACGCAGCGGCTTGAGGTGGATTCGAACCCGCAACCCTCCGGCTGCAAGGCACCAAACATACCCCCTTGGGGTGGATTCGAACCCGCAACCCTCCGGCTGCAAGGCACCGAACATACCTCTACACCACCGCGCCCCACAATGAACCATAAACACCCTCGGTTGAATGACAAGCACTTTCGGAATTTAGTCTTAAAGAAAGTAAATAAGGTGATCGAATTTATAGACACAATTAAGACTCAGTACTTTTCCTTTTTACTTTAAAAGTATTGTTTGGAAGAATACATTTTACTTTTAGAAAAGTATAATTTGCGATAAGTAGCCTGCTTTTACTTCTACTTAAGTACGAAAAGTCCTGTTTACTTTTACTTAAGTACATTTGCCCGATACTTTTAACAACACTGCCCATCATCCGGGTCCCGGGCTCTATCAGGAGACTCCAAGATTAATCAACACATCAGAAAGATTGAAGTATTTTATTAATACGACAACACCCATACTACATGAACGCGTCTCTACACGTCTTATTGACTAGATCGAACAACTAACTGAGCTGACTCAGCTGCACTGCAACTTAACTGATCTAACAAATCAACTCAACAGACTTGTCGAACTACTGAAGTCCCGACCCTATTTGAATGTGCGTTTTTATACATATACATGTAGGGGATATCCATAGGGTGCGAAGGGCTATGTTGAGTGCTAGGGCACTCCATTGGGTGTCAGAGGCAAATGATCATTCCATAATGTGCTAAAGCGCTCTAATAGGTGTCATTGTCAAAAAGTCACCTCATTGGGTGTTAAAGCTCTATCGTGTGCTAAAGCACTACATTAGGTGTCACTGTCGAAAAGTCTACTCATTGGATACTAAGGCGTATTCATTATGAAGGGGTCACGTCCTTAGCAAATATCAAATGGGGGAGGCATGGCCGGATTATCACCCCCCACCCTGGATCCGCCCCTGATCATCACCACCACCACCACCATCATCATCATCATCATCATCATCATCATCATCATCATCATCATCATCATCATCATCATCATCATCATCATCATCATCATCATCAGCATCATCATCATCATCAGCAGCAGCATCATCAGCATCATTATCGTCATCAGCATCAGCATCGTCATCGTCATCATCATCATCATCGTCATCAGCATCAGCATCAGCATCAGCATCATCGTCATCAGCATCATCATCATCAGCATCATCATCATCATCAGCATCATCATCATCATCATCATCATCATCATCATCATCATCATCATCATCAGCATCATCATCATCATCATCAGCATCATCATCATCATCATCATCAGCATCAGCATCGTCATCGTCATCATCATCATCATCGTCATCAGCATCAGCATCAGCATCAGCATCATCGTCATCAGCATCATCATCATCAGCAGCATCATCATCATCATCAGCATCAGCATCATCATCATCATCATCATCATCATCATCATCATCATCATCATCATCCGGAATTATTAGTCGTTAGCCAGTGTTTGCGTGTTGCACTATGTATAATTGTACTACTAGGTAACTCGTAGGTGGCGTGTACAGTAGAGGTCTGCGGGTAGAGCATTTTTTGCTACCCGACCCGTACCCGTAACACAGGACTGCTACCCGTACCCGTACCCGACCCGTACTCGAAATTACTACCCAACCCGACCCGTACCCGCGGGTATACCCGTACCCGTACTGTACCCGCCACGTAATTAATAGGACTTCCCATAATTCCAGTCCCTACCATTCCAATGGTCTAACAAAGCATGTGGTAGTAATAATAATAGTCTGACGATAATGGTGATGATCACAGTAATAGTAATAGTAATAATAATAAAAATAATAAAAATAATAATAATAATGATAGTAATAATAATAATAATAATAATAATAATAATAATAATAATAATAATAATAATAATAATAATAATAATAATAATAATAATAATAATAATAAAGAAGACAAGACGCACTTTTAATACTAAGATGCTCCCTGGGCTCGCCCAGGCTAATGCACACATTACGATGCACCAGCTGTCACGACCACCCACGCCTGAGGGACTACGACGAGTTGTTGAGAGGTGGAATCGAGCGGGTTCTGAACGTGATGCTGACCGACGTCCAGTGGGCGCAGGCATCCCTCCCGATTAAGATGGGAGGGCTGGGAATCAGGAAGGTGTCATCGCTGGCACTGCCCGCCTTTTTGGCTTCGGCCGCGGGCACCCTCCCCACTCAGTCCCTCATCTTGGGAACAACACTCGAGAACGCAGACACGGCCTACACTTCAGCGCGTTCGCAATGGATGGAACTCACCAGGATTTCCGACCCAACGGCCGTCCCGAGTCACAAACAATCACAATGGGATGGGCCGTTGCTGCAGGAGGTCTTATCGTCGGTTAGTGGCGCACTGCAGGACCCTTACGACCAGGCCAGACTAAGAGCGGTGCAGTTCCCTCATGCCTCCGACTGGCTACATGCCCTCCCGTTGACCGCATATGATCTGAGGATGAGCGACGAGGCCGTGAGAGTTGCGGCCGGTTTGCGCTTGGGCCTGGCCATTTGCGAGCCGCACACGTGCGCATGCGGTGCTCCGGTGTCGTCCAGAGGCTCACATGGCCTCTCCTGCCATTTGGGGTTTGGACGTCAGGCTAGACACTGCGCCGTCAACGACATCATCTACCGCAGCCTCAACAGAGCCGGCACCCCTGCGGTTAAGGAGCCGTCTGGCCTCACCAGATCGGACGGGAGGAGGCCTGATGGCCAGACCCTGATACCGTGGGGCAACGGGCGGAACTTGATATGGGACGCGACGGTGGTGGATACCGTGGCCGCCTCATACATCCCTGAGACGGCGACCGAAGCTGGAAGGGCGGCGGAGTTGGCTGCCACAAGGAAACACGCCAAATACGCAGATCTACAGAGGAGGTACACCTTCGTCCCTGTAGCCCTGGAGACCCTTGGCCCTCTCAACAGAGAGGGTCTCGCCTTCATCTCCGAGATGGGTCGCCGCCTGACGAAAATATCCGGAGACACCCGAGAGACAGGATTCATCCTCCAGCGCCTTTCGGTTACGGTCCAGCGTTTCAACGCGGTTGCCTTCCAGGGCACCATGTCGAGGTTGCCAGGCGATGAGGAGCGACCAACTCAGCAACACTAAGCCTTACCGTGTTTTAACAATGACAATAATAATAATAATAATAATAATAATAATAATAATAATAATAATGCAGTGGCTTTTGGGGGCACTTTCGCCGGTCAAGAGATAGTTGAGTAGGGCCTTTCCAGACAATTTTATAAATAATAATAATAATAATAATAATAATAATAATAATAACTTGTTTCGGGGACCCGCAGGAGACAGCATGCCTCTTTCAGCGTCTTTCAATTTGCACACAACGATTCAGCTTTTCGTTGCACGTTTACACAATTGACCGGTGAAGATGACCTTTAACTCCAGACCGATAAAACATTTCCGATAGTTTCTCAGAGCCTGAAGAATTACACTTACCTATGGCGATTAAATAATAATAATAATAATAACTTTTATTCAACCAGCCATAACACGGGAGTTTGCAGCAAAATACCGCTATTTGAATAGTTTATTTCTCAGAGGGAAAGGGGTGACAGACTTGGTGTTTCAACTATTCCTAGCCTCAACTACTGTAACTGCATCAACCTGTTTTAAAGAAAACACGGCTGCTGAACTGCCAGGGTCGGCGTCAGCGACCTCTGTCCCCGATTGTCGGGCCTGAAACTCGAATGAGATGATGTGATATGTAAAACACTACGATTGGATTGTGCAAATTGAAACAAGCAAATTTGTAACTTTAAATTGAGCATCTATAAATGAATGTCAAGCTCACTAAGGCGCACGAACATAGGTCAAAACAAGAATATAGTACTTAGACAGGATGCCGCCAGTTATAGAAGTCTCTGAAGGTGCAAGACTTACAATTACATGTAACGCCAAAACTTAAGTTCGGTACGGGTAAAACCGGGTATACCCGTACCCGTAATGCTCCTACCCGTAACCCGACCCGTAAAATGTACTACCCGACCCGTACCCGACCCGCCGGTACGGGTCGGGTACGGGTAAACCCGCGGGTACGGGTATACCCGCAGACCCCTAGTGTACAGGAAACATTTGTACTACGAGTTAACTCGTAGGTGGCGGTCAGTGTATTAAAAAAATTTGGACAAGAATTATTGGAGAGGTGCGAATTCAGGAAAACACGTGCCACATACGAGGTAGGACCCTATAATTATGACTTCGGAGATGTAGCTTCTAATGTGTGTCCTTGGAACTTCTGTTATGACGAATTAATTAATCAACCAGCATCTAAAACCAGCATTTTAGGCAAGAAAATATAAGCTTAGGTTTGGGGATATGTTTGCTGTTCGAGACAATAGATGTATCCATTGCTATGCAAGATGGAAGCGAACGGGAATCAACAGTGATTGGCCGTGTGTCGAATAAATGGAACAGTGAACTAAAATTCATCGTTGTGGGAGTTCGGATATGCAAAGATAAAATAAAAACATGTGTAAATTTATCACAGGTGGTGTCTAAGTAAGATTGCAAAGAAGTCTTAGGCTACTATTTGAAATATCTCATTTATGTTAATATATCAAACTGCCTTTCATTCTTATTAAATAATTCATAGATTCTATGAGAACTGACTGATGCTCTATAACATATTTTAAGGGTTCTAGGGCAAATCGGAGCCGATCAATTCGGAGCGGATAAATCTGAGCGGACAATAAATTATTGGAAGCCGGGTAATTCGGAGCCGGGCAATTCGGAGCGGCCAATTCGCCGTAGACAATCAAACGAGTATTTAAAAATGTAAATCAAATGTTATTGCAGTGAAATATAATAATTTTGTAACTGATAATCTAAAACCACACTACTATGCATAGCAAACAAGTCACGAATTAAAGGTTAAAAAAGTTCGTAAGACTACAAAGTGAAATTGCAGTGAAATGTAGGCCTACTAATGTTTCAACTGATAAAACGATCAGTGCATCTCCATATCTCGTTCTGTTCCGTTTTTTGTCCACATGATAAAGGTAACCTTCGTACAGATGGCGTTCCTTTACCTTTCTCGGACTCCAAAAATTGTACAGCCATACCTAAGACCGACACTATGCCTAGTTTTGACAAGCTCGGTCTTTATACGTGTTTGTGTTATGTTAAAAGAGAGTCATGTGACACATGGCCATACTGTGTAATACTAAATAAAGGCCTTTGATGTCATTATTTTAAATAAATACGTGAGAGCCCGACGCTATTTTATCCGCTCCGAATTGCCCGGCTCCGAATTGCCCGTCTCCGAATTGTTTGCTCCGAACTGCCCGCTCCGAATTGTCCGGACACCATTTTAAGATATGGCCTACAATGAACTAACCTTCGGGGCGGAATGAATTCACAAAAGTGACGTGTTGTAAGATCCAACACCCTCCGTTATAGTGGGAAGGACATGGGTAATAGGTGAACTCTGATTTTTAATATATGTATTTTTATCGTAGTTTACATAAATTTTTATGACATTATGAATTCTATTCTTTCTCGCCTAATTGGGTGGCCTATTTGCCCAGCTTATATGGCGGCCTACATTGGACATTTTATGCAATGTTCTATGTTTTAAAAGTAATTATAAATTAAAATGTTTAACTATATTTAAAATTCAATTTTAAATCATTTTAGATTTCATAAATTTGTTTTTAAAAACAAAATGTATTATATTTATCGGAGACTCTATTTGTGTGGCATATCTGGTCAGTTGAATAGAACACTCCCTCTGTTGCTCTCGACTTTCTTCTAGACCACGCCTTACTTCCCTTACACGCGTGACTACCCCAAAAGCCCAACAACTCATCAACTCATGTAGCGCTACCTTATTTCCGCTACAGGGCTCTTGTACGATTTATACACAAATTCATGTTCAATTGTTTAAATATATTTTTAATATATTTATATAATAATAATATATTAGCAATATTATAAGATGCATTATCGGACAGTCTATTTTGGTGGTTATTTGGACAGCCTATGTTGACAGTTTCGATGATTTTAACAGATTTAATATTTTAATGCATTTTAATGTTTTTACTCCATTTCAATATAAAAATTATTTTTTCTTTTATAATGTTTGTAGGCCTATCTCATAGGTCTATTTCCTATCAGAACCCCCGTTCTTCCTCATACCCTCCTTTCTCCCTGCTATCTTCCCTCCTCCCTCCCAGCTTTCCTTCTCTTCTCCCACACCATTCCTCCCTCACATTCACCGTTCTTCTCTTCCACCTTACCTTCCACTTTCTACATCTCTTCCTCTCTCCCTTTCTTCTTCTCTCCCACCCTTCCTCCCTTCCTCCTTCCATACCTCTCTCCCTCTTTTAAATTGTTGTGCAGATTTGTAAGTAAGAAAGTTTACATGCTAATAAGGTATCTAGACGTAGTTAAGGAAATTTTTTCAAATAATTATGCTTCGTCTCACTATAACATAATTTTATATATCATAATTCAACTGCAGTAAAGTCAAAGAAGTAGTTATTACTTGTGAAATCATGCAACGTCATTCAAAATATTATACTGGTCCTGATCAAACACTTGTAGAATGAAGGTAGAACCTTACAACGTGGCTCTTGCTGTGACGCATTAAAAAGTCTCCATGTAAAAGTATATACCTGAACAATAATATAACGTCTTTCTTAACCACACAAATGTTGAAGTTGCGTTGTATGTTTAGATCAAGTGATTCATTTTTTAGTAAATCAAGGCGCATGTTGAAATCAAATCTGAATTTATTTAAAATCACAATAATTTTAATTTAAAGACAAGATTTATGTCAACACTTCACTGATCAATTTATTTTATAATTTTCAGTCATGTTGTATGTTAAGAAACACGATCTTCTGTGAAATCAGATAATAATTTTGCATTACAAATCATTTACATTGAAATCATGATATACGACCAAATCATGGTTAGTAGGCTACTATGTTCGCAATTAACGTGTATGCACATCGTAGTTTGATGTCTAACATTTAGCAGAAAGTTTAATCGCAGCACAAACGTAATAAATGTTTTCAAAATACATGCAGCTTAGTTCAAAATCTAGTAATAACACAAACAAGAGTGACGACTTCATAGGAAATATAGGGTCCAGTTTAATCAGACACAAATGTAGACTAAATTACGCCTTCTCCAACACATGGAGAAGGCTGACTATGACTGTCGCTAGGATTTAGCGAATCGACGGCACAAGGTGACAAGGTGATGAGGTTAGACCATAGAATATTTTGTGGGACCTGGGCTTCGGCAATATTTTTATGAGGCTCAGCCATTGGTCGAGTCCCGGCAATATTTAAGCTGAACAGTTGCTAAAGATAGCTAGGTGTCTCTGGGAAATTAAAAAAGTTCAAGTTTCTATTCTTCAGTTACTGCTGTTTTTAACGTAGTTTTCTATTGTGTGATACATCCTTCACATTAGTGACAAAATCAGGCGATGTTTGTGTGTTGGAGCGATAGTTTACAAAAAGCTCCGTTTCAACATATCTCGGCAACAAAAATACCTTTTCATGGGTAGACATGTTTTCTGCATCAGTGAGCCCTCTGAATGCAAACCAGCAATGGCTTTGTCTCTGGACCCAATTGAGGCTTCGCTTCCAGTCCCAGACCCCATTATAACCTTTTTCTTGGTTTCGGCATTCGCTATGCTCTCCAAATGCATTGCCCTCACCTTTATGCTTCTAGAAATTTCTAAACCGGAGTACGTAAGCAGCCGCGTTACGTTATACATTTATAGAGGGAACAGTTATAGGGGTAACAGTCAGTTTCTTTCTTTGTAAAATAGGTAAGTAAGCAGCTTTCATTTGACAAGCGCGGACATGCGTTACATTGTGTAAAACGATTACATGCATATTGCATAAGCCTATGAAATAGACTATAGCTAGAGAAGATTATATATACTAAATGCGCAACAAAACTAAACTAAAGATAAGTTGATTAAAAGGTCTACTTTTAAACAGTTTCCACTTAAC
The DNA here is from genome assembly GCA_020284085.1 of Aporrectodea caliginosa. Classification (NCBI taxonomy): domain Eukaryota; kingdom Metazoa; phylum Annelida; class Clitellata; order Crassiclitellata; family Lumbricidae; genus Aporrectodea; species Aporrectodea caliginosa. Next base: position 2,745,368 of record JACEVL010000084.1, on the reverse strand, counting down.
AATTTGTTAGATAAGCCAATTGATTTGTTAGATAAGCGAATATAATATGATGAATATCGATCTGACAGCATAAATGTCAGCGATTACCAGGCAGAACTCTTCTCCACTGCGTGTCGACCACCATTTGCTTGGACTCAATTCTCAAAGATGAGAAATCCGGAGAACGAGGTGAACATATCTCCCCACGCGTTGGATGGTCTATCTGTGCATTTGCCTAGTAGCTCCAGCCAGACCTGTTCGCCAGCCTCCAACGAAAGAATGGCCACGCTGGATGACGTATCCCACTCTGGGGTGCTCACGCACCAGACATTCATTATCTTTTCTCCTTGCTTCAACAAATTGACCGCCGCCTATAGAAAATATTGAAGAGGACGATGACAACTATATGTAAGGTGAAGAAGAAGAAGACGCATAAGACGAAGAAGAATATGAAGGAACAAGTTACAGAACGTAAAAATAAAGATTAAGAAAGAAGGCGAATAAGACGATGAATACGACGAGAAAGTAGACGAGGAAGACGAAAAAGATTAATGAAATTATGTAGAAGAAGGTGAAGAGGAAGCCATAAATGACTTTGAAATGTTGATAAACTGAAAGAATGAGATAACTGAGAAAAGTGTTACAGAAAAACATACACATAATGGGAAAAGGGAAAAGTAAAAACGGAGCATGCAGGACCGACTACGGCAAAACTTCCATTATGCCAATATGAAACGGGGAACAATCAGCCCATCCTGTGCTACACAGCGAAGAGATCTACGGCCAGTCATGGTTGATACTGAAATTATATAGCTCCATAAGATAGGATAGAGCACACACGCCCAGGCTATCAGCCATCAGGATCTTGAACTCAGTGGGTCTTCGTATGGGCACCAATGCACCAAGTCTCACATGCAATCAGATATATTACCAATAACCAAACCGTTTGAAATCCAACCAATTAGTAGAACAAACAAGTTGGAGATGATTAATCTTAGAAAGAGGCAGGCCCGCACACATTGCATTACGATATGCATGGTAATGCCATGTATGGTAACCTTTGTGCATGACTCAGGATCGAAACAGCTTTGGCTTATTGTTGTGTTGGTAAGAGGAAAGTCGCCAACAGATAGGCATATTGACTGCATTGACACTATCTTCTTAACCACCTTCGAAAGAAGTTTGATATAAGCTGGACGATAGGACATCAGTTACTGTATCCCTACCTCAGCGCTTGAGTCTAGTCAAAGTTATCACCCACTTCAGGGAATCGGGTAGGGACCCCTCAGACAAAGTGAAAAGGAAGAAATTGACACGACTCGAAGGCATCGACAGCACCAGTTTACGAAGCTGTTCTGGTGAAACGCATGGTTTGTAACTAGACATTCTACATTCGGTCAGAATGGAAAACATTGATTATCTCCAGTCATTGAAATTAAATTTGCAGTTAAATGGTATAATCTCCTACAATAATAGTTAGACTGTACACGAATAGCCTTGGTCTGTGGTCCATTTAGTATATTAAGAAAATGCTACATAGAACGCCGGTATCACGAAATAGAGTATCCGTCCTATAAGACTATCCGGGGGGATGAATGAATTTATCCCCCGGGATGGAATAAATCGGTTTAGAGTATCCGGGGGGATAAACCATTCTATCCCCCATCGTCACACGCGTCACGATAGCCAAGACGAAAATCCAGTCAAAATCACCAAAAACGAAGTAAATTAATTTCAGGTCGACGTACAAACTAAAGATACGCAACTTAAAATATTTTATGTTACAATAAATCCAAAGCGTACGACTGAATACACTTAGAAACCATCAAAAATGCAAACTAAACCGAAAACTCCATTTCGTAAGAGGGATTCTCATGTATCTATACAAAGAAAGCCAGAAATCCCAACAGTATCTGGGTAGGGATAGGCCTACAATAACTATTGTCCACGGATCGAGTCAAATTGAGGCTCTCTCCCAAGATCTTCATCTCTGGATGTCTTCTAATCGTCTTTCCTTAAACTCCTCTAAAACCCAGATAATTTGGTTTGGAACTCCTCAGCAGCTCACAAAACTTGACTATGCATTACTCTATGAAAGGTTTCCTCGTTTTACCTTTTCGTCTAGTTTCACCCTAGACAGTTCTCTAACGTTTACTGAACACTTTGCCAAGCTTACTCGCTCCTCCTACTTCCAACTAAGACGTCTCAGGGCTGTTCGCAAATCTGTTTCATCTTCGACCTTTACCTCAATTGGCCACGCTTCGTCTGCTCTCGAATAGACTACTATAAGTCTCTCCTTGTTGGTCTCCCTAAGTTCGCCTATCTCCTCGACAGTCAGTACTTAATGCTGCTGCTAGACTGATTGCTCGTCTTCCTCGATTCTCTCACATCTCTACATTCATGGCTGAAGAACTTCGCTGGCTCCCTCTATCTGTCCGAATACAATTCAAGGTTCTTATTTTAGTCCTTAAGTCTCATTTGGGTCTTGCTCCGAAATACCTTTGCGATCTCATGCTTCGCCCACTCTCTGCCACTTCGCTGCGTCCTCTTCGATCCTCTGATCGGTTTGACCTTTTTGTTCCCCGTGTCAGGACTGCGATGGCTCAATCCAGATCCTTCGCCTGCATAGGTCCTTCTCTGTGGAATGGACTTCCTCCACCGGTTCGCTCTGCCATCCTTTCTGGTAGTCTCTCCTCATCTTTTTCGAAACTAAAATCCTGCCTTTTCCCTCGGGTTGCTCGCAATGGGAGCGCTTCTGAAAGGCTTTTGCTGTGAGAAGCGCTTTATAAATAGCCAAATACAATACAATACAATACAATACAATACAATACAATATGTCATGCACTTTCAACTAGTGTATGAGTGGTTTGAATGCAATTAACATTTGTGTGACATATTTTATTTTCCCAGATATTGAGACTATATCCTTCGTCTTGTTTGCATGTTTTATTCAATAAACGTAGCGTATATCATGAGTTGAAAGCATAAGAATTTATCGTTTCAGCTAAATCAGAGAGGGCATAATGGGGATACTCTATTTCGTGGAACCGGCACAACGTTGCAAATAACAATCACGATAGTTCGGCGGCGATGGGTGCGAACAAATTACTTTCATTTTTCCATGATTTGTGGTGTAATATGAGAACTGCATGCAAATAATGTGATAAAAATGAATCCCAGAAGGGATGTTCACTGATCTAGCACCTAAGTGCATTATGGGGAAGATGAAAGAGTTTTTCAAACATTACGGGTTATGTTATTTTTTACCTTGGACCCTGTTCCCCCTGCTGAGATGGTCACGTTGAACTGGTACGTAGCACTGACGGGGGCCGTGAATCGACCGGAACTGGGGGAATAGGCCGAACCGACGTTCGTTACTACGTTGTCCAAGACGAGGTCGCTGTTCTCGCTGACTGGACCGAGGTTCTCCGACAGACCCGCGTAGAACGCCACCCTTTTGTGGCAACACTCTGACAGCAACGAAGCACACATATGATTAGATATACGGAATAAGGCTAAGGTAACACAAGGTAAAGGTAACAAACGGCAAAGGTATTTAGGTGTTTACACACACACACACACACACACACACACACACACACACACACACACACACACACACACACACACACACACACACACACACACACACACACACACACACACACACACACACACACACACACACACACACACACACACACACACACACACACACACACACACACACACACACATATATATATAATATATATAAATATAAGTAACTTATAGGCGTATATTATAGATAATCAGGCAAAGTCAATGAGGTAGAGGTAATAAGGTAGGCCGAAAGATAAGAAGGTCAAGGCAATAAGGTCAAAAGTGATATAAGGTCATTTCAATTAGGTTAAAGTGATAATGTAAAGACAGCAGGGTAAAGGTGATAAAGTTAAAGTCATTTTATTGAGGTTAAACTTGTATTGTAGATACTTAATACTGAATAAAAGGATGAATGGATGAATGAACGCTATGGCGGCGTGATTGAGTGAACGAATTAATGATTGAAAAATTATAAAAATTGCTTTGTAACTATGGATTGGCGAAATTCTATGCTATTATTTAATAGTCTTATTATTTAGCATCATTTTAAAAGCTGCAATTGACATAGACCAACAGCCATTACGAGGCTATGACAAAACAGCACAATGATCGTTAGGGCCCTCTGTCGCGGCCCACGACTAAGGGGAAAACGTCGAAGAGGAGGGTTAACATAACATCACATAACATAAGACAATGTAGCATGACGCAACGTAACATAACACATCATAAAACGATTTTCATAACTTAACATACAGTAACATGACATAACGCACCATAATGTAACATGGCATTGTAACGATAATTGGCTTTGGATCTTACGCCCGTTACTTTGAGACTATACTGCATGCCCCCATTCTCAACTTAGTAGTTGTTACAGCAGCTTTGGCAAAGCTCTTTCAGTTTGACTTAGTTAATTAATAATAATCAGAATACTATCTTTTCACAATCATACAATTATGGTATGAAATGTTAAAATGTTAACTGTACTTTCTGTTGGATCTATTCTTGCGGCCCTTGCGTATACCAGCCTCCTATTGTCTGATTCATATTATATTATAATCTAGGCTATGCTAGCCTCCCTTTTCTGAATTCTTTGGTCTTTGGTTTCTACGCTGTTCGTGGCACATTTTTCACGAAGATTCTCTCCTCTTCATTTCCGTTTTGTTAAATTTGCAGTTTTTTTACCCAACCTCTTCGACTTTTCCATGTTCATTAAGTTAAGAGTTCAATAACTAACTTCCTCTGAAGTTCAACGTTCGTTTCCTGATCACAGTATTGAACAAACTTCGCTATAGCCTCAACGACAACTCAAACATATCGTCCGACCATCGCCGAAGGTATAACACCGCTCCGGTCACCGCAACTGGCTAGTTCGACGATATTCAACAGTCCGATTGTTTCTGTCTTATCGCCAGACTAAGCAAATTTTTCAATTTTTGACTCTAGTCTTCAATTTTTGCTGATCTAAATCGTTATAACATTTCTACGAAACGATCAGGAGTGGACAAATCGTACAAACTGTTCTTCAGAAGCGAAAACTGTTTCATACTCGCTACGCCCCAGAACCCACAATAGAATAATACCTAAGGCAAACTCTCTATCTCGTAAAACATTTGTCACACGGATGCTTTATACTTAATTTTTTTTATATTTGATGATCTTTGTACACCAAAATGCGGTTAGCAGTTGGTTTTTCAATAAAGGATATACTTACTTACTTTACTTTACCAACGCTTACAACTGTCCAGTGTCGATCTCTAACTAAAATCTCGTTGCTGCGTTCAGCTCAAGACGCGGCAAATTTCGAAATTTTGAGCAGACGAACTTGAGCCGACGGTCAAGATTATTTGAATTATTCACGCGTGGTTCCGTGTTTTACACAGTATGGGAAGTGTAAAAAAATAACTGGGGGGTTAGACGTTGATTTATGTGCGTGCAGTTTGGGGGTGAAATGTAGACTTTACTATGGGAGCCTAAGAAAGACTAGGGGGTTGAACACCCCCGGCAATTCTCACCCTGGTTTTACATCGAATAGTCTAATTTGGCCAATCGTCTTCCCAAGCCATATCTTTGTATTTGATATCTTATGAGGCTGGCTTTTGGATGCTGGCAGTTAATTATTTCATTTAATTAAAGTACTTAACTACACAACGACACATCTAGTGCCTCGAATAATACAACTACACTCTTAAAATTGCAGAGTTTTCTCAGCTATGCTTTTCTTAGTTGTTATGATAAACTTCATGGAACTATGCAAAATTGCTATTTCAAGGGAAAATGTAGTTTAGTCAGCAAACTTTAGCTGGAAGAGGTAACTTGCGCTTTGGTAATTTTGCTAAGAATGCATAGAGGCTAGGCATTCTCAAAATGACTATGCGCTAACGTGTCTTCACAAAGCGTTTGTCGTTATACCTTATCCAAATACTTATGCAGGCTATGACCCTTAGTTGAAATAGCATCGCAACTTAGGTATACATAATCAGCTATGCAAGTTAGCTGGCTAGCAGCAATGATCGGCATCCATTAAGCCCCGCCAAGAGGCTTTGCTGCATTAACAACGCCACATAGCCAGACATCAGTTATCTGCATCTGATTTGGACACCTTTGATTGGCTATTGGCTATCAAGGAATAGGCTGCACGATTTTCAAACCCCGGTCGACCGTCCACGAGGCAATTAACACCCTAATCACTTAAACATCCGGCAATCTGTAGAGGATGACCACTGTGTGATGTATATATAATGACGTATATTTAGATATATAATGTGCTTGTTGAACTCATGTATATAACGCTGATGTAGGCGTAAGATTATATATATTTATATACACGATGTAATTGTAATACTGAACTCTATCAAATCGCGTTGTTAGACTGTTAGACACATCATTCCAGACGAAGTCGAGTAGACGAAAGGTCGAATGCTCGACAATAAAATTTGAAAAGTCTCTAGTTTGTTTCAAAACCAGAGCCTTTTCTGAATTATACCTATCCCTTATGTCTAACATCAGCAGCGCCTGGAATAGTCTAGGTCTATGGATACGAATCTAGCCATTAACAGCCAACGACGACAGCGATTCTACAACAACTCTCACCAAAACAACTACAACAACGACTACAACAAGGGAGGCCACATTACACGTCGCCTCCAACTCAACAATGGACCACCAGCGAATCATCAACGCAACAACGACTACAGCTCAAGATCGAGAAATGCCAACAGAAGTAGTAGCTTCGGCCGTATGGCCACGGGTGACCAACGCAACAACAACTACTACTACTTACACCGCGACTACAACCACACAATAACTGGAACGGAAACCGTCACATCAGCAGTAACAACAACTAAGACAACAGGAACACACGCAACAACAACAGCAGCAACAACAACAAAGCATCTAGCCTCCAGGCGACCATAGAAGCAACAAGGCATAATGAAAAGCCAACTACGCTTGCATAGCTACCCTACATAGGCAGCCAGAGCTCCCGCTACAACGCTAATTACGAGATCCAGCTAAGCATGCGTAGGCCTACTATTTGCGTAGCTGACCCACCTACAGCGTGCATAGGAGAATCAGCTTGATATTTAAGGCAAATCACGTACATTCTGATAACTACGCAAAATTACGTGGATCAGCTCAAGGCTTAGTAAGCTAATTTTTAGCTATGAATCTTAGCTGTGTTGCCTGCGGATTCGGCTGATTTAACTTTGCAAATTTAAGAGTGTACACAACTCGACTTTGATAGGACGCAAAACTAATGCGTAACATAAGGAAGTCGTCGCAAGCATATCATAACGTTCCATAGCGTAGCATAGGTAATATCCCTCCATCTTTGTCTCTTTCCCTCTATGTCTCACTCCTTCTGTGTCTTCCTCCTTCTATGCCGCCCTTCCCTTGTGCGCCGATCACCATTACTTACAATTACCGCATCTCGTGGAGTTTCTCTCGTAATACTTGGGATAATAATTATTTCAGATCAGTTAGTCATCAATCGCATACATTCGAGTAATATTATACTGATTGATTAAAGTAAGGACATCGTCGTACCTAGATCAGCGCTTCATTTTACGTGCGCTGCACTACAGGGGTCCACACTCCCAGCTCCCACAACTTGCATCAAAGCCGGCGCAATTATCGCATCCTAGGCCTCTGAGGCGTCCCAGGTGAAACTGCGCCTTCAGAGACACACGCGCCGTCGGCGTCACGATATAAAGTATCCCCTGAAATATAGTCTTCCTCTGGCTCAAATAATGTTTCCACAGGAAATTCTGATTCGGAACAAAGTCTCCCCATTGAAATAGAGTCTCCCCTGTCTGCGAAACAAAGTCTCCCTCTACTAAAATTGTCCCCTCTCTTTTCTGTTGCTTTTCTATACAATTTTAAATGGGATTTAAAATGTATATTTTGATTATTTTCTGAAGTTAATGACTTTCATATTTTTCAGTTGAATTGTACATGAAATAAATTATATGAAATAAGAAAATTATGAATTTTTTTATAGTAGTAGTATGTATGTATGTATGTATGTAGGTATGTATGTATGTATGTATGTATGTATGTATGTATGTATGTATGTATGTATGTATGTATGTATGTATGAGCACTTGCTATAGCGCCCCTTCAAGATTTCTACTCAGAGGCGCTCCCGACTACAGCGCGGACACTGAATCGGAGTTTCACGCCGAAGCGCATGATCAATTGCGAGTGAAGGACTTGCCCATGGTCCCTACGCGGTGGCTTGAGGTGGATTCGAACCCGCAACCCTCCGGCTGCAAGGCACCGAACATACCCCTACACCACCGCGCCTCACATGTAGCATGTATACCACCATTATTGTAATAAGGATGATTCATTTGCGATTTCTTTAAAAACTTTCATGTACAGCAAAGTGTGGTTAGAAGTTGGTAGAAAATAAAGACATACCTTCTAAGTTCTAACTGTCTTACATCCTTAAAAGAGAGAATATAAGCCCGAATAAAAAGTTTAAAGCTTTGACTTTTGGTTGAAAAATAATTCTTTAATAAAAATAAGTAAGTAGGATAATATTAAAGGCTTCCGTTATGCTCCGGCATCCCATTATGTCCCAATCTCCCCAATCTCAGAAGAATACAATTGCTATGTTACGGAACTACCCGATGTAGCCTAAAAATGATTTTGATATGTCATCATCATTATCTTGCACGTATGCTCGACTTGAAATTTACCTGCTCTGCACGACATTGCGACTTCGAAGAAAGGATTTCGAAATTAGGTATCTGACTAACGCGATCTCGAAGCGACTTGTAACTTCTGCGATCAACTTTTTTCACCAACAAGTCTCAAGCGGCACCTCGACGCTCGCTAGTTCTCCGACACTGTCTATTAACTGAAGAAAACGCCGAGACTTATATCTCAAAATGTTGCGCACTCCTCTATTAGCCAATGGCTCCTTCTTTGCGAATCAGCCAAGTATGGGGCCTCGCACCAGAGATATCACGTCATGCGCTACGCATCGAGATCCGTCTGCCAAAATACAGTACCGCCTACTCTATAGGACCGATTACAGAGCGTTGAAAAATTTCTTTGTGAAACATAGGGTTCATTAGGGGTCCAAAAACGTTTCCTGGTAATACAAAACAGGTATCCTTGTCAGTGGAATAGTTACTTGAAGGATTAACTATACTTCATTTAGGCCTAACACTGTTTCATCGAATTGTTTAGATATTGATCTTCTTAGTAAATTGCAATGTTATTTAGTTAAGAACATTATTGAGTTGAACCTTTCTTTCTTACATATTGATCTTCTTAGTAAATTGCATTGTTATTATTTAGTTAAGAACATTATTGAGTTGAACTTTTCTTTCTTTCAACTGACTAACCAGCCATAAATGATTATTGTTAAAAGGGTGACCCTAATTAAGCGGGGCTTGTGCCCCTTTTGGGTCTCCCCTGTTCCCAGTGGCGTAACGAGGGGGGTCAGTGGGGGCGGCCGCCCCCGGGCGCAGCCCAAGGGGGCGCAAAATTAGCTTTGAGTGTTAAGTACTACGCGACAGAAATTGTATTGTTGAATTCAATAATTCAATAATTAAATTTAAAACAAGCACAACTTGGTTTTCAGTTTAAAATGTGGCAGGAATATAGCCTATTCTAAGATTCTAATTATAGTCAGCGATGTAGCAAGCTATAATTGCGCCCAGTGCCAAGAGTATTTCGTAAATTATGCAAATTATGAGAACATAGTCTAGATAAAACAAATGAAAATAATAGATATAGGCCTACGATACATTGTAATGTAATGTAACAGTTCTGAACGGCGATTTACATGTACTAATATTTTCAAACGAGTCAACGACAGTTTTAAATAGGCTAGGTCTGAACAGGTATCTATCTATTAATATTATATATAATACAAACACACCATTATTTATTATTTCATTTTATTACATTTATTTCATTTATGATTATTATTTCATATTATCATATTTCAAAATGTGCGCCCCTCTTGAATTGCGCCCTATTCCATGGCACCACAAATTTTGTAAACAAGTCAAGGCTACTGCTAACTGCTGACCGCTTTGTTCTTTTCATATATAAAAATCGTTTGCAAATTATGTTGCATTACTTATTACAGAGAAGAACCATTGAATAAAATCTGGAAACTATATCATATTTGTAATTGTATTAAAATTAGTAACACTGTTACTCAGTATATTAGACCTATGATACGAACGATTAACAGTCAACTAGAAAATTATGAAGGGGCGCAGTTTTTAAACTTTGCCCCCGGGCGCAGAAACCCCTCGCTACGCCACTGCCTGTTCCCTAGCCAATGCACCGATATGTAATAGTCAAGTTATAATTGTTGTTAATTGTTATATGCATTGTGCTTCTGGAAATTAAAAAAAACTAAAAAAAAACTGAGGGAGGCCCGAGACCGGTTGAGGCCATTACATAGTCAGATTAGGGCTGTCGAGACTCCGCCCACAGATCATTAGTGAGACCGCTAATGACGCTTGCGGCACTGGGGGCTTTGCCGTTATCCACGGGATAGTTTAATTAATGGTACATGTACTTGTACGTCTCGAGAAGCAGATGCCCCTGCTAGTTGCGCTCTACTGTAACTGACTTTATCAGGCTGTATACTGTATATATGTAAATACATGTGCAATTTCGTAACATATTGATTGTAACTGAACAAACCGTTGATTAATAAAATGGGGTGAAGATATTCGTTATAGGTGAGCGTTACAGTATCTCTGACAGGCAATCTATGCTATGTCGTGTGTTCACTTCTGAGCTTTGGAAAAAGGGCGATATCAAAATGCCGCTGTATTGTAAACTTTATTGTACAGCTGCGAATGACAACGCACTGTAACTTACGCTATACTTGCATAGCTGCAATAGTAGTAGTAGTAGTTATATTTAAAACTGTAAACTTTGTGACACTCGAATTCTTTGTGAGAATTGAGAAACCTTAAACTTCAGAAACTTACAAATTGAAAAGCTATTAAAAATTGAGAAACTTAGAGACTTAACACTTTTGAAACCTAAAACTTGAGAAACTGAAAACTTTAAAAGAATTATACAAATTGATTAAACAGAAAATCTACGAAATTGAAAACTTAAGAGACTGAAAACTCAGAAATTCGATACATGCAGAAGTATGTTGAGCATTTACTTAGCAGACTTATGGTTTTCTAGGCTGTATAGACAGCTGCATTGAGAGCTTACTTAGCATGCATACAGCTGTTGGTTTGCAAGACTCTCGATATAAAGGTTTGACCATTACAATTACTGTCGCAATTACTGTCGCATAGGATGCAAAAATGTGTGAGATGACAATATGTATACAACAATAATGANACGCCCGAATTTGGAGGATGGACAAAATGCTTTATAGCCTTGTATCACACCGTCGTGAATTCAATTCCTTCACGTACTTTAACTGTCTCTTACACATGTACATTTTCTTCTTTCTTTCTCTGTTTTATCACCGGCCTTATTATAAATGTCTTGTATTTTCTCAATTCTATCAATTAGAGCCTCTAATACGGTAGTACGTTATTGTCGATTTGCATTGACGCAGTTCGAAAAAGTTTTCGAAAATTTCTTTTTCTCAGTCCAACACACTCAATTCAATTTTGCACATCAACTGTCTTTTTAAGCTACATGTATACGTCAACACATATCTAGATTCAGTTGAGGTCTATTGATATAATTGTGTCTACTCTACATAATTATTCATCTCTGTTGGCTGAATGTCCTGTTTGAACGATACGTGACCCCGTTTTTGGAAGGATTAGGACCTATGGAACAAGGTTCAACCTCTGTCGTTTACGTAGAATACTAAGTCTAAGGGAATTCTTAATAAAAATTTAATTTATATGTAGGCCACACCAAAATTATAATAATTTAAGGAAAATTCTCATAAATTTGTTAAGATTTAGGGAGACGGGAGTAGGCCTAGCTGTTAACTCCGTATACGAAATGGAACACTTTACGAAACAGAAAATCTCAGGAACATTGCAAATGCGAATAACGCAAGAAATGATAAGGCCGTTAATTTATAGCTGTACTATGAGCTGAACTAGTAACATATTGTTGTAACTATAAATATTATTCATTTTCTGATATCCGCCAAGCCCAAATAGCCGAGAACTCCAAGAAGCTTTGGTAAATTTCATTCTTCGAAATGGTTAGCTCGGGTTTAATTCCGGACTGCGACCAGTTACACGTATTATTTTAAAACATATTCTTTTTACAGTGCTTCATGGCCGTTTTTTTTAGTGGTATAGACTTAACAAATATTAAATATCAGTCTACTGTAACAGTCTATCGTAATCATACTACACCTATAATATATTTAGACCTACGTAGAGCCATAAGGCGTTTCCTTTGGAATTCTGCGGTTATTGCTGACATTTGGTTAAGGCGAAATTTTTATTCTGGTTCTCTGTCTTCCGTCTTAGCCGATTGGCACTGTTATTTGAAGTTGGATCTTCTGACATCATCATTTCACATAATGTGATATCTTAACACATTGCTACATTTCTGGCCTTATCACTTTAAGTATGAGTACTGTACAAAATTGTGCTTAGGACTAGAGAGTGACATGGGGAATTTCCCCGCGGGGAAACCGCGGTAACCGCGGTAAATCCCGCGGTAATGGGGACAACAATTGCGGTAATACCGCGGTAATGGGGACAAAAATTGCGGCAATACCGCGGTAATGGGAAGTTTACTCTCGCGGTAATACCGCGGTAATGAGGAATGAGCCGGCAATAAACCCCGGGTGATGTTGAGAACTTGAGAACTGATAAGGAGAGTTTATTAGTTTCTGAAGCCTACTAGTCAGAAATAGTCAGGACATTGGTTAATGCAAACTGTCCATAAGATAATAACAGACTAATGCAGTCAATAATACAAATAGTTTTGTAAGCTAAAAACTGTTATTTTTTAATTTGAATTTGTGTAAACTTTTTGCGGGGAATGTGATGTCGTCCTGCGGGGATGGGGTGGGGATGGGGAGCAAACCTGCGGGGATGGGGTGGGGATGGGGAGCAAACCTGCGGGGATGGGGGCGGGGATGGGGACAAACCCTGCGGGGATGGGGTGGGGGATGGGGACGACTAACTTGGTGCGGGGTGGGGATGGGGACGAGATTGTCTCCCCATGTCACTCTACTTAGGACTACTTGGTTTGTGCATTATAGATTTTATGTTTTGACTAAAGGATTTGAATTTTCTATCTCGGTGTTGGAACCAAAATCAATCTTCTGCTGAGCGGATCGTATGGTCAGCTGGTGCTGGGCGCTGTTCGAGCTCTTCCAGAGATCTTCGTGGAGCTGCAAATCTCCTACTTCTTGCTGAGTTGTCTGCTTGATGTATGCACAGAGGGAGACCAAGAGGGTGCCAATGTCATTATTTACTTTATGTCGAGTTTTATTATCATTGGGATATCATCATATCAGCCCTTTAGCTAACTGTTGCGGAATTCGCAACTGGGTGGATGGCCTTCTTTGTGTCTGCTGCTAAAAACAAGAGTACAGAGAGTGTACATAAGAGTTCCAGAGTAAATGTTTTTTAGTATTGATAAATAATGGTAGACAATTCATTCTACTGTAATTGTTTCAGCCGTATTTTTCTCGCACAGTTCAACTAGCACTTGGGCTGGCAATTTACTGAATTGATTGTGTGCATAGCACCAGAAGATCGATGTCAGTCATATTTCGCAAGTGCAACTGAATTTTTGAAACAAATTCTACACAGTTGTTAACAACAGCTTAAAAACAACGAACTTGGAATGAGTTTTTTTTATGTCATTAACAAAGTTCTAGAGTTATGCTAGGAAGTGGTACAGGAATTGAATACCTCGAAATATACAAGTCAAATAGTCATAGTGCCTGTATGAAATTGGCCATAATAAGCGACGAATACGAATCGAGAATCGACAAATTAGCAAAGCATTTGGTTTAGGCATTCTCTTAATACGAGATAGCCGGGATCCGATTACTGGTTCAGACGAAATATAAATCTAGAATTTAGTTAGTGTGTGTTATTGAAAGCCGTTCGTTTTTGTAGCGAATTGTAGCCTAATTGTCTTCATCGTCTTCTTCGTAAGAGCGTTTCCCACTCTCTGAATCGGAATTCGCTGGTTGCAATATGAGCTCGCTTTCGATCGCAGCTAACTGCAAAATTAAAACAGCTCTAACGTCAACTAATACATCTTTTACAAGTTCTATTATCTTTGTAATAATACATGTAGTCAGTCGTAGGTTTAGTAAATAATTGTTCAAGGCGAAAAAAAACCTTCGTTATTTATCAGGCCAGAAGAATCTTTTTCTTTTGTTGACTGCCCTAATTATATTGTTTTTAAAACAGCAGATACCCTAATTATATTTATAAATTGGTTTTTAAACCGCAGGCTAAGCAGTTCAAGTGCGTATGATTTTTCCAAAGCCATCTTCCGTGACAGTGCATGTAGGCCTAGTTAGACCTACGTATGTATGCATGTATTTCTGTATGTTTGTATGTATGTATTTCTGTATTTGTTTATGTATATATACATGTATGCAGGCGTTTATGTGATTTGAACACAGCAATCTCTTAGTACCTCTAAGAAACGCTGCGCTTATGACTAACTGATCTTAACAGCAAATGCATTTTAAAACAGTGTGAATGTTTGATGAGCAAAGTCAAATGCAACACAGCTGATAATGAAGACGACTACAGTCGATGTTGTTACTGTTGTTGCTGTTTGCTACCGTTTATAATTGACTTGTTGTTGATGATGTTATATGTTACTGAAAAGGTAAGGAATGCTCACAATTTTCACCACCATCCCCCAAGTGTCGTTGACGACATAGCTCCTGTTTGTTGTGTCAGTGCTGATGCTACGTCTCGGTGGTCCTTCCTCCCGGTCATCGACATCAAGCACCGTCTTCTTAAGCAGAGACCTCAGTCGACCGAGTTCAGAGTCAATAGTAGGAGGATGTCGAGGGTTGCCGATGTCGAACAACTCTCTTTCCTCCGACAGCTGTCTAAGGTCACTGAACTCTGACCTCAGGTCATCACCTTCTCTAGCGCCTCGATATTCATCGCTGTCTCGTCGTCTTGCTCCATCTCCACTTCTCTCTCCTTCTCTTGCTTCCTGTAGTATGTCTGACCTTTCTCTGTCTGATTCTAAATTGGTCGCCTGCGACGAGTCACCGATGTCGGATCTCTTACCTAGCACTAGCAGACAGAAGACAAACGTAAGTATTTAATCCACGATGATGGCAACAACAATGAAGACAACGAAACTTTTGAGATTAATCATGACAACTATGGTGATGACGACGACGATGACAATGCCAATGAATATCAGAGTGGATGTAGCGGACAATAATGAAGTTGACGAAGAGTGGAGGGAGAAGAGAAGGAAACGGGTACAAAGAAAACACAGAACAGAAGAAAGTAGGATGTGGAAGAGACGATAGTGGGAATTGCAATTGGGAGGAAATGGTCTCACTGATGCAGCTGCTGTGGAGCTGAGATTTTAAATCAAAATCCAACAATTAAAATCCAACAATTAAAATCCAATCGCATTACATGGTAATGTAATTAAATGCAAAAGAGGAGCAGCCCAG
Organism: Aporrectodea caliginosa; assembly: GCA_020284085.1. Classification (NCBI taxonomy): domain Eukaryota; kingdom Metazoa; phylum Annelida; class Clitellata; order Crassiclitellata; family Lumbricidae; genus Aporrectodea; species Aporrectodea caliginosa. The sequence continues at coordinate 2,729,701 of JACEVL010000084.1, read as the reverse complement.
GATAGCCATAGCAATGGATGCTTACCTGCACAGATGTGAATGTAGCGTCCGGTACATCTGTTACCCAAAAAACAGAAGATAGTTCTACTAGGTATCCTTGAATGCAATCGAAATCTATGAAACAACTTATTTGTAACGATTGTAAGAGGCATTTCTATAGCACCCTTCAAAGCTCTAAGATACACTCATATCAGTCAAATGTAAGTATGTAAGCGACTGAGTAAGTACTTATAACTTATAAGTAAAGTAAAAATAAATGCGTACATGTATGTGTGTATATATATGCTTTTGTATGCATGTGAGCATGTATGCAAATCAGTATATATATATATATATAATTATATATATTACGTAATTATGTGTACGCATGTCGGATTGCAATTATGCATGTGTGTATACGTACGATCTCATTATTTCTTGAGTCATATATTATATCACCAAAGCGGAGAACTGCAGAGATTGGAATTTGTACAATTGAAAGTTTCATGCTACTGCTAAAGGATAAACCAGGATAATGAAGGGGTCGTTAGCCCCGCTTGAATCAGGGATGTTCCGTTCACAGTGACTAAAATGTTAAGTTATGTGACCTCTGACGGCGCTAAAACAACCTCCGTGGTGCTCCGCGAGCTCAAGAAATCTCCATGCTGTCGTGGTCAGAGGTGAATGATAATAATAATGACAATTTATATGGCGCCGTAATACAGCTATGCCATCACAAGGGCACCTAACAGTCAGCGATCAGCAGAGTAGGCATTTGAAAACAAACAACACTTGAGTCCAGATTTGAAGGAGTCAATTGAGTCAGCCCTTCGCAGGGCAGATGCAAATAGGAATCAAACCTTCAGTTCTTGGCAACAGGTTCATAGCCGAACTGAAACAGCGGGAAGCATATTCTAGTTCCCAATTCTCTATAACACAGCGATGGCTCATGGATGAGGCGTGAAATACGTCTCAGTCCCCAGGAATAACCAGATCTTCCGGTCGACGATAAATAGTGCCTGCAAGTAGCGTAACGCCGATGGCTAAGATGGCGTCCTCGGTGTCTGAGCTAGTAGCAGTAGCTATAATTGTGCTTTAGCTTACAAGGGTTCGAACTCGACCACACGACAGACTTCTGCATTTCGTGTTCTCTGCCCCTACCCTCAGAAGTTTCTAGGCGGTTTAGACGCTCTACAAACTGAATTTGTCGTACCAAACGTATTTTCAGAGCAGAGTCTTTCCGGGTCTGGTGTGATATAAGTGTTTCCAGCATCTCTCACGACCTAACTGAGCGCTCTAGGATTTCACACAAATTAACAGGACGCGATTCCATCATTTTCGGTAGCCATTCTAAAGTTCTAGCGAGTCGAATCGTGAATGTAAAGTTTCTAACTCGAGTTATAGCGCCGGATCACGGTATCAGTCGCCACAACTCACCAGAAACTGTTACCTGATTTATTAAACTTGTCGAAATCTAATTCCCCGATCTTATACAATCGTAACTTGGGGTAACCAAATTGAACTATTACAATTTTAGTTTGAACTCCCTGTCATCGGTTTTAAATAAAGGATTCCTCCGCCATTATCTCGCTGCTGTAGAGTTATTAAACTGTAGTTTTACCGGGAGTGACGATTGGACCATCAAAAAATGTTACAGACAACAGGAATGAAAAATCGACTGTTGCAAACATTGAATGATATGACTGGGTAACTGGTGCCGAATGGAAGGTAGTGTACTGGTGTCTTTTGAAAGTTTATCTCGAGAGTCTCAAGATTTGCTATTTAAAATGATCGATTTACACAACGTCTATTAATTTTAGGATTTCTTTCCTAAGCTGTTTCTTCTTCGGAACTCTAGACTTTGAATATCTGTCAGTATAAAGCGCAACCTATTGATGGATTGACATTAACAATTCCAGAAACACATCCCTATAAATTATACTTGGGTGAAGTTACCATAGAAATTGTTGCAGTAGTAGCAGTAGTAAAGGTGGTCGTAGGGAAGTAGTAGAATAGCAATGGTATTGTAGTTGTTGTAGTGGTAGTAGTGTTGGTGGTTGTGGTGACGCTAGTGGTATTATTTATGAAACAAGGACAAGAGGAGGAGGAAGAAGAAGAACAAGAATAATTATGAGAGAGACAAATAGAGCTAAACAATGCGGAAACGAACAGCATGGAAACTAAAGGAACAGAAGATGAAACGATCACTTTGCTAATCCACTTCAAACTTCAACATACCTCACCCAACCTGCAGCTGGCTGAACATGACACCGAAAGCAGAAAATGACCAAAAGCAGAATATTAATAGCAGGTCTCTTCATCTTCGCGCTGCTGAAAACTGTTCTTCTTGCGAAACTCTCGTGTCCAACCGAATGCTTGAAAACGTCGGCAGATGACAGCACTGTCTTGTCCTTTTGTCCCTTAAAGCTGTTTTCCACGTCAGTGTTTGTTCTAGACGTCAAAATCAGCGCACCGTCAATGATCTGAGTTGGATTGCTTCTGGCGCAGACTGTCTCGCCCTAATCGCGTTGAACTGTCAGAAGTGAAGTAGGCCAATCGCAGCCCAGTCGCTAACACTTATAGCCCCAGACCAATGACTTAATCTCTGGGCCTTTAGGCCTGAATTTGGACAAACCTCCGCATCTGTCATCGCATGGTCACGTTTAGTAAGTGATACTGTTTCACTTTCGAGACTAAATATATTGTTTTTATAAATTTGGGCTGTAGGTTGAATATTTTTTGGGGGAAAGTCTTTGGCAAACAGTCTTTCTTTTCCTGGTTGATCTATGTGTAGAAACTGTTCTTTCTTTAATCATGTAAAGCATAAGTATGGCGTATGCTTTACATGATAGCGATTTTTGACAATGTAAGCACGCAGTTGATAAAAGAAAGACTTCCCCAAAAATATTCAACCTACAGCCCAACGCTATACGTTCCAATCTTGTACCATAATATGGTATTGCTTAACGCGTCTGTGAAGTCACACTGTTGACAAATGACAACACGTGTTGCATTGGTGACGCTGTTTTTCAGCCTGGTCGACAGATCACATTGACCAGTTTGTATTGCATATCCTCATTTCTGAGGGAAAATGCAGGTCAGCTAACTTGCTTGGTAATTGAAATATATATTACTCTTTTACATCCTGATTTGCAACTGTCACCATGATTATTATCAGTTCACCAGGGCTGCCGACAGAAATTCCGGAACTTGAAAGGAAACATGAGTCAGTTCGATTAACTTAGGATGAGAAATAGGCATGGCAGTAGTAAAATCAACGTCAGTTACTGTAAAGTAAGTGTTTTTGATAGGCCTGTTTGAAGGAGTTGAGTGACCTCTGATTACGGATGCCACGGTCAATGGAGTTCCATAGTTTAGGCCCAGTTATTCTAGCAGAAAATTGCCTATTAGTTTTGCAGATTGCAGAGCGAAGATTAAACCGAGATCTCGTGTTATAACCATGAACAGAAGCATTAGTGGAGAAATAACAATTAAATATAGGCCTACTGGGTAAAGTTTGGCTCTGATGTCGGTACATGAAGATAGCAAGTTGGAGTTTATGTAGGTCAAAGATAGTTAACAAGGTTAATTAAGTGACTCTAGAAGGATGCTTGGAAAATGCGATACAAATCTTCATCGTCACGCAGAGAATTCATGTTCGCAAATAAAATCTTTAATTATGCAGAGTGTTAAGAAAGGTCCGGCTGAGATAACAGGGAGATTTTCAACACAAATGAATAAGTGCAATTGAATTGGTGCAAATGAAATTACTCTCGGTTTATTTGGGTGATGTCAACATTCAAGAAAAGTGAATTGCAGTAGTCCAGTTTAGTGTGGACAATGTATCAATGTGGCGATGGTAGATGCAGTTTTGAAGCCAATCTGAAATAAAAGTAACAGAGTCGGCAAGTATATTAGAATCGCATGTAATCAGGATTTCGTGAGATTCCTTAGCGACAGCGGAGAGAACATGCAATAAAAACTCCATCTTCTCCCTTCTACCCCTCCTCACCACTTCTTGCTGGTCAATTATAGACCCATTCCAACCCATTCATAGCATCCGGGAATGATCCATGTCGTCTTTTGCGGGAGAGCAGACAGCTGTCTCGGATCTTCAACATTTGAAATGATGCTCGAAATCGGGTCAACTGTCATGGCGGGTCACGAAAAAATGTCACAAGACTGACGGCTCGTCTAAAAGATGTATAAAGTCCATAATAATGTAATAATTATTATTCGCGTATGTACGACATGTACATATGCAGATATGCATGTATGCTTGTATGCATAGTATGTATGTATAGTATGTATGTATGTATGTATGTATGCATGTATGTGTATGTATGTATGTATGTATGTATGTATGTATGTATGTATGTATGTATGTATGTATGTATGTATGTATGTATGTATGTATGTATGTATGTATATGCATGCATGCATGCATGTATGTATGGGGTGTTCGGCGTTTGCACGTGAAAGCAACATAGAAAGTGTAGCTTTCTTCCGGCCACCCACCATCATAACTGAGAATCGGAACGGAGAGGGAAAAGACCCTCCTACGGAGTCACCACACCTACGCACTTATCAAATTGTGACGGGTTAGACAGTGCATTGCTATCTATTTTCAAAACTACCAGTGGAGATCGTCGAAAGAAACCAAAGCTTTGCGCTACGGTATTAAAAGGCTCGTACATAAAGGCGCTGCATAAAGGCCCAGACATATGTATATAACACGAGGCAAAACTCGTTTTATATTCGTTGTCATTCACGCCGTGTATTGTGTGCAATCAATAAACGTTCGTCTGCTTCTTCTAAACCCTATAAGGATGGCGCGAAGAAGGGCGAGCGAGTCGGACCAAAGCATACAGGAGAAGGACAGTTGAATTGACGTCATCATTTCACGAACACAGTAAATTTGTGACGACAGTCAGGCGTTCGGGTGTTTCGCACAATCCGGGATTTTCCCCAGGGGAGCTTTTACATGAAACCGAAGAAATATAACCTCCTTCATTATATAATCACAGCCTAGCTTCGTTCATGCCTTCGCTCGTTCATTCATTCAGTGACGATCTGCGTAGGCTAATCCATGGCTTCTTGTCGGCCATAGCAGAAGACTTGAACAAGCGAAGGTCAGCGACATTGATGAGACGTTCGGTGAAGATATAAACTTTACAACATGGAGATGTAATTTTTAATTGCCATCAGAACACAGTCATATACATACATGCAGATAAATGCATCCCTGACTCATATATACACGCTAGAATTTAAATAGACCTATAATATGTGTACGTGACAGAAGAGCTGACGAATATTTATTCATTCCTGCATGCTTTTTGATACATTACACGGTTGATCGTAATCGTAATCTCGAAATTTCCTCGGCGCCCAAAAATGCGAAATCGCGGAAACCATCTAATTCACAGGCGCCTAGTCAAAACATAATCGACAGGTTTCAGATAAAGATCCAAAGGGGTCTGGCAGGCAGGCAGACAGTGTAGACTGTGTAGTGTCAACGGCAATCAGTGGACTACACTGACATACGATATCCCCAGTTCTTTTGGCGCTATACAAAGTGTCTACATGCAATCACATATAGATACGATGTTCATCTTTATTCGACTTGCCATCCACCTGATGCACATGCCTGCGTGTCATATATATACCCGCATCATGGTTTTAGGATGTACATGCAGGCATGGATGGCTTCATATCGACTTCAACTGAATCAGACCAAAGCACAGTAGACCTACATGCGGGCTGGTTTCATTTTAAGACACAATTATTTGCAATATATAAATGCAATACAAAATTCATATAATTTTTATGTATATATATATATATATATATATATATATATAAAATATATATATATATCCTCATACGTTTTGTGAGGTATTAAAAGGCGCTGGACAATGTCATTCACGCCGTGTAGTGTGATTTGTGTGCACACATACACATTCAGATACGATGTTCAGATTTATTCAGATGGCTATCGATTCGAGGTCATGCCTGCGTATCATATATACCAGTACCATCGTTTCGGATGATCATACATGGAAGCCGTCAAATCGACTTCAGCTGGAACCAGATCAAAAATAAAATACATGGCCTTCTCTCGCATAGGCCTACATACACTATTATTTGCAATATATAAATGTAATACAACATTCATACATATCGGTTTCTTATATGTAATGTCGCCCTCGGCTCTCATCTGGTACCCCACTTCTGGTACCAATGATGTCGCGCTCGGCTGTCGTATGGTACCCAACTTCTGGCACCATAGACGTCGCGAACACAGTGCAGGGTGTTTGTCTAATCTGCCTGGAGTCGCGACTGGTGACCCAAAGATGTGGCAAACCACGGACGGGTAAGGGCTCGGTCGGTCTTTCTCTCTTTCGGTCCGACGATCATCCGCCGCCAGGAAAGATCTTTCCCTCGCTCGCTCTTCTTTCTGGTGCCACAGAATGTCGAGTTCAGATCCTTTCCTTCTGCGTCAATTTCCTCGTGGCTCTACCCCCGTGGTCTGGCAGGGGCTTTTGATTACACCCGAAGCCACCACCAACGCTTGACTGCATGGAATATCCCACCAAAGAGGCAAAGACGACACGAACACACCGTGCAGTTCAATTTCTTATTCAACAGCAGACGAACGATAATTAAGCAACAGTAACTGATTCTTCGACGGTCAAACGATAACTGTGGGGCGCGGTGGTGTAGGGGTATGTTCGTTGCCTTGCAGCCGGAGGGTTGCGGGTTCAAATCTACCTCAAGCCGCCGCGTAGGGACCCTGGGCAAGTCCTTCACTCGCAATTGCTCATGCGCTTCGGCGTGAAACTCCGATTCAGTGTCCGCGCTGTAGTCGGGAGCGCCTCTGAGTAGAAATCTTGAAGGGGGCGCTATATAAATATCTGAAATGAAATGAAATGAAATGAATGAACTGAACCTTCTATTGCATTTCTGCACCTCTATTTATACCACCTTGGGAAGGGGCGATAGGGCATGCACTGTCAGGGGACCTACAGGCGTCCTACCCTAGGACATGCCGCGTCCTACCCACAGCGTGTGCGGATATCTGCCAGTCAATATGTCAATGCAAAATTTTTTAATGTGGCGCCCCCTCTATGACGGAGGCTAAGGAGATACAGCCAAGAGTCCGTCATGGCCGGGTCGTGGTTGGCGATAACGCGGACACGACCCAAGTAAGGGTAGTAAACTTGAACGAAATACGAGTCGACGGCTAACTAAAGACAGAATCTGGGGGGATTGCACCCGGGGGAGGTCGAGCATAGAAAAGTGCGTGAAACTGACCAAGAACCGGTTGGTGAAGTGTTTCCTAGCGAACTCGTATTTTCAGACCTCCCAGACGAAGTGACGCCCGAGATTAAACCGATTGAACGAGAGGACGATGAATTCGTACCCGCTTTCCAGGATTGACGAATGCCCGTACGCCCTCTCAATATACATAGGCCTACATACGGTACGTAAAGACTCTATTGGCCAAGGTATTGCTTTTCTCAATTCTATCTAAAAGTAACTTTAGTAGGCCTATGGTAGTGCGCGACTGTCTATTTGCATTGACACAGTTCGACAACGTTTTCGAATATTTCTTTTTCCCAGTTCAACACACACACAATTCAGTTTGCAGATTAACTGACTTTATGGGCAAGCTCAGCACACAAATCTAGATTCTGTTGAGATCTATTGAAATAATTGTTTCTACTCTAAATATTGATTTCCGTCGCCGACTGTTAGGCTATTTATTATTTATTTATTTATTTATTTGGTAACCGATCAAACAAAATAATAAACCATACAGGACATTGGTAAACAACTATGGCAACTCAGGAGACCCATGATTAGGGGACAAAGGTCCCGCTGGTCGTGGCTACCTGGGAAGGAAGGTAGTACAAATGGTACAAAGGCCAACTTAAAAATAAGCTTTGGTTTAAAATTAGCAATAAAGAGGCTTAACTATTACTTAACTAATATATTCAATTTCAATCAGTGAGCACATTTTCTGTCTGTTAGTAGGCTATACTAAACAAGAGATGAGTATGTGGTGAAATTTTCAAGGTCGATGACTAAAGTGTTATGATCACAGTTTACTGAGTTACGTCTAAAATGTGGGTGCGTAGCTCTCGCTTGAAGAGATGCAGAAGAGGTAAGGAGCATATGCTAAGAGGGATGTCGTACCAAGTTATAGCTTATAGGTCCTGAACATTTTATATCAAAATCAAATCAAATCAAATCAAAACTCTTTTATTGAAGCCATGTCAAATAAAAAATCACATAACATTTAACATAAAATATCAGGATTGGCCGCAAGAGGAGTCCCAAAAGGGATCAAGATCCCGCTAACTAGGGACACCTAAAACAACATTTCAGAAATTTGAATTAGTGATAGCTAAATCCTTAACAAACAGTGCAACATCAAGTTTCATACAGTAATGCAAACAGTATAGTACATAGTACACAGTACATGATAAACACAATTCAAAACAATATAAAAATTAAAAAAAAAACGAAAACCTTAACTAACAGTGAAAAAGAATATCCGGCAGGGTAGGTTATAGCTAATTTCAATTAATCAGGAAGGCATGCAGCATTTTTTTAAGTGTCGTAGGTGCGGGGCACAACGTATGTGAGAGGGAAGCATGTTCCAGGTTGTGGAGCCAACAGATTTTATGGAAAATAAGCGAGTATTGGTGTGTGCATATATGGGGCGATAAGAGTTAAAGTTTCTGGTGTAGTGAGTATGAACATCGGATCCTAGATGAAAAAATCCCTTAAAACATGCTGGAAGTAAACCATGTTCGTAACGGTACATAAATAGGTCAATTTGTAATGTTCGAATGTGCTCTAGTTTAAGTAGCTTCAAGTCAGTAAATAGTGGTCCAGAATGAACGCACCTTGGAACTCCCATAATGATACGAACTGCACGTTTTTGCAATAGAATTAATCTCCGTAGTCTAGATTCATAAGTGGATGCCCATACCATATTACAATAAGTAAGATAGGGGTAAACCAACGAGTAGGCCTAATATAATTTTAGGCTTATGCAGGAGGGCAACAAGTATGCAGTTCGAGTTAGAATACCAATGTTTTTAGCAATTTTGTCAGAAATAGTTTTTATATGTTCTTTCCAGGTCAAATGTTGGTCCACATGAACACCTAAAAATTTAGTAGAGGTGACTCTGGTAACAGGAATGCCATTGATGGATAATCTTAACGAGTCATCCGAGGGACCTATTTTCCTATGGGATTTGAACAGTATGAAGTTTGTTTTATCTAGGTTAAGGGTTAGTTTATTAGCAGAAAACCAATCCGTCACTAGAGTAAGCTCTGTATTTATGACCTGAGTAAGGGTTTGTAAAGAACGGTGAGAGTAAAAACGTTGGTGTCATCTGCAAATAAAATAAAAAACATGATTGGTGATACATTGGGGAGGTCGTTTATATAAATGAGGAAGAGTAAAGGGCCGAGGTTAGATCCCTGTGGCACTCCATAGTCAATTGCTCTTAAGTCCGAAAATGCACCATTGCAACAGACGCACTGTTGACGATTTTCAAAGTAACTAATAAACCATTTATAGAGGATGGTGATGATTTGTTTAAGCGATGCGTGGTCCACGTTTTGGAAGGATTAGTACCCATGGAACAAGGTTCAGCCTCTGTCGTTTACGTGGATTACTAACTAATTCTAAGGGAATTCTTTATGAAAATTTAAATTATACGTAGGCTACGCCAATGATTCTAATTCACGGAAAATTCTCAGAAATTTCTTAAGATTTAAGGAGACGGGAGTAGCTGTTAAAACCATATATGAAATATAACACTTTATGAAAGAGACATCTCAGGAGCAGCGTAAGAAAGAATACGGCCGTTAATTTATAGCTGTACTACGCGCTACAGTAGCAGCATAATGTCGTAATTATAAATATTCATGTTCTGATATCCGCTAAATAACAGAAAACTCGAAGAAACTATGGTATGTTTTTCTCCACAAAATATTACTTGGGGTTTAAGTCCGAACTGCGCCCAGTCTCGCTTATTATTTGTCGTATTTTTAGTGGAATAAACGTAACACCATAACACTTAACACTTAACAAATATTAATTCCTGTTAGCAGTCCATCGTAATCATAATACAAACACACTAAAACGCACACCTACACACACCTACACACACCTACTCACACCCACACACACCTACACACAAGCATGTAGACCGACGTGAAACCATAAGACGTTTCCTGCTGGAATGCTGCGGTTGCTGCTGATATTCTGTTCAGATGATTTTTTTTATTCTGGTTCTCTGTCTTGCGTCTTATCCAATTTCAACCGCAATTTGAAGTGGTATCTTCTGACATCATGATTTCCCATTATTTGACATCTTCATACCTTGCTAAATTTTTCACCTTATCACTTTAAGTATGAGTACTGCATGAAATTGTGTTTATAGGACTTCCAAGTTTGTTCATAGTAGATTTTAAGTTATGACTAAAGAATTTGAATTTTCTATCTGGGTGTTGGAACCAAAATCATCCTTGTACTGTGTGGATCGTATGGTTGGCCAAATGCTTGGCGCTATTGGAGATCTCCCAGAGATCCTTGTGGAGCTGGAAATCTCCTGTTCTTTCTTCTAAGGCGTATTCTTGGTGTACGCACAGAGGTAGACCAAGAGGGTACCAAGGTAACTACTAACTTTATATAGAGTTTGTATTGGCATTTAAATATAATCATATCAGTCCCTTAGGCAACTGTTGGACTAAAGTTTCATAACTGTGGAATTCGCAACTTGCCTTCTTGTTGACATAATTAATGGGCGACCCCTTACAACCGTTTTAAAGCAAAGTACTTAAAGTGAGTTTATTATTACAACATTAACAAAGTTCTAGAGTAACGGTAATGATAAAGCACGGTTTTTGGTAGAAATTGGAACAGAAATTGAATATCTCGAAATACATAAGTCAAATAATTATGGTGTCTATATAAAAATTGGTCATAATAAGCTACGAATCCGAAATAAGTAGGTAAAAAATCGATCAATAAAAGCAAAGCATTATTTTGGTCTAGGCATTCACTTAATACGTCATAGCCGGATCCGATTACAGGTTCAGACGAATTCTAAATCGAGAGTTTAGTTAGTGTGTGTTATTAATAGCCGCTCGTTTTTGTAGCGAATTGTAGCCTAATTGTCGTCAGCTTCTTCTTCGTGAGAGCGTTTCTCACTCACTGAATCGGAATCCGCTGGTTGCAATATGAGCTCGCTTTCGATCGCGGCTAACTGCAAAATTAAAACAGCTTTAACGTCAACTAATACATCTTTTACAAGTACTATTAATTATCTTTGTAATAATACATGTAGTCATTCTTAGATTTAGTACATTGTACAAGGCGACAAAGTCATTAGGATGTTGGTAAAAGAAAGACCTTCATAATTATATCAAGCCAGAAGATTCTTCCTCTTTTGTTGACTACACTAATAATATTTATAAATTGGTTTTAAAACCGCAGGCTAAGCAGGTCAATTGCGTCTGATTTTTCCAAAGTCATATCCCGTGACAGTGTAACTTATATACGGATGTATTATGAAACTTGATGTTGCATTGTGCGTCATTTGCATACCTACATCTTTGTCTTTTGAATACCGGAAGTGATCAAAATAAATAATAATCAAGGATTTAGCTAATTCATATTTCTGAAATGTTGTTCTAGGTGTCCCTAGTTAACGGGATCTTGATCCCTTTTGGGACTCCTCTTGCGACCAATCCTGATACTTTATTATAATACGCGTAATATGCGTGAAAAATGGCTGAATGGAAGCACTCGCCCCTTAGTTTTTTGTCTGTAGCGTATTCATTTGTCTTCCTGGAAGAGAAACAAAGATACCATTCTTTAGAGGAATGAAGGGCTTCATTTGCATACCTAAATCTTTGTCTTTTGAATACCGGAAGTGATCAAAATAAATAATAATCAAGGATTTAGCTAATTCATATTTCTGAAATGTTGTTCTAGGTGTCCCTAGTTAACGGGATCTTGATCCCTTTTGGGACTCCTCTTGCGGCCAATCCTGATACTTTATGTTGAAATGTTATGTGTTTTTCATTCGCTTCATTTGGCTTCAATAAAAGAGATTTGATTGATTGATTGATTGACTGTATGCATGCAATTCTGTATGTGTGTATGTGTGTATTTCTGTATTTGTTTACGTATGTATATGCATGCAGGACTTTGCAGGTGTTTATGTGAATTGAACACAGTGCTGTCTTATTACCGCTCAGAAACGCTGCACTTATGACTAACTGATCTTATAAGCAAATGCATCCTAAAACAGTGTGAAAATGTTTGATGAGCAAAGTCAAATGTAACACAGGTCACAAACGATGTTATTAGTGTTGTTGTTTGTTGCCGTTTATAATTGCCTTGTTGTTGTTGTTGTTATTTGTTACTGAAAAGGATAGGAATGCTCACGATTTTCTCCACCATTCCCCAAGTATCGTTGACGATATAGCTCTTGTTTGTGTCAATGATGATGCTTCTCTCTGGTTCTCCGCCCAGTTCCTCCTTCTTCTGCTCCTCTCGGTCGTCGACATCAGACACAGTCTTCCTAAGCAGAGACCTCAGTCGACCGAGTTCAGAGTCAAGAGGAGAATGATGACGTTTGCCGATGTCGTCCAACTCTCTTTCCTCCGTCAGCTGTTTACGGTCACTGGACGCTGACCTCAGGTCATCACCTTCTCTGGCGCCTCGATATTCACCGCTTTCTCTCCCTCCGTCTCCTCTTCTTTCTCCTCCTCTTGCTTCCTGTGTGTCTGCCTTCTCTTCGCCTGCTTCTATATTAGTCGCCTGCGTCACGTCACCGATGTCGGATCTCTTAGCTGACAGACAGAAGACAAACATAAGCATTTGATCCACGATGAAGGCAACGACAATGAGGATAACGAAGATTGCGATTACGACAATGATCATGACAACTATGGTGATGACGACGACGATGACGATGACGATGGCAATGATTATAAAAGTGGATGTAGCGGACAATGATGAAGTTGACGAGCAGTGGGTGGGGGATGTAGAAAAGAAGGAAACTGGAATACAAAGAAAACACAGAGCACGGAAGAAAGAAGGATGAGGAAGAGATGGTTGTGGGAATGGTAATTGGGAAGAAATAGAGCAATGAAGATGGAAAATAATAGGCTTAGAAGGCGGAAGGACTAAAAGAATGAAGAAAACAGCATCTACATGTGCTATAGCCACTGCCTTTCCTCAATTCGCTTCTGTAGATAAAGTAACAACAAAATTAAACAACAGCCGTGAGCGTTGCCGTATAGTCAAATATTTTTGGTGATCGGAGTTATGGTCAGTTAAATTATTCAGTATTCACCAACGCTCGCAATTGAGGCGAGTCATTTCCAAAGTAAGATATGATGTATTTATGGCTCCTATTCAGCGGGACTTGTCCCATCTTCATTGCTTTATTTCTTCATGTATGTAGGCACGGATGGATGTATTTAGCTTGTTTCAAGCACCTCACAAAGGCGAGAAGATTCAAATTCAATTTGAATCAATTTATTGTTCCCAGAAACAAAACAAAATGAATAACATGAAACTACAGTAAATAAAATTTCACAAGCATAGTGCAGATTATTACAGAAGTTTCTCTATGAAGAGATGGTATGAGGTAGCAAAGGGCACACCCGATGGGACAAGTCCCGCTGAATAGGGGCCTAATTGCATTAACTGTATAGCAAAACTTGCAAGTTATTTTCGAGAACTAAATGGACGGCAGGGGAATTCCATCCCTACTCAACTAAATCAAGAAAATTAAATAAAAACAGAAAGAACCAAAAATGAAATGCTAACAAAACTAAGCATCGTCATGAAAACATAAAACAACAAGGTACTGCCAAGACAGAAAACATTCAGTATAACAAGCATTACAACCTTACAATTGTATCAGGCAGTACACTTTAAATTGGATAACGGGCAATCAATTGAATTAGATATAGCACTAAGAGCTACATAATAATACTCATTGCGTGTGCACTGTGCATGGATCAAGTGTTTAAAATGAACGAGACTCTAAGCCTCACGAATGACCAAAGGAAGGTTATTCCAAACGAGAGACTCTTGGTATTTGATTGAGAACTTACGTTAGTTGGTTCTTGCGAAGATGCATGAGTATTCTCTATTGCTTCTAGTGTCATTGATAGGCATAATTGGGCTGAAGTAGGAGAGAAAAGCAGGAGGGAGGAGATTTCTGCCATATTGGTACATAAACACACCAGTTTGAATAAACTTAATTTGAGAAAGATTTAAAAGATTAAATTTCAGATACAGAGGTCTGGTATAGGAATTAACAGCAGATCCTGTGATTAGTCTTATGGCCTTTTTCTGAATGACCCTTAGATTCATCAGGTGGGCGTTGTAAGTTGAAGACCAGATGAAATTACAGTAAGTCAAGTAAGGATATATATATATATATATATATAAGGGTAAAGTATAAGTTGTTGAGAATAAGTGGGAATTTGGATAATTTATCATTGCATGGGGGGGGAAGAAGGTAGGATATTCTATGAATAATGCAATTTTTTTAAATTTTCTTAGTTATTTCTAGTATGTGTGTATTCCATTTAAGGTGTTGGTCAATGTGGACCCCAAGAAACTTTGAGGAAGTGACTTGTGAAATTATTATGTTGTCTATTTTTAGTATGTTATCAGAGGGTGGAATAATCTTTTTATTGCATCTGAAAATAATAAAGTTCGCTTTAGAAATATTTAGGGAGAGTTTGTTAGCTTTAAACCAATCATTAGCCATTGCTAGTTCTTCGTTTGCTATTTTGATTAGTTCTTCAATCAATCAATCAAAATGTTTATTGGCACCAAAGAACGTTGCAACATAACAGAAAATAAGCATCTCACAAAATATATATCAAACAGATTAAGTAATAATAGATAAAGCTGGACAACATTCAAAGGGTACAACATTCAGTGGGTACCAAAAGGAGGAGCCCAAAAGGGACGATAGTCCCGCTAAGTAGGGCCACCTATGTAACTAGATCAGTTCAAGACAGCAGTTTATAAGCTGTTGTGATTGACATAATGAGTAACATAGGACATTATTTTATTTAAACTTAACTATCTTAACTAGAGACAGATGCATCAACAAAACAATGGTAAAAGCAGTTAATCAGATATCTTAATATTGTTTCATAATATAAATTTTAAGCTCCCTCTTGAAGTGGGGACGACTTGGAATATCACGGAGAACCTGTGGCAGACTGTTCCATAGAGATGGGCCTGCTATTTTAATTGCGAAGCTCCTTGTATTGGTGCGAGCAAATTCACCTCTGTATTGTGCTGGGTTTCTTATATGGTAGGAGTGGATGTCCATGACTAGGTCAAAATAATTATCAAATGCATTTGGCAGTTCTCTCTTAGTGTAGCGGTACATAAATTCAGCTGTTTGCATTAATTTTATCTGATGAAGTTTTAAAATACCTAGGTAAGCAAAGGCCTGATCAGTATGGGAGTTGTATGGAAGTCGCCTTATAATACGAATGATTCTTTTTTGCAATATAATAATTCTGTTGAGTCTTGATGGGTAGTTGGAAGCCCAGATCATATTACAGTAGGTTAGGTAAGGATAGATTAAGGAATAATATAAAGTAAGGAGAATGCTCGTGGGTAGTATATGGGCTAGTCTAGATATGATTCCTACATTTTTTGCTATTTTCAATGATATATGGTCAATGTGGTCATTCCATGTGATATGCTGGTCTATATAAATGCCAAGAAATTTTACTGACTTAACTTGGGGAATGACAGTTCCATCTATCAGAACTGAGCCTTGGTGAGATGGCTGGAGTTTCCTGTGTGAAGAGAACAGAATATAGTTAGTTTTCAGTAGGTTAAGGGAAAGCTTATTGGCTTTAAACCAGTCGGATACAAGTTCTAGTTCATTGTTTAACAACTGATACATGTTTTCATACGAGTTATGTGAGATAAACACATTCGAATCGTCAGCAAACAATATAAATTGAAGAACCGAAGAGGTATTTGGAAGGTCATTGATGTATATTAGAAATAACAAAGGACCAAGCAAGGAACCCTGTGGCACACCGAACTTAATTGACTTAAAACTAGAAAAAATCCCATTACATTTTACTTGTTGCATCCGATTGGTTAAATAGTCTTTAAACCACGAAAGAGGGATACCCCTTACCCCATAATTTTCAAGTTTTTTTAGAAGTATATTGTGGTCAACAGTATCAAAAGCTTTCGATAAGTCTAAAAAAATACCTATAGAAAATTCATTTTTATCAATTGCATGTGATATTTTATCCTGAATATTTATGACCGACATTGATGTAGAGTGCCCAGATCTAAAGCCATGTTGGTATGGGTAGAGAATGTTCATTTTATTAATGTAATTATTTAACCTTTGATACATTACTTTTTCTAATAGTTTTGCAAAATAGGCTAATACAGATATAGGTCTATAATTAGTAGGGTCAGTTGTTATACCCTGCTTAAATATGGGAGTAACTGTGGATGTTTTCATTCCATTAGGTACCATACCTGTCATTAAAGAGCAGTTAATTATATCCACTAGTGGATCCGTGATGAGAGATAAATTTGGGCTGATAATGCAAGGGTCTAATTGATCAGGGCCTGCACTGTGTGTTAATTTCAGAGTTGAGTTGAGCTCTAATAATTCCTGAGGTGTTATTGGAGTTACCACAAAAGAATTAGGTAATGGATAATTCATAAAATCACTACACGTTTTTTTAGATCCAGGAATTTTGGCCGACAAGTTCTGAGCAATCCCAGTGAAGTAGTCATTAAAGTTTTCAGCAATAATTGATTTATCCGTGTTAGGCACACCGTTTATGGTCAATGATTGGATGTTAGTAACAGAGGTTTTTTGACCCATTAGTGACTTAATAATAGTCCAGGTTTTTTTAATGTCGTTACTGGATTTAGCAAATTCCAGAGTGTAATAGTTCTGTATTATTTTATTCTTAATAGTTTTGAACCTGTTTCTATACAATATAAAATTTTTTTGTTAATTTCAGTAGGATTTTTTATATATAGGCGGTGAAGTTTGTGCTTTTTATTGCATGACTTTAGCAGTCCTTTTGTCATCCAGGGATTTTTAAATGTCCGATGATTTTTCTTATCAACTTGAATCACTGGAAATGCCTTGTTATATGCCTTTGTTACTGTAGACAAAAAGGTATCATATGCTGCATTTGGATCATTAACATTACATAAATACGAGACCTGTGAGAAGTCAGCATCCATGAGAAGTTCTTTAAATAGACTTATTGAGCCGTCATTAACAATCCTAGTACTATGAGCTATTGATTTGCCTGAATGTTCTAAGTGAAGTGGGAACCAAATAATAACAGGTAGGTGGTCAGATATGTCAGATGTTACAATGGCAGAATTTATAGGTCTAGGCCACATATTCGTAATTATGTTATCAATCAATGTTGCAGTAGTATCAGTAATCCTAGTAGGCTGAAGTATAGAAGGTAGGAAGTGGTAGGAGGAGAGGGTATCTAGAAAATTATTGGTCAGTCCGTGTACACTGTGCTTTAACAAGTCTATATTAAAGTCACCCAGCAAAATTATATCTCTTTTAGTTTTTGTAGTTTTCTTCGTAGGAGGCATGTGAAAGAAAAGCATTAGAATCGTCAGCGAATAGAATACAGTGAAGGAGAGTCGAGGAGTTAGGAAGATCATTAATGTATATTAAGAATAAGATAGGTCTGAGTATAGAACCCTGAGAAACACCAAACATAATAAGTGGAAAGTTGGATAATTTACCATTGCATGAAACTTGTTGATAACGATTAGTTAAGTAACTTTTGAACCAGTCTAGTGCTTTGCCTCTGACCCCGTAATGTTCCAATTTAGAGAGCAAGATTTTGTGATCAACAGTGTCAAAGGCCTTGGCAAGTTCCAGAAAATACCAATAGAGAATTCATTGTTATCCATGGCTTGTGTCATTTGATCTTGTACGTCCAATAGGGACATAAAGGTCGAGTGGCCAGGTTGAAAGCCATGTTGAAAAAGGTGAATAATTTTTTAATTATTTATGAAGGAAAACAGACGGTCATACATGACCCTTTCAAATAATTTAGAAAAAAAGGACAAGATAGAAATGGGTCTAAAGTTGGAGATTTCATTTTTATTTTCCTGCTTATGAATAGGCAGCACCTTAGCTAATTTAATGTTTGAGGGAACCTCACCATTTCTAAGTGAGCAGTTAATTATATCACACAATGGAACTGCAATAAGTTCCATAAGGGGAGAGATTAAGTAAGGATTGATGTCGTCAGGGCGTCAGGGCCAGTACTATGGGTTACTTTCAAGGTTTTATGTATGGTTAGTAACTCTTGAGGGCAAGTAGGTAGGATAACAAAGGAGTTCAAGGAGTAGGATGTCATATAGTCTTGAAATAATTTCTTTGAGGGGCGTATTTTTTTTAGCGCAAATGAATTTGATAGATTCGTAAAGTAGGAGTTAAATTGATCAGCCATTAGTTCAGGATCTTTTATTGTATTACCATTAATATTGATTTCTTTTATAAATGAGTCAGTGTTATCAGATTTGACTATGGACTTGATTATCTGCCATGTTTTTTTTTACATCGTTATAGAATTTGGTAAATTCATTAGCGTAGAACTCTTGTTCAATTTTGGCACGAATTATTTTATATTTATTACGATAGGTGATAAAGATGGCCTTATTTTCAGGAGTAGGGTTTTTAATATACTTGATGTAGTTTTTCTTTCTTTTAAATGGAATTATGCAAGCCTTGTGTCATCCATGGATGTTGAAAAGTGTTCTTTTTGGAGGTCTTCTTTAATTTTAATGGAAATGCTTGGTCGTAGTCAAGTTTAATTATATTTATGAATGAAGTGTAAGCTAGGTTTGTTTCTTATCGATCACGTAGGAGTTTTACAGATGACCAGTCAGCATCAGCCAATGGCCTTTTAGAGACGGTATCCTGGTTAACAGTCCTTGACATCTCGATGTTTCTTGGATTACATTGGGTATTTAAGTCATTCTGAATCCAAGTAATAATAGGTAAATGGTCGGAAATATCAGATATTATTATCGCCGAATTGATAACACAGTCTGCAGAGTTGGTAAAAGTGTTGTCGATTAGGGTAGCAGTGGTAGGAGTAATCCTAGTCGGTTGAAGAATCATAGGCATTAAGTGATGAGAAGTCATACAGTTGATAAAGTCATTAGTAGGGGTGTGAGTTTCAGAAGCGAGCAAAATCAACATTGAAGTCACCAGTTAGGAATAATTTCTTATTACAGTTTTTATTAGCTGTTAGTGTGTCTATTAGTGATTCAATTTCAGTATTAAAGGTGTCCAGATTTGTGGCTGGTGATCTGTAGATAACACCAACTAAGATATCCAAGCCTTTACATAGAGAAATGTTAATAAACAGACTTTCAAATGAATTAGAAGCCACAGAGATATCAGTAGTATTGTAACTAATGTGGTTTCTAACAAAAAACCTACTCCTCCCCTTGAGTCAGCCGTGTTATCAGATAGTCAAGTTTCAGTTACAGCAAGAACAGAAGTGGGTAGTTGTTGTAGGAGAATTTGGATTTCATTTAACTTAGAGATAATACTGCGACAGTTCAGATGCATAAATTATTGTGAACGAGTGAGAGGCATTTAGAAATTTGTGGGAAAGTTGAGAGGGAGCCAGGTATGCACAATCTTTGATGAAGTCTTAAAATAGTTGGGGTCAGGGTCGAGATTTTTGTTGTTCAGGAGAGGTTTATTAGAGTCGTCACTTTCAATTAGCTGCAGTCTAATGGGTTCATGGAGTTTAGATGCATTCGAGTCAATGGAGCTATGAGGTAGGTCAGTATCAGTTGTAGCTATATTTAGTGAGCATTGTTTACATATCCTGGAGTCTAAGGACAAAATCATAGTCTTGCAAATACAGTTAGCATGACAACTCAATCCACACTGCAGGCAACAAAAGATAGATGAAGTAAAGTAAGTAAAATGACGTAAAGTAGGCACTATGCCGAGGCACGGTAAGTCTAGGTAGGGTAACCGTAAGAAACGAGTAAAAAGGTTATGGCAAGATTACGCTAAGCGAGGTAATGAATGCAAAGACAGGGCAACGAAAGACAGATAATGTTTGATATGATATGATATGATGTGTTGTGAATAATGTGATATGATATGATACGATATGATATGACAGGGGTCTCCAAAGTTTTCCAGCGTAGGGCCACATTGCTGACTTTCTAAAGCTCCACGGGCCAAAACTCCGAAGAAAAAAACGCGAATGGATAACAGTTACTTTAAACAGACTATATATTCCTGAAGTCTGATGCAGTGCAGAATTTCAACGCAGATATCAATAACAATTAAGATGGCTTCTCGTTAGTACTGATTAGTGTGCAAACAGCGACATAGAATTTGACAATATGCATGTCAGAGTAGGCTACAGCAGCGTTAACATTTTCAATTTTCCCAATGTAGTTTGTTTCTCCAAGGAGAGTTCTGCGCGCCAGATTAAACGCCTTAGCGGGCCGGATGTGGCCCGCGGGCCGTACTTTGGAGACCCCTGTGATATGATATGATTGAGTAAGGTAATGTACGGTAAGGACTTTGATTCATTTATATTATGCGTCCTATAATGCACAACGATCGCATAAATGGCCAGCTCTCACTGAAGCAGCTGCCATGGCACTGCCTCACTGAGCTTTTGCAAATTAAATACAAGAATTAAAATCCAAGAATTAAAATCCAGCAATTGAAATCCAACAATTAAAATGCAACAATTAAATCCAAGAGTTAAAATCCACAAATTAAAATCCAGCATTTAAATATCCAAGAATCAAATTCCAACAATTAAAATCCAACAATTAAAATCGAACAAGCAAAATCCAACAATCAAAATCCAACAACTAAAATCCAGCAATTAAAATCCAGCAATTAAAAATCCAGCAATTGAAATCCAATAATTAAAATCCAACAATTAAAACCCAGCAAATTAAAATCCAACAATTAAATTCCAGCAATTAAAATCCATCAATTAAAATTCAGCAATTAAAATCCAACATTTGAAATCCAGCAATTATAATACGCCAATTAAAATCCATTCGCATTGCATGGAAATGTAATTAAATGCAAATGCAGAAGAGGGAGCCCAGTGTAACCATAGCAGCGGATGCTTACCTGAACAGATGTGAATGTAACGTCCGGAACATTTGGTAGTCCTACCAAAAAGCAACAGAAGACACAAAGCATCGTTAAATGTAACCGAAATCTATTAAACATCTAATTATAATGATTGCAATTGCTGCCAAAGGCATTTGTATAGCGGCTCTCAACGCTTTAAGAAGCACTCATATCAGTCAAATGTAAGTATGTACATGTAAGCGACTAAGTAAGCAAGTAAATAAGAAATAAATACGTACATGTATGTGTACATGTATGCATGTGCGTGCATGTGTGCATGCATGTGTATCAGTATGACAGTATCGATCTATCTGTCTGTCTGTCTGTCTGTCTATATATATATATATATATATATATATATATATATATATATATATATATAATTATGTGCATGCCTGTCGGATTGCAATTATGTAGGCTATGTGTGTAGGTATGATCTGATTGATTGAGTCATTTATTATATCACCAAAACGGAGAACTGCTGAGACTGGAATTTGTACAACTGAGTGGAGCTTACATGCTGCGTCGAGACGTCTAAACTTTCTAAAGGATAAACCAGGTCGTTAGCCCCGCTTGACTCAGGGATGCTCCTTTCACATTGACTCAAATGTTAAAT
>JACEVL010000084.1:2677861-2702861 GCA_020284085.1 Aporrectodea caliginosa | reverse complement strand
AAACCATATACTGTACATATAGGATCCTGAGTGGCCGAGTGGGTTGGTAGCCTCCTCGTCGCGCCGGCGCCCCGGGTTCGCTTCCCGGTCGGTCGGTTTATCAGAGATTAATTTCTCGGATCTTTGTCGTTTACTGCGGGTGGCATCGACGCACAATACAACACATCGCAATACAACTGGGGCGGGTGGTTTAGGGTAAAGCTGGAGGGTTGCGTGGGAAGTCACTTCACAATACAACACACAATACAACACATCACAATACAACTGGGGCGCGGTGGTTTAGGGTATGTTCGGTGCCTTGCAGCTGGAGGGGTGCGGGTTCGAATCCACCTCAAAGTCGCCGCGTAGGGACCCTGGGCAAGTCCTTCACTCGCAATTGCTCATGCGCTTCGGCGTGAAACTCCGATTCAGCGTTCGCGCAGTAGTCGGGAGCGCTCTGAATGGGAAATCTGGTAGGGGCGCTATAACAAGTGTTCAAATACAATACAATACAATACAATAGCATTGTACGCGCAAAAAAACAATTATGTGCATGTACAAGGATAACCCGTACATGGGAGTCGATTTTTAATTATTATGAAACTTAAGACAATCCCTTGCTAGCCCGCATTACAATCGCTGCTAATTGCAACGAACAGTGGATTCAACAACAGACAATTTCACTCCCATCCGCCGCCCCTCCTCATTCCCTTCCATTCTGGATTACCCGTCAATCATCCTCCTAAGCAGCTGTACGATCTGCTCTCGTACGTGTTGCATTATGTGTGTCTGTCTTTTGTCTGTCTGTCTGTTTTTTTGGCTGTGCGTACGCTTCTGTATGTTCATGTCTTAAGTTCTGTCTGTCTTTCTGAGTGTCTGTTTGTCAGATCGAAAAACTGAAAATGCGTTGTCTTTCTTTTTGTCTGTGGCTGTGTGACAGTTGGTTCGCTCGACATGCCTTACTGTGTCTGTCGGTCTGTCCGTATAACTGCACGAGTGTTTGTCCCTCTATGTAAACAATTTTGTTATTTTAAAATAACAGTCATCTGGACATTTTTCCCAAAGTGATTAGAATATTGCATTTCCCGCTCCCTGCTACCCCTCCTCATCACTTCTTGCTTGACAATTATAGACCCAATTCCAATCCCTTCATAACAGCGGCCGCAGCATCCGGGTGTCATCCTTGTCGTCTTTGGCGGGAGAGCAGACAGCTGTCTCGGATATTCAACATTTGAAATTATGCTCAAAATGGTGGCCACTGTCGCGAGGGGTCACGAAAAATGTCATTCAAGCCTGAGATAGTTAGTCTAAAACATGAATGAAGTCCATATGCACACATGTACGACGTGTGCATATGTAGATGTACATGTGTGTTTGTATTCATAGTATGTATGTATGGTATCTATGTATATATGTATACTATGTATGTATGTATGTATGTATGTATGTATGTACCCACCACTATGTACATTGTAATGTTATGTATGTATGTATGTATGTATGTATGTATGTATGTATTGTATGTATGTATGTATGTTTGTATATATCTATATATTATGTTTGTATGTAATGCATGCATGTATGTATTATATATATATCTACTTTTTTTATGCGCTGCGTGAGAACCCCACAAGGGCGCCAAAGAAACCGACGACATGCGAACAAAAGACGTGTTGTTGCACAGAGGGGTGTTCGGCGTTTGCACGTGAAATCAACATAATGGTTGATTCTGCAGAACTGTAGCTTTCTTCGGGCCACCATCATAATTGAGAAACAGGACGGAGAGGGGAAAAGCCCTACCTACGGGGTCTACACACCTAAACCGTAATCGTAATCGTAATCTCCAAACTTCTAAAGCGCCACTCGAAAGCCAAGCGCAGGGCACCAGCTTATTCAATAGCGCTGCTTGTCTAATCAGAGGGTAACCCATAAAGAGTAGTCCGAGGAAGGTCCGAGTCCGGTTCCCAGAGGATCAGAGAGAGGGCACAGCAGATGTCAAGGTGGGTGTCTTTTTAGGTCGAGGATTGTAAGGTACAGGATCAGATGAGTCAGGATAAGAGTTCTTGAAAAGGAGAGACTTTAGTTTTGAGTGGAAAGCCTTGGGGGTGATGGATAGAGGAGCCTGAGGGATGATGGTGGATAGAGGTGGAGCCTGAGGCCAACATGGAGATGTAATAATTATTCTTAATTGCCAGAAACACACAGGCATATACATTCATGCAGTGAAACACATGCATGGCCTCATGTTTACACGCTAGAATTTTCATATACCTATATGTCGGCCTATACATGACAGAAGAGCTGACGTATATATTTATTCATTCCTGCATGCTTTTCGAAACTCTGTACGGCTGATCGTAATCGTAATCACGAAATTTCTACGTCGCCCAAAAAAGCGAAGTCGCGGGAACCTTCTCATTCACAGGAACCTTCTCATTCACAGGAACCTTCTCATTCACAGGAACCTTCTCATTCACAGGAACCTTCTCATTCACAGGGACCTTCTCATTCACAGGAACCTTCTCATTCACAGGAACCTTCTCATTCACAGGAACCTTCTCATTCACAGGAACCTTCTCATTCACAGGAACCTTCTCATTCACAGGAACCTTCTCATTCACAGGCGCACCTAGTCAAAGCATAATCGATAGGCGGGTGATATCGGTTCCAGGTCAAGATCGAAAGGGGTGCGGCAGGCAGACAGGCAGACCAAGCTCATCATTGCTCTTAGAGCGCAGAATTATCAGTAACCAGTATGCTGAAATGCGTTATCCTCATTGCTTTTGGCGCTATATATATAACCATAACTATGACCATAAATTTGATTGAACCCAAGTAAGAAAACAACCAAAGCAAGTACAACAGAGAAAAACAGACAAGCAACAAGGGGATCAATGGGATTGCGACCCTAAAGGACCTAAGTCCCGCTAATGTACAAAGTGTCTACATACACGCGCATATAGATACGATGCTCAGCTTTATTCAAATGGCCATCCATCCGAGCACTTGCCTGCGTTTCATATATGCCTGTACCATGGTTTAGGATGCACATACATTCAGTTCAGTAGTAACAGGAGACTTAAAGAGAGAGTTGAGTAGTTAAGTTCAGAATTGCAATAATTGTAAAATTGAATAGTCACTCGTCGTGTAGTTATACAAGAAGCCATAAAACAGTGTCATAAGCGTCAGTCTGTTGTATCATGAAGCCCTCGGATAGATCACTGAGGCCGAACCGTCGTGGAACAGTCCAAACGAAGGGGAACCAGCTCAGCCATGCATCCATTTATCAGTATTATACTCTTCGTTTAATATTCTCAAACTGACAGAAACGCAGGATTATTACAAATCAGTATGAACGGATGATCACAAGTTATTACAGGAATCAAATTTAAGGGGAACCATACTCAGCCATAGAGACAGTTTAACTGTCTCTGTCTCGGCAGCCATGCAAGGCGCCCATCACACCCTACATCTCATTTTACCAACGCGCCATCTCGCAAGTGATAGGCTGAGTGAACCTTAGGGAGAGTACGGGAAGCTATCCCGCTACCTACTGCTCTTCACGCCAGTGATGTTACCACTACACTATGGCCCTCCCCCCATTACCAGAAAGAGAAGTGAAAGAGCTGTGAAAGATACCTACTTACTGAACTACGATACGTAAAGACTTTTTAGCCAAGGTGTTGCTTTTCTCAATTATTCTATCTAGTAGTAGCTTTAGTAGGCCTATGGTAGTGCGTGACTGTCAATTTGCATTGACGCAGTTCGACAACGTTTTCGAATATTTCCTTTTCTCAGTTCAGCACACTCAATTCAGTTTTCCAGATTGTCTTTTTAGGCTAGCTAAGCAAACAAATTTAGATTCTGTTGAGATCTATTGATATAGGCCTAATTGTTTCTACTTTATATATTGATTTCCGTCGCTGTATGTTATTTATTATTTATTCAGTACATTGGTAAACAAGCAACGGAAACTTAGGAGACCCACCAGGGGCCAAAGTCTCGCGTATTATTTTAAAAGTGATTCATGGCCGTATTTTTAGTGGAATAAACTTAATAAATATTAACTCCAGTTAGCAGTCCATCGTAATCATAATACAAACACACACAAACACACACCTACACACCCAAACACCCACACCCCCACCCAAAACACACACACCTACACACACATGTAGACCTACGTGCAGCCATAAGGCTTTTCCTGCTGGAATGCTGCGGTTACAGCTGACATTCTGTTTCTTCTTCTTCTTGTGGTTATCTGCCTCTTAGGCAGGTTCAAATGTCCGACGTCGCCATTCCTCTCGTTGTTGGGCCTCTTCTTTCAGCTTCCTGTAACCGTTTAGACGAAATGTTTTATTCTGGTTTTCTGTCTTGCGTCTTATCCAATTTGCACTGTAATTTGAAGTGGTATCTTCTGACATCATCGTTTCACATTATTCAACATCTTCACACCTTGCTAAATTTCTGGCCTTATCACTTTGAGTTTGAGTAATATATAAAATTGTGCTTCGGACTTCCTGGACTGTTCATTATAGATTTTAAGTTATGACTAAAGAATTTGACATTTCCATTTGGGTGTTGTACTGAGTGGATCGTATGGTTGGCCAAGTGCTTGGCGCTGTTGGAGCTCTCCCAGAGATCGTTGTGGAACTGGAAATCTCCTGTAGGCCTACTTCCTTCTGAGGCGTCTGCTTGTGCACGCACAGAGGAAGACCAAGAGGGTACCAAAGCAACTACGTACTTTATACAGAGTTAGTATTAGCATTGGGATATAATCATATCAGTTCCTTAGCCAACTGTTAGACTTAAGTTTCATAACTCTGGAATTCGCAACTGGATGGCTAGAGCCTTCTTTCTTGCAGCCTTTTTCTGTTGCCAAAACAATGTTACAGATGGTGTACAGTAGAGTGCCTGGGTTAAATGTGTTTTTAGTTTTGATAAATAATAGTGGAAGATTCATTCCAATTTGTGCAGCTGTGTTTTTCTTGCACAGTTCTACCAGCAGTTGGGCTGGCAAAATACAGAATTGATTGTGCGCAACTTGGAATGGTTCCACAGGATAGTATTCCGCAGGTGGAGGTCAATTTTTAACAAATTCTGCATAGTTGTTTACAACAGTTTTATAAACAAAGCACTTAAATTGAGTTTATTATTACGACATTAACAAAGTTCTAGAGTAGGCCCTACCGGTAATGATAAAGCGCGGTTTTTGGTAGGAATTGGAACAGAAATTGAAAATCTTGAAATACATAAGTCAAATAATTATGGTGTCTGTATAAAACTTGGTTATAATAAGCTACGAATCCGAAATAAGTAGGTCAAAAATCGACCAATCAAAGCAAAGCATTGGTTTAAGCATTCACTTAATACGTCATAACCGGATCCGATTACAGGTTCAGACGAATTATAAATCGAGAATTTAGTTAGTGTGTGTTATTAATAGCCGCTCGTTTTCGCATCGAATTGTAGCCTAATTGTTGTCAGCTTCTTCTTCGTAAGATCGTTTCTCACTCACTGAATCGGAATTCGGTGGTTGCAATATGAGCTCGCTTTCGATCGCAGCTAACTGCAAAATTAAAACAGCTTTAACGTCAATTAATACAGTCATCTTTTACAAGTACTATTAATTATCTTTGTAATAATACATGTAGTCATTCATACATTTAGTACACTGTACAAGGCGACAAAGTCATTAGGTTGTTGGCAAAAGAAAGACCTTCATATATCAAGCCAGAAGATTCTTCCACTTTTGTTGACTACACTAATTATATTTATAAATTGTTTCTTAAAACCGCAGATAGGCCTACCCTTAATTCTATTTATAATTTTTTTTAAACCGCAGGCTAAGCAGTTCAAGTGCGTCTGATTTTTCCAAAGTCATATCTTGTGACAGTGTATGTACGGATGTATGTATGCATGTTATTCTGTATGTGTGTGTGTGCATTTCGGTATTTGTTTACGTATGTATATGTATGCAGGTGTTTTGTGAATTGAACACAGTGCTATCTTAGTACCGCCGAGAAACGCTGCACTTATGACTAATTGATCTTATAACCAAATGCATCCTAAAACAGTGTGAAAATGTTTGATGAGCAAAGTCAAATGCAAAACAGCTGATAATGAAGACGACTACGAACAGTTCTATACAAGCGAATTTTTAAGCCATCACGTTGACCCAAATCTTAAAAACTAACATTACTCCCTTTTTTTCTTTATAGTAGCCTTTGTGTATGTAAGTTGTGAAGCGGTGTGTCTTCCTGCTTGATAAATAAACGAATATATCATCATTACTGTTTTTGTTGTTTGTTGTCGTTTATAATTGCCTTGTTGTTGCTGTTGTTGTTGTTATTTGTTGCTGAAAAAGATAGGAATGCTTACAATTTTCTCCACCATACTCCAAGTATCATTAACGATATAGCTCCTGTTTGTGTCAATGATGATGCTTCTCTCTGGTTCTTCCCCCAGTTCCTCCTTCTTCTCCTCCTCCCGGTCGTCGACATCAGACACCGTCTTCCTAAGCAGAGACCTCAGTCGACCGAGTTGAGAGTCAAGAGGAGAATGATGACGTTTGCCGATGTCGTCCAACTCTCTTTCCTCTGACAGTTGTTTACGGTCACTGGACGCTGACCTCGGGTCATCACCTTCTCTGGCGCCTCGAATTCCATCGCTTCCTCTCCCAACTTCTCTTCCCTCTCCTCCTCTTGCTTCCTGTATGTCTGACTTCTCTCCGTCTGCTCCTAAATTGGTCGCCTGCGACGAGTCACCGATGTCACCTCTCTTGCCTGACAGACAAACATCAACATTTGATACACGATGATGGCAACGACAATGAGAATAACGCGATTATGACAATGATCATCACAACTGAAGACAACGATGACGATGGCGATGTTTATCAAAGTGGATGTAGTGGACAATAATGAAGTTGACGAAGAGTTGAAGGTGTAAAGAAGGAAACGGGTTCAAAGAAAACACAGAGAACTGAAGAAAGAAGGATGATGAAGAGACGGTTGTGCGAGTGACAATTTGGAAGAAAAAAATGATGGAAAATCATAGGCTTAGAAGGCGGAAGGATTAATTGAATAAAGAAAACAGCATCTACATGTGCTATAGCCACTGTCTAAGAAAGGGCAAAGAAAGATAGATAATGTTTGATATGATATGATATGATGTGATGTGATGTGATGTGATGTGACGTGACGTGACGTGACGTGATATGATATGATATGATATGATATGATATGATATGATATGATATGATATGATATGATTGGGTAAGGTAATGTACGGTAAAAAATTTGATTCATTTATATTATGCGTCCTATAATGCACAACGATCGCGTAAATGGCCAGTGGTCTCACTGACGCAGCTGCTATGGCACTGCCGCACTGAGCTTTTTCAAATTAAAATCCAGGAATCAAAATCCAGCAATTGAAATCCAACAATTAAAATCCAACAATAAAAATTCAAGAATTAACATGCAAGAATTAATATCCAACAATTAAACTCCAACAAGTAAAATCCAACAATCAAAATCCAACATTTTAAATCCAACCATTTAAATCCAACAATTAAAATCCAACAATTAAAGTCCAGCAATTAAAATCCATCAATTATAATCCAGCAATTAAAATCCAGCAATTAAAATCCAGCAATTATAATCCAACATTTGAATTCCAGCACTTACAATACGACAATTAAAATCCAATCGCATTACATGGTAATGTAATTAAATGCAAAAGAGGGAGCCCAGTGTAACCATAGCAGCGGATGCCTACCGTAACTGCAGATGTGAATGAAACGTCCGGAGCATCTGGTACCGAAAAACAACAGAAGGCACAAAGTATCGTTGAATTATTATTTTTAAAACAAGAACAAGAGGAGGAGGAGGATAAAGAACAGGAATAGGAACAAGTACAAGGCTTAGGAGACAGAAAACAGAAGTAAATAGTAGTAGTAGTAGTAGTATTGCAGTGATAATTTGGCAGCTGTGGCAGTGCTAGTATTATTATTTGTAAAACAAGAACAAGAGGAGGAGGAGGATAAAGAACAGGAATAGGAACAAGTACAAGGCTTAGGAGACAGAAAACAGAAGTAAATAATGAGGAAGCGCACGACATAGAAACGAAAGGAAGAGAAGATGAAATGATGATTTGGTAATCCACTTGAAACGTCTACATACCTGGCCCTGCTCCTGCGACGACCTGCAGTTGGCTGAAGATGACACCAAAGGCAGAAAATAACCAAAAGCAGAATATTCATAGCAGGTCTTTTCATCTTTGCGCTGCTGAAAAATGTTCTTCTTGCGAAACTCACGTGTCCAACCGAATTCCTGAAAACGTCGGCAGATGACGGCACTTGTACTTTAAAGCTATTTTAACGTCAGCGTTTGTTCTTGACTTTAAAACTAACGCAACCTCGATGATCGGCGTTGGATTGCTTCTAGTGCAGATTTTATCTTCTTTATCACGTTGAACTGTCACGAGTGAAGTAAGCTAATTGCAACCAAGTCGCTGGCCCTTGTAGACCCACACTGCGGACTGAATCTCTGGGCCTTTAGGCCTAAATTTGGACATACGTTCTCCTCTGGCAGCGTAAGCTCACGCCCTCGTTTAAGTGAGTGATACTGTTTCACTTTCGAGACTAATTCTTATTTTATAAATTTGGGCTGTAGGCTGAATATGTTTTGGCAAAATGTCTTTCTTTTTCTGATAGATGTAAAAACTGCTGTTTTCTTTATTCATGTAGAGCATTCATATAGAGATTTTTGACAATGTGAGCACACAGTCTGTTGCGAAAAGAAAAAACTTTGGCCAAAATATTCAGCCTATAGCCCAACTCTACAGGGTGGGCCAAAGAAAAGTACTTCCCTACACATGTTTGCTAATATTTCGGTCAAAAGTAAGAATTTTTAAACCATTTTATAGGCTTAAAGGTAATTCATATCTACGTATAATGGCCAAATTTCATCGAGAATTTTCAAGCAGAACAAAAGTTATATTACTTTTAATCAGTCCACCCACTGTTTTTTGATGGTTCAAAAACGTAACGCACCAAAAAGTAACAAAAAACGATTTTACTAAGTCACTTCTCAAATAATTGTTATCAAACAAACTTGATATTGCCAGATACATATTATTATTACTTAGAAAAGAAACGGGGTACAAGCGTTGCTGCACGTCACTGTGACGTTACTTAGCAAGAAGACGATCAAGTTGGTAAATAAAAAATTCTTCAGATTAATAATTGTTTTATTGAAACAATGAAATTGAAATTTCTAAAATATCAAAATGCGCATGGTGTCAATGACAGACAAAATGCGTTTGCAGACACTTCATGAGCAAGGTCTTTGAGCTAAAGCTCTAATCGCCGCTTGCCCTGATAAACAGTGGAAGCTGAGTTTAAAAAATATGCCCCCGCATTGATGAAAGGGGATCGGCTCTGGAACGCCGTAAAGGCAGCGGAAGGCCGAAATCTTCCGCACTTCAACAAATGGATAATCACATAACGGGAGCTATGCTGGAGAAATACCACAAACTGCGACCAACGCCAAAAACGATAAGAGAATTGAAGGTCGCATTGAAGTTGATGTGGGAAGATTTACCTCTGGAACCCATCAACAAAGACATCAAAACTTTACAAAAAGACTCAGAACATGTATGGGCACTGGTTGTGGACACATTGAACTCGAGTTGTGAAACAATAATCAAGTTTGTTTGATAACAATTATTTGAGAAGTGACTTAGTAAAATCGGTTTTTGTTGCTTTTCGTTGCGTTACGTTTTTGAACCATCAAAAACCAGTGGGTGGACTCACTAAAAGTGATATAACTTTTGTTCTGTTTGAAAATTTTCGGTGAAATTTGGCCATTATACGTAGATATGAATTACCTTTAAGCGTGTAGAACGTGATTTAAAAATGTTTACTTTTGGCCGAAATATTAGTAAAAATGCCTAGTGGGTTACTTTTTTTGGAACACCCTGTATACGTGATATTTTCTACCGTATGGTTTTGCTTAACGCGTCTGTAAAGTCACACTGTTGACAACACGTCACGTGTTGTATTGGCGACGCTGTATTTCAGCCTGGTCGACATATCACATTGACTGAGTTTGTATTCATATCCTCATTTCTGCTGGAAAGTGACGTTCAGTTAACTTGCCTGGTAATTTTAAACACATGCTACTCTTTTACATCCTGATTTGCAAGTGTCACCATAATTATTATCAGCGCACACTAAACTGTGTCGGCTCTATGCGTTAATTCAGGTCTTCCGGCTTCTGTGGTAGTATGGTAAAGACTCATGTCCTAGCGTATCCAATGCTGGCAAAAATAGTATTAAACCCAACTATATAATATTGTTTCGTTGACTTCTGTAGACGTTTACCATTGATTATTGTCTTCTACTCTACTGCTTCCATTTTAAGGCTGCTGACTTTGGTTGTCATTATAAGCAATCACTTCTATGGTTGTTTTTATAAGCTGATGACATTATTTTGTTTCCCCTCAGTGAATGGTCTCCAGGTCATGCTGAATGTTTGCTGCTTGACCTGCAGTGCACTTTTGCTTGAGTCTAATTGCTTCAAATCTTACTGTATACAATTTGGTAAAGAGTGTTCCAAGTCAATTGACTCAATGTCTTTAGGTGATAACTCCATTTCGTGGATTGATTCCCTTAAGTATTTGGGTGTGCATTTACTGGGTGGCCGTAGACAAGTAACGTTTGACGCTGATCCTTTAAAGAGGTCGTTCTACCGGGCATGTAACTGTATTGCATCTCATGCCTCCAATTTATATAAAATTTTACATCTCTACTTACAAGAGGCCTACTCCTTGCCCCTTCTGACCTATGCTCTCCCTGCCATGACTCTGTCAAAAAGACAATCCAATGAATTAAATAAATGTATGCTGGAATTCTGTATACCATCTTATATTCGGGTTTAAAAATGGGAAAGTGTGAAAATTTTCATTAATAGACTGGGCAGACTGAATTTCATGTGATGAAAGAACGTCGTTGTAGATTGTATTTTCATTTGCACTATTCTGAAAATGTTGCTATTTATAATCTGTTGTGGACATTCTTATCTGATAACTACCTTATTGACGATTGCCTTGCCTTGGTTTTCATGAAGAAGCATGATGCCATCGCTCAACTGTTCAGTGAGTTTGATGACTTGTGCACTATGAGCTGATATTCTATGGTTAAAGCTGGTTGTACATTGAGCTGATATTCTGTGATTAATGCTGCAAGGTTTGTTTTCATTTTCTCAGTTTTTTATCATCTGGTTATTGTTCTGCCTCTTCGGCGTAATAAAGGTGTTCATAGTGATACAGTCTGTCCAATAAAATTTCGTGTTTAATCGTATCAAACCCTTTTTTTGACAAGTCTACGAAATACACCAATAGAAGTTTTGCGCTGATCAATACCAAGATAGCATAGGTAGGCCTAGTGGAGTGGTTTTTTCTGAATCCAAACTGTCTGTTATATAAGATGTTAATTTCGAGCAAATTTTCATTTTCAATATTTTGAAGAAGCAGGTTAATTTAGATAAGACTTTCTTATTTCCTCGGGCTGTTACGCTGAGAGCGCCTCTGAATAGCTAGTATTGTAAGAGGCGCTTTACAAATTCTCAAATACGATACGATACGATATGGGTCTAAAATTAGCCATGTCGAAACAGTCTCCAGATTTGAAAATTCTGGAGATATAAATTTTTTTAATGACCTTAGGAACAATACCTGTGATAAAGTATTGATAAATTAGAGGAATGATGGCATAGAACGAGTATGCGCATATTACGAATATTAAGATTTGTAGAAATTGACGAATATTGACGAATATTGAAACTGGCCAACGAATATTAATTTTTTTAAATTTCCTGTCATTCTTAATTCTTCAAAATCTGGGATTTATTGTACAAAATTCAGTGCCAAAAAGTTGGCAAAAACTATGCATTAGAACAGTCACAAAACCACTGCACATATTCTTAAATTAGTTCGTAAACAAAATAGAAACACTGACGCCATCGACGAATACTTACGAATATTTAAGAATATTAAAATTGCCCTAATATTCACGAATATTTACAAATATTAAAGCCTCAAGTCACGAATTCTCGTTCTATGAATGATGAATTCAGAGATAAAGTGAGTAATTTTGTTATAGGCCTAATAGAAACAGACAATTCAAAGGATCAAATGGTTTCGTATTTTTGATATTGGAAATATCTAGGATTTCAGTCTTAGTAACAGGGCTGATGAAAATAGAATAAAGGATTGAGTTTTTTCAGGTAGGAAGAATATTGGTGATTGGTAGAAGGAATGTTGGCATCCATCTTGGGCCTGATAGAAGCAAACTAACCATTTCATTAAATGGTAATGGTAGCGGGATCCTCTATTTCCCTCAGCCTTGACTCTGTATCCACTCACACATTCATAGCAAATTCTCCTGTCCGCAACCTAGGTGTGACTTTTGACCAGAATCTTAGCTTTTCCGATCACATCACCCATCTTTTCCGTTCTTGCTTCATGCACATCCGTGACCTGCGTAGAATCCGCCCTATGCTTGACTTCAAAACCTCATCAACAATCGCCACATCAATAGTTCACGCCAAATTAGATTACTGCAATGCTCTCTTTCTCAGCATAGATACCACTCAAATTAATCGCCTCCAAGCCATTCAGAATGCCCTCGCCCGTGCTGTCACCAAAACCCCCAAACACCACCACATCACACTTGTCTTGAAATAACTCCACTGGCTCAAAATTCCTGAACGAATAGAATATAAAGTCCTATCCCTCACCTACAATACACTTCAATCCTCTCAGCCCTCGTATCTCCGTCAGTTGTTCTCGGTCCAACCTCTTCGTTCAACCCGTTCATCTTCCACCCTCACACTGCTCCGCCCTTCCGTCACCTCATCGCTTAAATTTGCAAATCGTTCCATAGCCATAGCTGTCCCGCCTCTTTGGAACAAACTCCCGCCTGTGCTACGACAAATATCCGATCCATCCTATGAACTCACCAAAACCTCATCCTCTTGCTATCTCTCCACAGGTCTTCCACTCAAAACTGAAAACACTGCTTTTTCACAAATCCTATCCCGATTCCTTCTCTTCTCCTCACCTTCCTCGCCATTTCAACTCTAAGCATCATCCACCTTAGCCGTCTGACTGTCTGCCTGCCTGACTCTCTGGATTTTGACCCCCTGCCTATCGATTCTGTTTTGGTTAAGCGCCTGTGAATAAGCTGGTTCCCGCGACTTCGCTTTTGTGGGCGCTGTAGAAATATCGAGTTTACGATTACGATTATCATTAGGCTAAACAATTAACAATGAGGGGTATTTTAGATAAGCTAGGTCCCTTGTGATGCAATAAATCTTTGATGACCCTCCAGGTTTCTTTGAGGTTAGATCTATATTGCTCTAGTAGATTGGAATAGCATATTTAACATTTGCGTAAAATGGTAGTAAGTTTATTTTTATAAGTTTTGTACTTAAGCAGGGCTTTAGCAGTTTTGTTTTAAAGGTATATTTTATACAGTTAAATCTTAGTTTTCTTTTGTTTTAAAGGTATATTTTATACAGTTAAATCTTAGTTTTACAGGATTTAAGCAGAGAAGGCGATAACCATGGTTTCAGTTTGGTTTTATAGATTCTGACTTTCTGGTGATTAAAGGATGACTAAGGTTATACCAACTATATACAGTAGTTTAGTATTCAAAAAGTCAAGGATGAGGTCTAGGTTAGTATAAGAAAGGGTTTCATTCCATGATTCAAGATCAATGACTGTCTGTAAATTAGCAAACGACGCTTCAGTATTCGATCGACAGGACACAAATTAAGCTTTGCTTTTAGGCTTAGAATAATAATACAGGATGACAAAGTGGGGCACATGATCACTTATATCCGACATTAGTATATATTTTTTATATATGCGGGTATCAGTCCCGGCTTTAGTTATAGGCGATATAGGAGGCTGCCTGGAGCCTAGCGCCTCTGAATAGTCACTACTGCTGGAGGCGCTTTATAAATCTATATAATTTTCAAGGGGCGGCAAATTCCGTCAAAATACATGATGGACAGTTTCGGCAAAAAGATATCATTTATGAGTAGGGACGGCAATTTTGTCCTCGCCAACAGCACAAAATTGTCGAAGACTCTCAAAGGCCGCCTCTGGCGCGTGCAAACCATATACTGTACATAAATAGCATTGTACGCTCAAAAAAACAATTATGTGCATGTACAAGGATAACCCGTACATGGGAGTCAATTTTTTAATTATTACAATCCCTTGCTAGCCCGCATTACAATCGGCAGCTAATTGCAACGAACAGTGGATTCAACAACAGACAATTTCACTCCCATCCGCCTCCCTCCTCATTCCCTTCCATTCTGGATTACCCGCCAATCCTCCTCCTAAGCAGCTGTACGATCTGCTTAAGCAGCTGTACGATCTGCTTATTTGTGTCTGTCTTTTTGTCTGTCTGCCTGTTTGTTTGGCTGTGCCTACGCTTCTGTATGTTCATGTCTGAATGTCTGTCTGTCTTTTTGAGTGTCTATCTGTCAGATCTAAAAACTGAACATGCGTTGTCTTTCTTTTTGTGTGTGGCTGTGTGACCGTTGGTTCGCTCAACATGCAATATTGTGCCTGGCGGTCTGTCCGTATAACTGCACGAGTGTTTGTCCCTCTATGTAAACAATTTTGTTATTTTAAAATAACAGTCTGATTACAGTCATCTGGACATTTCTCACAAAGTGATTTGAATATTGCATTTCCCTCTCCCTGCTACCCCTCCTCATCTCGTCTTGCTTGTCAATTATAGACCCAATTCCAAGCCCTTCATAACAGCGGCCGCAGCATGCGGGCATCATCCTTGTTGTCTTTGGAGGGAGAGCAGACAGCTGCTGTCTCGGATCTTCAACATTTAAAATGATGCTCGAAATGAGGGCAACTGTCATGACAGGCCGCGAAAAAATCACAAGACCAAAATGCTCGTCTTACAGACGTATGAAGGTCATATGTAATTATGCACGTACGTACGTGTGCATGTATGTATGTATGTTCGTATGCATATAATGCATGCATGTATGTTTGTATGTATACATGTATGCGGGAGAGCAGACAGCTGTCTCGAATCTTCAACATTTGAAATGATGCTCGAAATCGGGGCAACTGTCGCGAGAGGTCACGAAATAATTATGTCACAAGACTAAAATGCTCGCCATACAGAAGTATGAAGGCCATATGCATTTATGCACGTATGCACTACGTGTACGTGTGTATATAATGTATGTATGTATGCATATTATGCATGCATGTAAGTATGTATGTATGCATGCATGTTTGTTTGTATCCATGTATGTCTGCATTATGTATATGTGCATAAATGTTTGTTTGCTTGTATGTATGTATGTATGTATGTATGTATGTATGTATGTATGTATGTATGTATGTATGTATGTATGTATGTATGTATGTATGTATGTATGTATGTATGTATGCGAACAAAAGACGTATAGTTGCACAGAGGGCTGTTCGACGTTTGCACGGGGTAGCACCAAAAGGAAATTTCGCAGAATTGTGGCTTTATTTTGGTCACCATCATTACTGAGAAGCGGGACAGAGAGGGGAAAAGCCCAACTGGGGGGTAAAAACACCTACTCATTTACCCTACCACGAACCAACACGTAACGGGTTAGACTCAGTGCAATTTTACTTCGAAGACTATTCAACAGACAATGTTGAAGTAAAAGTGTCGCGTTATTCTGAGGTTCCTATGCAAAAGCTTTGATCCAATATTTTATCTGTAAGTTATTTTGTAAACTAATGTCAACGAAATTTGAAAGAAGCAGATTTCAACGCTAGTTGGTTTGCAAGTCATAGCCTACTCGAATCAAAATTAAGTCCTTTGTCGAGAAAATTCAAAATTGCAACAGAAAGCTTAAAGCGATTACATCAAAAAATTTATTAGTATACAGTTCACGTGGTAACAATAAAGTACAGCATTATTTTATTAGTAACACATAAAGTGAATTGTGAAAGAAAATGCTAGAACTAAAATATATGCGCAATATAAACAGTCGGTATGAAAATCAGAAAAACTAGTTAACACTAATCTTTATCGCAAATGCAATGTAATGCAGGAGAAAACATGAAAGTAATTGTTGATTTTGAAATACGTGACTGACGAATAAGTAGTAAGTAAATAACAGAAAATCATAAAATACCAGTACAGGGCATCAATATATAGGTTATTATTGCCAACACTAAAAACAATTGTAGATACTTACGCTGATGCCTGATGCATTAATCAAACAGTTTAGTGCCATGTTTTCTTTCAGTATGTTTTTGGAAACATCTGTGGTCTTATCAAAGGCCCATGTCTCCTTGACTGCAACCACCTGACAACATATTTTGTGTTGCACTCTCCGTTGTGCATCTAGAGCAACCATTACCATACACAATGAACATTTCTTCTTTGTCGGAGACTCAGAGTCAAATAATGCTAAATCATACTAGCACAACTCGGGGGGGGAGTGGAAACGACTCCTGGGGTGTGAAATGAAGACTTCACTGTGATGGTCCTAAGAAAGACTAGGGGGTTGAACCCCAACACCTCCTGACAATTCTTACCCTGTGCATATAACACGCGGCAAAACTCGTTTTATATTCGTTTTCATTCACATGGTATATAATTTATATGTATGCAATCAATAATCGTCTGCTGCTTTTAAGCCCCATAAGAATGTCGCGAAGACCGTCGAGCGAGTCAGACGAAAGATTACAGGAGAAGGACAGTTGAATTGACGTCATCATTTCACGAACACAGTAAATTTGTGACGACAGGCGTTCGGGTGTTTCGCAAAATCCGGATTTTCCCCTAGAGGCGCTTTCACATGAAACCGAAGAAATAGAATCTCCTTCTTTGTATAATCAGAGCCTCGCTTCGTTCATGCCTTTGCTCGTTCATTCATTCAGTGACGATCTGCGTATAGGCTAATCCATGGCTTCTTGTCGGTCATGCACAAGACTTGAACAAGCGAAGGTCAGCGACGTTGATGAGATGTTCGAAGAAGATATAAACTTTACAACATGGAGATGTAGGCTTATTCTTAATTGCCAACAGCGCACACGCAGAGAAATACATGCCTCAATTGCCTCATACAATGTCATGTATTTACAAGCTGGAATTTGTATAGACCTACTAGCAATTTTTACCCGGCGTTCGCCCGGGTTTTCCCCAGGCGTAATTTTTAACGGCTGCAAATAAAGGCTACTTACTTACTATATTTGCTGATGGGCTTCAAATATTTAAAAAATGTCCATATATCTGAATGGAAACGATATTTAGAGGTGAACATAGTTGCTTTGCCCGTGTACTGCACGGGTTATCTCTACCTTATAATTATAGGCAATATTATTATTTTGTTCCCCGTTCTTTACGGTTTATCTCTACCTGAAATAGGCGTATTATTTTGTTTCCCGTACTACACGGGTTATTTCTAAATTATAATAGGCGTATTATTTGCCGTTGGCCAGCGTGACGTAAGATTGCATATTTAGCCGCGTGACGTAATTTAAGATTGCATATTAATTTTAGTGACGTGGACAAATGGGCATGCTTATAATGTCCATAAATCGGAATTGAAAGCAAATTATGAGCTGAAAGTAATTGGGATGAGATAGAAATTCGAATAGCTAAAGTAAGTTTCGAGTTGCTTTGACCTAGAAAATCGGCAATGGCCGTGGTTGCAAAAAATGTGAGCTTAGTGTAATTAGGTCACCAAATCTGTAAATGGTTGCGCTGACCTAGAAATTCGCCCGTGGTGACTTCTGATTGGTTGCTAGATGCTCCGTGTGACGTAAGATTGCTTATTAAGCATGCGTGACGTGAACAAATGGCCTTACTATGGGCGGTATTGAAATAAGCTCGCTGAAAAGTTAAATTTAAAATGGCCATATATCGGCGTTTAAATAAAATTGCGAACTGAAAATAGTCGCGTTGACCTAGACGTTGCGTAATAATGCTTTGTAAATTTTTTCAACTCGCTAAACCGTTCCGTTTCGGAGCCTTTAGCCGGACAGCGATGCATTGCAAACATACATACATACATACGGAAGGACAAACTTTAAGAATTATAGTATAAGATGTGAAAGAGGAGCTGTGTATATTCATTAATTTGTGCATGCATTTATATCGATAGTCTACCCGGCTGATCGGTTTGAGCGTCCGTAACTTATCTCCGAGAAACCGATATAGCCTATCGGTCTCGCCACCCATGACGCATGGGAGCGCCGGGATACGAAAATATTGCTAGGGAATTCAGGGGCGAAAGAGTTAAGACGATACAAGGCTATTTTAGGGTAAAAAAGGACAATTTCAGAGGAAAATCTTGGGAATGTTCATAACTCAGCCAAATATTGCGGCATTTGGGTGATTCTTTTACCTGTTTGTTTCAGGAAGACATTGTACTAAAAGGCTAACATGATTAAAAGTCATTTCAATCTCAAAAGGTCGCAAGCAATTGAAAACGGCCATAGCACAGCCAAAAGTTTGCTATATTTGGGTTATTCTGTGTTACGGCCGTTTTCCTTGATTTTTTCCTTTGACCTTTAAATGGCCTTTGGTTAACTTTATCAGCCTGATCAAGCATGCAGGTTAAAGAATCACTCAAATAGGACAATATTTAGCGAATTCCAGAGTTAAGAAACTGAAGTCCAACATAATTCCGGAAGAAAACAACAAATTATCGCTCAATCTTGCAAAGACGAATTTTATATTGCTTTGCTCTAAAAGGAAAATTGAACTGAATGTATATTGTAATATGACTATTAATATAGATAATCAAAGCATAACCAGAGTGTCATCATCTAAATTTCTGGGTGTGCACATAGACGAACAGTTAACATGGAAAGAACATAATTATAACTGATATTTCTAAAAAGATTTTAAAATATAGGCATAATTTCTCGTGTTCGACATCTCCTGCCACGATATATACTTGTAAATTTATATTATTCTTTAATATATCCGTATATGTCCTATTGCAATCTCACATGGACCTCTACCTATACCGTACCCGTTTGACCATGCTGACAACCTTACAGAAGCGAGTTATTCGAATCATATGTAATGTACCCTACAGAGCTAACACCAAACGCTTATTCCTGAACACGAAAATACTGCCTTTCGAATGTATTAATAAGCTGCAAGTGGCGCTATTTATGTACAAAATTCATTCGCGCCAAATATGAGGAAACTTTGATCACTGGTTCTGTAAAATTCTGAGGTGCACGACCCCTATACACGATCATCAAGCAATTACCACCAAAGAAGTGTGCACGCCAATATTAGGCAGCATAGTATCGGCACATAGGCCTATGTACCGCTGCTTTGGAACACCCTGCCCAAAGAACGGTGTCACGACAATTCGTCTACCGACATTTCGTCTACGACACTTCGTCTACAGTCATTTTGTCTACCGACATTTCGTCTACAAAGTTATTTGATATTGTCACTTTAAAATGGAAGCTGAATTGATGAAAAAAACGGTTTCCCTAAATGGAAGTGGGATTGATGAAAACATTCCTGTGTTGAAATAGAAGCTGGATTGATAGAAATAATATTTCCCGTAAATAGAAGCTGGAAACCAAGCTGGATGCATGGATGAAACTAAGTTTCCATTCAATAGAAGCTGGATTGATGAAAATAATCTTTTCAGTAATTAGAAGCTGAATTCCTGAGAATATATAGCACGTTCTAGCGAAACTATAAGAAAGCGGCCTCTGTTGATCGTAATCGTAATCTCCAAACTTCTAAAGCGCCACTCGAAAGCCAAGCGCAGGGCACCAGCTTATTCACGAGCGCTGTTGATTAGCCGTAATGGATACAGATACACTTGTAGACGAAATGTCGGTAGACGAACGTGTCTGTAGACGAATTGTCGTAGACGAAAAGTCTGTAGACGAGTTGTCGCGGAACCGGTTAAGACATTCTCCGAATACGTGATAGCCGGATCCGATTACTGGTTAGGACGAATTTAAATCGACAAGTAGCTTATTAATAGCCGCTTGTTTTGCAGTGAGTTGTAGCCTAATTGTCGTCAGCGTCTTCTGCGCGACCTCGTTTCTTATTCACTGAATCGGAAACTGGTTGTGAATCGAGTCTGCGTTCGACATCGTCTAACTGCAAAATTAAAACAGCTCTGGCTTCTTTAATACTTCTTGTACAAGAACAATTAACTTTGTAATAATACATATAGTCGTTTATAAGTTTAGTGCATGCATTATTAAAGACGACGAAGTCCAGAATCTGTTGGCAAAGCAAGACCATCTATATTTATCAGGCTAGAAGATTCATTTTCTTGTGATGATTACTCTAATTATATTTATAAATTGTTTGATAAAAAAAACCGCAAGCAGCTCAAGTGCGTATGATTTTTCCAAAGCCATCTTCAGTTATAGTGTATGTATGTAGGCTATGTACGTGTAATTGTATATAATTATGTGTGTGCAAGTATGTATGTATGCGTATTTAACACAGTGCCTTCTAAGTACCTGTCGAAGGTAATGATGGCAATCTATCATTAACGCCACATAAATACTTATAAGACTAACTGATCTTATAAGTGAATGCATTTTAA
Organism: Aporrectodea caliginosa; assembly: GCA_020284085.1. Classification (NCBI taxonomy): domain Eukaryota; kingdom Metazoa; phylum Annelida; class Clitellata; order Crassiclitellata; family Lumbricidae; genus Aporrectodea; species Aporrectodea caliginosa. The sequence goes on along the minus strand of JACEVL010000084.1, from coordinate 2,682,234 downwards.
GACAGTGTGAAAATATTTGCTGAACAAAGTCAAACGCAGCACATCTGATAATGATGACGACTACAAACGATGTTATTACTGTCGTTGCTTTGTTGTTGTTGTTGATGATTATATTATTTGTTATTGAAAAGGATAGGTATGCTCACGATTCTTCTCAGCATCGTCAGCGTGTCTTTGTCGATGTAGCGCCTGTTTGTGTCAGTGCTGATGCTGCGTCTCGGTAGTTCTTCCTTCTGCCTCTGTTCTTGTTTCTCCTCCTTCTTCTCGTCCTCCTTCTCCTCCTTCTTCGCCTTCTCCTCCTTCTCCTCCTTCTCCTCCTTCTTCTCCTCATCAAGCTCCTTCTCCTCCTTCTTCTCCTCCTTCTTCAGCCTCCTTCTCCTCACCTTCTCTGACTCCTTCTTCATCGCTTTCTCTCCTCCGTCTCCTCCTTTCTTCTCCTCCTTCTTCTCCTCCTCTCTTCTCTCCTTCTCCCGGTCGTCTACATGCAAGCTCTGTCGTCCTAAGCAGAGACCTCAGACGACCGAAAGCAGATTCAAGGGCAGCCGACCTCAGGTCATCACCTTCTCTGACGCCTCGATGTTCATCGCTTTCTCTCCCTCCGTCTCCTCTTCTTTCTCCTCCTCTTGCTTCTTGTCTGTCTGGCCTCTCTTCGCCTGCTTCTAAATCGGTCGCCGGCGCCAAGTCATCGACGCCAGTTCTTTTGCCTAGCAGACCGAAGACAAACACAGCGTCAGATCCACAACGATGAGGATAACTAAGATGGCATTTACGATGACGATGGCGACAGCAATAATTATCAGAAGTGGATGCAGCGGACAATGATGGTTGAAGAAAAGTGGAGGGAGTAAAGAAGGAAACGGGTACAAGGGAAATATAGAGAACAGGAGGAAGCAGGATGAGGAAGAGACGGTTGTGGGAATGGCATTTGGGAAGAAATAGAGCAATGAAGATGGCAGTCAAAATGTAAGTTTTGACAACTAAGTAAGAAAGTAAATAAAGAAATAAATACGTACATGTGTGTACGTATTTATTTCAGGAACCCTGAAAAGCTGGCAAACGTGGGCGGCATCGCCGCCTCTGATACCACAAGATAGTGGATATCAGAGCCAGTCCTAAGCCTGGAACTCTCTTTAAGGGAGAAGTGCGAAGGTCGAACGGATGGGTGCAGATACTCCGTTCGTAAAGAAAAAAATACGTATGAAATCCAATGCAAGCATTGGACTCCAAACGGGCCTCGGCCCATGGATCTGATGCAAGCGTTGGACACCACGGGCCTTCGGCCCATGGATCCTGATGATGATGATGATGTGTACGTGTGTATGTGTGTCAGTATAATCTAGATATTTACAATTACGTGCATGCTTGTATGTTTGCAATTATGTACATGTATGTGTGTTGGTACAATCTCATTAAATGCAAAAGAGGCTTTGGTGACCGCGTTTTCTCAGCGGCCGGTCTCACGAAATAGAGAATCCCCCGAAAATGAGTATCCTGTTTAGTTTGCATTATTGGCAATTTCTAAGTGTATTCAGTAGTACTGCTACTACTACTACTGCCACCGCCACTACTTCTTCTCCTCCTTTATGTTCTACCTTTCACCTACCTGTTTTCTTCTCCTCTTTCTTCTCCACCTCGTTCTCTTTCAGGTGTCTACCTACTGAAATGATACAACAGAATGACACTCTTTAGATAGCCTAGAATACGAAGTACGTTGTCACGCGTGTGGTAGGCTGAATTTGTAAAACAAGAAGAAGAGGTGGAAGAAGAACAAGAATAAGAACAAGAAGAAGGCTTAGGAGAGGGAAAGATAGAAGGAAATAATGCGGAAGTGAACAACATAGAAACTAAAGGAACAGAAAGTGAAATAATAATTTTACTAACAAATAATTGGAGACCTCTACATACCTGCAGCTGGCTGAACATGACACCAAAGGCAGAAAATAGCCAAAAGCAGAATATTCATAGCAGGTCTTCTCATCTTCGCGTATATCTGAGAAATGTTCTTCTGGCGAAACTCTCGTGTAGGCCTACAACCGAATGCCTGAAAACGTCGCCAGATGACAGCACTTGTCCTTCAAAGCTGTTTAACATCAGTGTTTGTTCTGAACTTTAAAATCAGCGCACCCTCAATACTCTGAGTTGAATTGCGGTGATTTTCTCGCGATGAACTGTCACGAGCGATGTAAGCGAATCGCAGCTCCTTCGCAAACACTTATAGCCCTAGACCAAGGACTGATTCTCTGGGCCTATTTAGGCATGAGTTTCGACTGACTTCCGCATCTGGCAGAGTACCGTACACGCGGACGTGCCCCGTTTTATTAAGTGATACTGTTTCACTAGACTTAACGCCTTTCTTATAAATTTGAACTGTAGGCTGAATATTTTTTTGCCAAAAGTTTTTATTTTCCCAACAAGTGTAAAAACTGCTCTTTTCTTTAGTCATGCAGTTATACCTCATTCGTTTCCTCAACTTACTGTTAGAGTACGCTGACGTGCCCCGTTTTATTAAGTGATACTTTTTCACTTTCAATGCTTAACTAGTCTAATTTTCTCAACCCATTGAAAATCTAACAGTGAGAGCTGCGATAATATTTGTTATCTCATTTATTAACTAACTGTCAGAGCTGAGGCAATTTCTGATACGTGATTTCCGTCTGATACTTAAGCTTATTACAAGTTTTGCGACCTGTCAGTTTGATACCCAGAAAAACGAAATTGATTGATTGATTGATTTTTAACACACATATAGCGTTGTTTGGCAATGTAAGCACTAAGCACGCACTATGCCACTCTGTACTTTTGTGTTATAAAATTATGATACCGTTTAACGCGTCTGTAAAGTCACACTGTTGACAACACGTCACGTGTTGTATTGGAGACACTGTATTTCAGCCTGGTCGACAGATCACATTGACCGAGGTTGTATTTCATATCCTCATTTCTGCTGGAAAATGCTGGTCAGCTAGCTTGCCTGGTATTCGAAACAAATGCTATTCTTTTACATCCTGATTTGAAAGGGTAACCACATTGACAGCGCACACAAACTGTACCGTCTTTGCGCGTTGGTTCATGTCTTCCGTTAGAACCGACGATATACCTACCTGCCTATCTACCTATCTACCAACATACATACATACATACATACATACATACATACATACATACATACATACATACATACATACATACATACATACATACATACATACATACATACATACATACATACATACATACATACATACATACATACATACATACATACATACATACATACATACATACATACATGCATACATACATACATACATACATACATAAACACGATACGATACATATATATATATATTAGGGTGTTTCTTATTTTCCAACTTTGGATTTCTCAAAGTCTCACCCCTAAACTTGTTCCTTTGGTCAAATTATTAGCTTGTACAAAATTTTAGTCAATTTGGTTAACATTTAGAGGTCGCTCAACAGAGTTGAATTTCTTGGGGTAGGCCTATGCATGTTTCGGTCTTCAACACAAACTACGCAATACAAATAGAAGAATAAAATTTAGATTTTTTTGCTTCTACCTATTTATTTCTTTTGTATTTTACTTATCTGTTTTGTTCAACAATAATAATAAAATATTACTGTTATAATTATTATTAATAATAATAGCAATAATAATTATAATAGAGATTCGAGTGCCATAATTCGTATAAAATCGATAATCAGAGAAACAATTCAGAAGCACTGTATAATTGTTATATTTACTTCCAATCCTTCATACCATACTAACTTACAAGGAGCTGTTGGTGGACTCACAACACCTGCAAGCTGTAGAAAGAGGGCACGAGTTAACACTATGACAGCCAGCTTATGGCTGCAGTCCTCAATTGAACCAAATTGAGCGACAGAAAGGCTACGTCTGTATTAGCAACAGTTGCTCAAAGTCTTGGTCATGATGTCTATGAGTTAAATATCAACCATTCGTCAATTCACAGAAGAGCACAGCACTATCGAGCTAAAATTGTTTCACAGCTTAAAGAACAGTTTCAAGGAAATGTCTCTCTTGAGATCCACTGGGATGGTAAACTCCTGAGATACTTCACTGGGCAGAAGGTTGTTGACCGATTGCCAGTAATTGTTGCAGGAGCTGGAGTGAACCAGTTGCTTGGTGTTCTAAAACTGACTTTCAGTAGGCTACTGGCGAAGCTCAGATCTCAGTCGTAGCCCGTTTGATAGGAAATTGGTGCCTTGTAGATCGCATTGCTTCCATGTGTTTTGATACCACTTCCAGTAACACAGGAAATAGAAATGTCGCTTGTGTTCTGCTGGAACAGAAACTCGGGAAGAAGCTTTTGCACCTGGCATGTCGGCACCACACA
>JACEVL010000084.1:2527861-2672861 GCA_020284085.1 Aporrectodea caliginosa | reverse complement strand
GGAGTGTACAGTAGAGTGCTAGGTTCAAATGTTTCTTTAATATTGACAAATTATAGTATACAATTCATTCCAATTTTTCCAGCTGTATTTTTCTTGCACAGTTCTACCACCAGTTGGGCTGGAAAACTACTGAATTGATTGTGCCCATAGTTCCAGAATACGATGTTAGTCATACTCCGCTAGTGGAGCTGAATTTTTGAAACAAATTCTGCACAGCAGTTTTAAAACAAAGCACTTAAATTGAGTTTATTATTGCAACATTAACAAAGTTTTCGAGTAATGCTAAAGCACGGTTTTTGGTAGGAATTGGAACAGAAATTGAATGTCTCGAAATACATAAGTCAAATAATTATGGTGTCTGTATAAAAATTGGTCATAAGCGACGAATCCGAAATAAGTAGGTCAAGAAATGACTAATCAAAGCAAAGCATTTGGTTTAGGCATTCACTTAATACGTGATAGCCGGGATCCGATTACTGGTTCAGACGAATTTAAATCGAGAATTTAGTAAGTGTTGCATGTTGATCTGTCGCTCGTTTCTGTAGCCAATGCTAATTGTCTTCAGCGTCGTCAGCGTAACCTCGTTTCTTACTCACTGAATCGGAAACTGGTTGTGAATCAAGTCTGCGTTCGATATCGTCTAACTGCAACATTAAAACAGCTCTAAAATTAAAACAGCTCTAAAATTAAAACAGCTCTGGCTTCTTTAATACTTCTTTTACAAGTACCATTAACTGTGTAATAATACGTGCATTTATTTATAGGTTTAGAACATTCAATCATTGTAAAAGGCGACTAAGCCCAGAGGCTGTTGGCAAATTAAAGACCATCTTGATTATTAGACCAGAAGATTCTTTTTCTTTTGTTAATTGCCCTAATTATATTTATAAAGTGTTTTGCAGTTTAAACCATCTCCCGTGATGGTGCATATGTATGTACGTGTATGTGTATGTGCAGTATGTATGTATGCATGTATTTATGTATATGTAACACATTGCACTATATTGACTATAACATTTTAACGACGGTAGTGTAATAAAAGCGACTGGGAAACCAACGCAGCTCGTGATTAGAGTGTTACCTACATGTACCTGTAACAGGTAACGTACATCTGAAGGCTACCTTTCCAAAACGCTGCATATAATGACTAACTGACCTCATAAGCGAATGCATTTTAAGACAGCGTGGAAATATTTGCTGACCAAAGTAAAATGCAACAACTGATAATGAAGACGACTACAATCGACGTTATTAATGTTGTTATTGTTTGTAGGCATTTATAATTGCGTTGTTGTTCATGATGATGTAACTTGTTATTGGAAATGATAGGCATGCTTACGATTCTTCTCAGCATCGTCAGATTGTCTTTGACGATGTAGCGCCTGTTTGTGTCAGTGCTACTGCGTCTCCCTGGTTCTTCCTCCTGCCACTGTTCCTCCTTCTTCTCCTCCACCTGCTTCTCCTCCTCCTCCTCCCGGTCATCAACATCAAGCGCCCTGAGCAGAGACCTCAACCGACCGAGCGCAGGGTCAAGAGGAGCCGTACGAGAAGTATGTTGATGGTTGCCGATGTCGGACAACTCTCCTTCCTCCGACAGCAGCTGTCTAAGGTCACTGAACTCTGACCTCAGGTCATCACCTTCTCTGGAGTCTCGATATTCATCGCTTTCTCTCCCTCCGTCTCCTCTTCCGTCTCCTCCTCTTGCTTCTTGTATGTCTGGCCTCTCTTCGCCTGCTTCTAAATCGGTCACCTGCGACAAGTCACCGATGTCGTATCTCTTGCCTAGCAGACCAAAGGAAAAAAATCTTCAGTTGAACCACGACGATGGCAAAGACAATGAGGATAAAGAAGATGGCGATTACGACGACGATGATGATCATGACAGCTATGATGATGACGACGACTACGATGATTGCAATGATTATCCAAACGGGAATGGCAATTGGGAAGAAATAAAGCAATGAAGATGAAAACTTTGAGGCTGAGATGGCGGAAGGACTAAGAGAATGAAGAAAACAGCATCTACATGTGCTATAGCCACTGCCTTTCCGCAATTCGCTTCTGATTGTGTGGAGTATAAATAGAAGCTCTGCAAAGCACAGAAAATTTCGGACCAGGAATAAGAGAAGGATAAGAAGGAAGTTTACTGTGAGGCACCCTTGTTACGACATGGCTTTGTCATGGCGCCATATAAATTGTCTTCATTATTAATAATAGGAGAATGGGATGAGGCTATACAGAGGAGTATGGAGGAAAATGGAGGGAAACTGGGGTGTGTGGGGTGGCACGAGATTCTTGAGAGGAATTCCGAAGTGGACCAATAATAATTATCCGACGATGATCGATGGAGTTTTTCTGTGCGATGATTTAAACACAGACACAGTGTCAATTATTTGCCGCTGATCGGATTGCAACACGGGCCAATAAGATTATTCACCAGTGTTCCTAATTGAGAAGAGTCATTAAAGTAAGATCCTGTATGTATGTATGTATTTAGCTTGTCTCAAGCACCTCAAAAAGGCGTATAGATACAGTAAAGAAAGGTAAAGTTGCATAAAATAGGCACTATATACCGAAGCAAGGCAAGGCTAGGTAATGTAACCGGAAAAATAGAAACGAGCAAAAATAAGCTAAGGTAAGATTGGGTTAGGTGAGGTAATGTATGCTAAGGCAGAGCAAAGCAAGATAGAAAATATTTTATATAGTATGATAGTGTAAGGCAATGCAGGGTAAAGAATTTGATTAATTTATCTATGATGCGCAATGATCGCGTGAATGATCTGGTCTCACTTAAACAGCTGCTGTGGCATTGATTTCTTACAATTAAAATCCAAAAATTATAATCCACCAATTAATATCCCACAATATAAATCCAACAATTAATATCCCGCATTATAAATCCAATCATTAAAATTCAACAATTAATATCTCGCAATATAAATTCAATAATTAAAATTCAACAATTAAAATCCAGCAATTAAAATCCAACAATTACAAACCAGGAATCAAAATCCATTCGCATTACATGGTAATGTAATTAAATGCAAAAGAGTGAGCCTAAGGTAACCATAGCAACGGAAGCTTACCAGCGCAGAGGTGAGCGTAATTTCCGGTACATTTGGAACCTTAAAACGACAGAAGACACGAAGTATCGCTGAATGCAACCGAAATCTATGAAACAACTAATTGTGATGATTGTAATTGCTGCCAAAGGCATTTGTATAGCAACTCTCAAGGCTCTAAGAAACACTCAAATCAGTCAAATGGTTGTTACAATTTAAGTAAAGTAAGTAAGTGTGTTCTTTATTAAACGCTGGCAAACACGCACGGCGCTGTACATACAAAGTTATACAAAGTTATCAAATAGTAGCGAAAAAAGTTAGTAAATAGTAAACTAAAAAAAACACTATATGGCTTAGCTGTAGGCTACAACATCCTAGCCAGGAAACCGCGTCTGCTGAGGGAATCAAATCTAGAAAGAACACGGTTATGTGAGCGTGGGGGCAAATCGTGACCAGTATATAGGACAGGGGGATGTAATGAAGTCACCAAAACTCCACCTCTCGCTATCTCTCCACGGGTCTTTCATTCGAAACTGAAAACACTGCTTTTTGACAAATCCTATCCTGAATCCAACACTTCTCCCTGCCTACCTCGCCGTCTGAACACCAAACACCATCCACCTTAGCCGCCTGCCTGTCTGCCTGCCTGACTCTCTGGATTTTGACCCCTGCCTATCGATTTTGATTTTATTGAGCGCTTGTGAATAAGCTGGTTCCCGCGACTTCGCTTTTGTGGGCGCTGAAGAAGTTTCGAGTTTACGATTACGATTACGATAATGAAGGATATGTCCGGTTTTATTTAGACTAAGATATTTCTAAAAAGGTCATGGTCGGCTTTTACACATTTAAGTGACGTTGACCGAATTATTCTCCAATTACGATACAATATAGAACTAAATCGTTAAATAAAACTTTATAATTATTCAAAGTTTCAAATGTCGAACTCTTTTAGTCTAGAAAAGAAATTAAATTAGCCAACGAGATTTTGCATCCTGTCATAGGCCTATACTCTAACATAAACAAGCTTCCCATTGACCAACACCAATTAAGAATATCGTGCGTCTGACGCACACGATGAGAAAAATAATACACATAAAACACTTACTTTTAGTGGTGGAAGTAGTGGTGGAAGCAGTGGTGGAAGTAGAAGTCAAGGTTTCTGGAAAAAATCTCAAAAGCTGTAGCATCAACGAAGATAAAACGAATATAAACCGGAAACGATAGGATGCAAGTATTATTATTAATAAAGAAAAAGATTATTATTATTATTATTATTATTATTATTATTATTATTATTATTATTATTATTATTTTTATTATTATTATTATTATTATTAGTTTAAAATGTCTAAGTCTATTAGTTTAGAAAAGAAGTTATATAAGCCAACGAGATTTTGCATCCTGTCATGTACCCCGATACTCTAACATAAACATACGATGGTTCCTTGATTTCAGTTCCTGTGAAACCAGCCGTGGTATCCCTTAGATATTAATATATGTATTTGTTTATGTATGTATGCGTATGTAGCCATGTATATCGGTATATAAATGTAAGTAGAGACCGGGGCTGGTTGTTACAATTTACACATTTAAATGACTTTTGACAGAACTATTTCTCCAATTACGATAAACAATATAGTCTATTTAAGCGAAATCCTAAATGACGCTTTATAACTAGGCAAAGTTTAATTTAAATTTTTGGGGCCCGACAGCGCATTGGATAACATCTGGCGTAGAGATCGAGAGGTACCGAGTTCGAGCCCCGTAGGGCGGATTGGATAACATCTGGCGTAGAGATCGAGAGGTACCGAGTTCTTTGTAGGCTGCTATTAGCGCCGTTGTATTGCAGGCTGTCTGTTCTGTTAGTAGTTAAGATTTAAATTGCGTAACATGTAAATGTACAGCGCAGTGCGTTTGTCAGGCGCTTAATAAAGAAAAGATTATTATTATTATTATTATTATTATTATTATTATTATTATTATTATTATTATTATTATTATTATTATTATTATTATTATTCAACAATATTTATTCTCTCAATCAATCAACATCAATACATCAATAGACAACCTGTCGTCTGAAATTAACGTCATAAATGCCGTTTGTGTCACATCTCCCTTAGGTCTGGCTCCGCTAAAGTGCCGCGGAAAGCCATCGAGTTGAACCGCTGGAAAGTTATAGAGAGACGCTGCAGCAGAAGCAGGTTTCTCTGGTGTCTCCTGTGGACAGCGTCAGACTACGACCCTAGATCTGATAAAAGTTTTGGCCAGTGGTGTTAATTGGGACCCTAAGGTCTCGAGAGCAAGAGGCAACGAAAAAAGTGCGTGTTCAAAAGTGCACTGTACTGGGTCATTTTCTGTCCGTGGCGATCTCGGCTGCCGCGCCCGCCGTCGCTGCCGTGGCCTGGATGTATGATGGTGCAAGGGTATCTACAACCGTCGCGTCCCACACCAGATGGCGACCCGCGCGCCATGGGATCATTGTTAGGCCGTCTGGTCTTCTGCCGTCCGTGCGAAGTAGACCTGGTGGTTCCTTTATTGATGGAATTCCAGCCTTCGAAAGGGAGCGATGTATAATGTCATTGATAGTGTTATGTCTGGCTATTCGGCCGAAGCCTAGAGAACATGAAAGGCCGTGGCTACCTCTGGCGTCGATTCGGGCTCCACAAGCGCATGTGTGTGGTTCACATATTGTGGCCCCAAGGCGCAAGCCGACCGCCACCCGAACGTCCTCGTTGTCCAGTCGCAGCCCACATGCTGTTATTGGTAAGGCATGTAGCCAGTCGCTGGCGTGTGGTGACGAGACAGCTTTCAATCGCGCGGTGTTGTATGGGTCTATTGTGTCATGAAACAGTGTCTTGAGTGTCTGTTCCAAAAGTGGTTTGTCCCATAGAGCCTGCTTGTTTGTTGGCATGTTTTCTGAATCGTTGAAATCCGTCTTGGATCGCCACTCGGACGTCATGGTCTCAAAGTGTGTGTCCTGTGTGAGATTGAGAGAGTTTAGAATGAGGGTCTGGAGAGGGAGAGTGCTCGCAGCTGAAGCCAAAAAGGCCGGAAGTGCCAGCGAAGTCGCTCTCCGTATGCCCAGACCACCCATTTTGATTGGTAGTGACGCCTGTGTCCATTGGAGATCGTTGAAAGAAATGTTCAAAATCTTTTCCAAACCCTGTCGTAGTGTCACGTCGTAGGTTTCCAGTTCGGGGTGTTTGTCACAGGGATGGCATCGGAGGATGTGAATCATTTTTGGTGCACCCAGTGAACTCCTTAGAATCAAAAGGGCGTCCTGCCTGGCTATAAGAGTTAATTTGCTCAGGCTTTCCTCTAGTTCTCTGGTTCGAGCTTTCAGACATTGTTGCAGCGCTTTCTCCGCTGAAATTGGGGCCGCCGAGCAGCTGGGCCTCTTCCACTTCGAATTGTCTGAAATCTCTCAAGGAATCGTAGCCAATGTTTTTAATATCACGTGTTTTATGTTTATTATTATTATGTTTATTATTTTATGTTTATTATTATTATTATTATTATTATTATTATTATTATTATTATTATTATTATTTTATTATTATTATGTTTAAAATGTCTAAGTCTATTAGTTTAGAAAAGAAGTCACATACGCCAACGAGATTTTGCATCCTGTCATGTACCCCGGTACTCTAACATAAACAAGCTTCACATTCGCCAACCCCAATTAAGAATATCGTGCGTCTTACACACACGATTAGAAAAATAATACACATAAAACACTTACGTTCAGTGGTGGAAGTAGTCGTGGAAGGAGAAGTCGCAGTTTCTGAAAAAAAAACTCAAAAGCTGTAACATCAAAAAAGATAAAAGGAATATAAACAGAAAACGATAAGATGCAAGCTATGACCGGTGGTTCCATGATTTTCAGTTCCCGTGATTTATATGCTGTTACAACCGGCCCCCATATTTACATACATAAACAGATACGTATACCTAAAGGTGATTGAAAGGCGTATTAGAGAGCAGGTTGAGCTTCATGATAACCAGTTTGGTTTCTGTTAGACCGAAAATTTAGTCGGATGGGGACCAGTTGGACAAAAGCACCAAACTTTGTGTACACTTTGGTTTGGTCATAATATGGTAATGGTTTTTGGCAGGATCCACGCGATCAGTGCTTATGGGTCCTGTCACGTGACATTTTTCATAAATCCAGCTGCCGTTGATTAAGAAAGGGTGATTCCACGTCAATTCAACCAACGTGATTGATATGACCGACTCGCATTTACATTAAATTTGGTCTTCTTGTTGACCGACATAAGACATAATATTATATAAACCAGCCCCAAAAATAATTTTGGTCAATTACTTTCCGAGACACGGGTCGTCCAATTTTGACCGTGCCTTAGTCCTCTGCTGTTTATCATAGTAATTGACGCTATATCGGAACATGTAAGAAGAGAGGTACTATATGGGATATGCTGTACATGGATGATTTTATTGTGGCAGACAAAGAGGAGGCAGGGATACAGAGTTACAGCCACGCTTCACTGATTGGCAGGAGGCATTGGAGAGCAAAAGCCTTAAAATAAACACCAATAAGACAGAAACCATGGTCTGCTCTAAAGCGGATGAGACACTAATGGTCAGGGACAGGGCTGGAAACGTATTGAAACAAACTGAAACATTTAAATATCTTGGATCGGTAATGAATGCTAAGGGTGGTTGTGAACAGGACGTCAAGAACAGGATTAACGCCGCTTGTCAAAAGTGGAAAGACTTAACGGGTGTATTGTGTGACGCCAAAATGCCAATTCATCTCATGGGAAAGGTATACAAGACAATGATAAGACCAGTTATCATGTATGGAGCAGAGGCCTGGACAGTGACGAGGAGAGAGGAAGGGTTACTGGAGAGAACAGAAATGAGAATGCTGCGGTGGATACTTGGAGTCTCGCTGAAGGATTGGAGAAGAAACGAAGACATCAGAAAGACGCTGGGAGTGGCATATATTACTGACAAAAATACGAGAGACCAGATTGAGATGGTACGGTCATGTGATGAGAAGAGAGGATGAAAGATGCTTGGAATGAATTATGAGAGCAGAGATCACCGGAGTCCGGAAGCCGCGGTCTGAGATGACAGAAAAAGAGATGGGGGAGACATGATAAAACAAGATAATAATATTATGAAGTCCCTCAGATTGAAGAAAGAAGACACCAACGACAGAAAAAAGTGTAGAAGAAGGATCCGAGTGGATGACCCGTCCCCAGAGAGGGACTAATTCAAGCCTGAAGGAGATATACAACCTGCCACCATTACAACCAGCCCCGGTTTCCCCTATGAATATATCTGTTTATGTATGTATGCACGGGTATGTATGTGTGACTGCATATCGGTATATTATATATATATATTTAATTTTGCGTATGCATATCGGATTGCATACAATTCATACAATTCATGCATGTTTGTAGGTATGAGCTCATTAGTTGACTAAGTCATTTAATTTATTATATCACCAAAACAGAGAATTGCCGAGATTGGAACTTGCACAATTGGAACCCGCATGTTACTGTCAAGGTATCGGTATCTTAAAGGATAAATCAGAAAGGTCGTTAGCCCCTCTTGAATCAGCTATGTCTGTTTCACATTGACTAAAAGGTTAAGTGGATTAAGTGGTTAAGTGGTTAAGGGATTTAGATTAAGGGATTTAGCTCTTACGGAGCTAAAACCCGCTCTGGCGCTTCCCGTGGTCAAGAGGTCTCCGTCCTGTCTTCAGGTCATTGGCGAAAGATGAATGAAACCATCGGTTCTTGGTAACGGGTTCAAATCCGAACTAAAACGACGGGAAAGCATTTCTTGTTCCAAATTCTCTATAACACAGCGTGGGCTCATGGATTAGGCGTTATCTCAGTCCGCCAGAAATAACCAGATCTTCCGCGTGACAAATAGTATGGCCCGGAAGTAGCGTAATTTTGACGGCCAAGATGGCGTCCGTCTCTGAGCTATAGGAGCAGCAGCTATTTTTTTTTAGCTGACGAGTTTGGAACTGCGAGCTCGACCCCACGACAAACTTATGCATTTCATGTTCTCTGTCACTACCCTCTGAAATTTTAAGGCGGTTTAGGCTCTCTACAGCCTCAATTCGGTGTTCCATCAGTATTTTCACGGGCAGAGTTCTCCGGGTTTGACCTGATATTAAGTGTTTCTAGCGCCTCTCCCAGCCTTACTGAGCGCTCGAGGAGTTCGCACAAATCATGAAATCAACAGGACGCGATTCGGTCATTTTAAGTAGCCATTTTAAAGATATTGAATTTGAGTCGAAACGTAAACGTAAAGTTCCTAATTCGAGTTATAGCGCCGCTTCAGTCACCACACCTATGCAGAAAGTTGGTGACTGATTTCTTAAACTTGTAAAAATCTAAATCCCCTATCTTATAGGCCTACCACTTGGGGTAACCAAATTAAAGTATTAAAATTTAGTTTGAACTCCCTGTCGTGGTTTTTAGAAAAACGTATCCTCAGCCAATTTCTCGCTGTTGTTTAATCTTTCTGTTACCGGGAGTGATGATTTAGCCCAACTAAATGTCACAGTATAACAGATATGGAAAATAGACTATGTTGCAAATATTGAAGGTTTTGACTGGGTAACGGGTGCCGAATGCTGATGTCTTTTGACAGTTTGTTGGTAATACAAGTAATATTGTTCGTTCCAGGTTATATGCTGACCTGGGCGTAGTTAGGGGAGGGGCTTAAGGGTTCAACCCTCCACAAATAAATAATTGCGGAAAAATGTTCAATCTGACCCTGTACTCTGCGACCATGTCCAAATGAAACCCCCAAATGGAAACCCCCAATTGTTTCCTGGCTACGCTCCTGTATGTTGATCTGCACATACATGTACATGGAGAATTTAGAGGATGTTTCTTCGTAATTTCCTTCTCATCTGTGATATTCCCAACGCTTCATCAAATTTTCAAATCAAATCAAATCAAATCAAATTTATTCGAATCGATTCCATGAACAGTGGGTACAATGTACACGTGTGAATACAGTTATTAACAGTTTACATTTCGTAAGCGCCATTAATAAGAAACGAAAATTGAAGAAGTTATAGTCTAACAGGTTAAGTAATAAAAATCGATTCGTGGGGAGAAGAAGCCCAATGGGCTTATCTAGTCTTCCTCACTATGATGGAACAAATTGATAGTGCTAGAAAGGAAACATGTGTCAGTTCAATTAACATAGAATGAGAAATAGGCATGGCAGCAGTAAAATCAACGTCAGTTAAGTAAGTGTTTTTATAGGCCTGTTTGAAGAAGTTGAGTGACCTCTGATTACGGATGCCACGGTCAATGGGGCGATTTACGATGTGATAGAAACAGCAGCAATTTTGTCTTTATCTAAGTTCAGTTATAACTTATTGGCCTTAAGCCATTGTGATATTATTTCTAATTCATTTTTTTTATTTATTTCGAGAGACTCAACAGTCTAATCAGACTCAACAGTCGCTATTTAAATGTACCGATTAACATAGCGCATATTTTGGACTTCTTAAAGCTGCGTCTTCTTCGATCGGAACTCTGGACATTGGATCGCTGCCAGCGTAAAGCAGAACCAAGAGAATTTCGACGGATTGGCATTTCCAGAGAGACGTCTATATATACAGTGTTATACACTTGACTGAAAGGTGAAATGAAAACGCAATGCGATTTCAATATCAGGTTAGAACTGCGAGTTGTAGTTGTGGTCTGTTGTTAAACGGCTGTACAGAAGATGGGAACTGGCACCGTAAGCGAGAGCACGCAGACACGGAGGTTTTGATCGAGGACAGGAACGCATACGGAAACACACGTTGACAAACACATAAATAGACAGGTAGGAAGACAAGAATCATCAACACTACTTCTACTGCTATTTTACTACTACCACTAGGCTACTACACTATTCCTACCTAACATCCCCACCACCACCACCACTGCTACTACAGCTATACTCCTATAACTACTACTACCAGTATCACTAATACTACCGGCACCACGAAAACTAGGCATACTATACTACTACTACCACTACCGCGACCACTACTTCTTCTCCTTCTAAATGGTCTTCCTTTCACCTACCTTCTTCCTTCTCTTTGTCCACCTTGTTCTTATCCACCTCGGTCTTCACATCGTTCACTCTCCGGTGTCGACCTATTGAATTGACAGAACAGAATGACACTCTTTAAACAGCCTAGAAAACGCAGTATGTGTTCATATTTGTTTTAGGTTGAATTTGCAAAACAAGACCAAGAGGAGGAGGAGAAGGAGAAAGAACAAGAACAAGAATAAGAACATCTAGAAGGCTTTGGAGAGAGAAAGATAGAAGGAATTAATGCGGAAGCGAACAACATAGAAACTAAAGGAACAGAAGCTGGAATAAAGATTTTGCTGAAATAATGATTTTGCTAACAAAGTTTATTTCACGACGCCTCATAGCGCAGATAATTAGCGGTTCCTCTGTATACCTGCAGCTGGCTGAAGATGACACCAAAGGCAGAAAATGACCAAAAGCAGAATTTTCACATCAGGTATTCTCATCTTTGCGTGGCTGAAAAATCTTCTTCTGGCGAAACTCTCGTGTCCAACCGAATGCCTGAAAACGTCACCAGATGACAGCAATTGTCCTTCAAAGCTATCTTAAAGTCAGTGTTTGTTCTGGACTTTTAAATCAGAGCACCCTCAATGATCTGAGTTGGGGTGTTTCTGGTGCAGACTTTCTCGCCCTAATCGCGCTGAACTGCCACGAGCGAAGTAGACCAATTGCAGCCCATTCGCCAGCACTTATAGAACCAGACCAAGGACTGAATCTCTTGACCTTTAGGCATGAGTTTGGACTAACTTCCGCATCTAGCAGCGTGCACTCACGTGCCCCGATTTATTGAGTGATACTGATACTGCTTCACTCACTTTCGAGACTAGATACTTTTTTTTTATAAATTTCGGCAGTAGGCTGAATGTTTTTTTAGAAAGTTTTTATTTTCGCAACAGGTTAAAAACTGTTCTTTGCTTTAATCATGCACCTATGCCTCATTCGTTAGCTCAACAGTGATGGGCACTAAACTAATAACTACTACTATTCCTTTATTGCACAAACTCGTTAAACGCAACAAGGTTACAAAATCTGCAGTTTAAATATTGATTAGACAAAGATAATAGTCAAATGGCTAAGAAGCTAAGGAATGTATTAAAGACTGAGGCCTATTGCTAAAGAAAATAATTTGTTGCGCAATCGGATGTGCATTAGACACCTGCGCAATAGTAGTTAATAATAACAATTACAATTACATTAAAATCTGCCATCGTAATATCCATTCTGTTCGTAACAAGTCTCTTTCGTTTCAAGATTACGTCTCGGATCACCAGGTTGAGATGTTCCTGCTCCCAAATGAAACTTGGCTCAAACTGAGTGACCCACCTTCTTTCACCTCTGTCGTTCTCTGTCTCGGTCTGTCTGTCTCTGTCTGTCTGTCTCTGTCTTTCTTCTCTCTGACTCTGTCTCTGTCTGTCTGTCTCTCCTCCGCGGGGTACTCATGGCGGCGGAGTTGACTTCCTTTTAAAATGACACATGAAACGTGCTCCCTCTTAGTCACTTATGCCAACCCCAAAATGATTTTAAAGTCTTATCGCTATCCTGGACCCTGGATGAACTAACTGCTCGTTGATGCTACTGAATTGGCACGTGTTGTTTAGGCACTAGATTTAGTACAACATGCCTTTCTTGTTCTGGTCACGTGCTGGCCATATGCAAATCAGTTCTCTTTTGCATGATACTGGATATTTGCAGTATCAGATCTCTTGTGCCTGAAGCTGTTTTATTTTCACTTTCTAACAGTTGCGGACCTACATTTTTTGGACCCGGAAGCTTGA
Source organism: Aporrectodea caliginosa (assembly GCA_020284085.1). NCBI lineage: Eukaryota > Metazoa > Annelida > Clitellata > Crassiclitellata > Lumbricidae > Aporrectodea > Aporrectodea caliginosa. The sequence continues at coordinate 2,659,927 of JACEVL010000084.1, read as the reverse complement.
ACTGTTATGGGGGCCCCTTCGCAACTAAACACTGAAGACACTTGTGATGATACATATACATCATACATAGAGCACATTTGACCAAATACTCTTCTTTCTGGTTTTTCTAGAAACATATTCACGTGCAGTTTCGGAAATGTGTGCTGTATACGGGACAGCTTTGAAAATTCCTTTCTCCTTCACAGCTCGTGATAAGCATTGTCAAGTACAGCTTAAGCGCAGTAGTAAAATTTGGGAACACTTTCATTATGTGTTGCCCTCAAATAAGCTGAAGAACTTCTGTGCATTGCAATTTAGATGGAGTGGCATCGAACATGACATAGACGGTAGACGCAGAAATTTTAAGCTATGTTTATTGTGCACTACAGTCTGAGTCGCTTCTGGGAGCTGCATGGGGCTCTGAAGCTTCAGCTTCATTAGTTTCACAGTAGATCCGCTTGTGCTTGCTAATGCTCTGATTCCAAACGACTAGACTATTGAAACTCACTCCTCATCGGTTCCATTAAGGAAGATTTTCACAAATTGCAAATGGTTCAAAATTCTCTGGTCTGACATAACAAAACCTAAGGGTCATCATTAGCGAATCTTGATTTTCATCGGCCTCTGCGATTCTGTAAACAGGGCACTGTAGACTTACGTTTCCGGGTCGGGCAGACCAATATCTAAATGTAAAAACTAACAGTAACGAAAACAGTTTTAGTCTCAGGGGCCAAGAGAGTTTAACATGCTGTATTGATTTGGTGCTGGTTATATTCAAGTACAGTTTATATTATTTGTCAGGGATGAATGAGAGTCAATTGGCTCTATGAGGCGCAAGGATTGACCTCTTTCCGTTCAATATAAATACATGAAAGCGATTGCATGACGTCATGCAATGGATGAGCTACATGTAGACACACTGTGACACGCACCTTATAATAATGCAAGTGTTGCTTCTCTCCTACTGCTTATGTCATCGTCACAAATCGAAACTCAGAGAACGCGATTAAAACAAAAAGCAAAGTATTCAGTGAACGAAGTTTTCAGCAGTCCAAGGCCTGGTTTGGGCGAAAATGTTCAAATGTGAATTCCAGGAGGTGGCGTGTGCTTTACCTACGCAAGTACTTTGCCATTATGTGCAGGCGCCATGTGGGCCTCTACATGTATGCATGCATATACCCGCACAAACATGGCATATATGTATACATTTTTATGCGTGTATAAACCAAAATACTCTACATAATTATAACCATGTAAGTGCAAAAAACAAATTTTATGCATGTGCCAGGAAAACCCGTACATGGGAGTCGACTTATCAAGTATGAAGTCATTAATCCTAAGCCAATCCTTACAAGCCCGTATAGCTAATTGCAACGAACTTTGTATATGGCGGATTCAGCAGCAGACCTAGCATCCAATTCCACATCTATCAGTCTCCCCTCCACCTCCCCTTCCGTTCTGTGTTATCCGTCATTCATCCTCCTAAGCGTCTGTAAGATCTGCTTTCCTGCGTCTTGCAGTATATATGCCTGTCTTTTTGTCTGTCTGCTTGTTTGTTTGGCTGTCTACTTTTGTGCGTCTGTACGCTTCTGCATGTTCATGTCTGAATTTCTGTGTATCTCTCTTTTTGAATCCTCGTCAGTCAGATGGACATGCTGAACATGCGCTGTCTTTTTAGGTCTGTGGCTGTGTGACCGCTTGTTCGTTCGTCCTACATCATTAATATGTCTGTCTGTCTGTATGTATGTATGTCTGTATGTCTGTCCTTGTGGCTGTCCGAGTGTTTGTCCCTCTGTGTAAACAATTTCGTTATTTTAAAATAGCAAACATCTGGACATCGTCATAAAGTGATTAGAATATAACATTAAAGTGATTAGAATATAACATTTCTCTTCTCCCTTCTACCCCTCCTCATCATTTCTTCCTGGTCCAATAGTAGTAGTAGTAGTAGTAGTAGTAGTAGTAGTAGTAGTAGTAGTAGTAGTAGTAGCAGCAGCAGCAGCAGCAGCAGCAGCAGCAGCAGCAGCAGCAGCAGCAGCAGCAACAACAGTAGTAGTAGTAGTAGTAGTAGTAATAGTAGTAAATACAATACTAATACTAATACTAATAATAATAATAATAATGATAATGATAATGATAATGATAATGATAATGATAATGATAATTATAATGATAATGATAATAATAATAATAATAATAATAATAATAATAATAATAATAATAATAATAATAATAATAATAATAATAATAATAATAATAATAATAATAATAATAATAGTAGTAGCAGTAGTAGCAGTAGCAGTAGTAGTAGTGATTATTCCTGAGATCAAATTCCTGAATCTTCTATCTAGCCTATGTCTTTTGAAGTTGCCCATCACTGTGAAATCAAAAGGAGAAGAATTAAGCCAGAATTCGTGCAGTGATTGGAATTAAGGGAGAGAGTCAGAAAGTGAAAGGGAGCTAGAACGGTTTACTTCGAGAAAGTGAAGCGCGAATTTCCAACGTTCAAGATAACGATATCGACATGGCTCTCAAATGACTTAAGATTTCGTACAGATCAAGGAAATATAGCAAGCTTCAGGTATGATTTGTGAGGAGAGGACGTCTTTATCACGTCCGAACCTTTCAGCCGAGGTTCGTTTAGGGGAGAAAAAATGAAGGAAATGGAAGTCAGATTGCAGGACACAAATTTCGTTTACAGCATAGGCGCCGACTCTCTGGGAGCCTTGGATGCGAATCCACTCAGAGAGAAAGTTCAGTGGGTGCGTCGCACCCAGAGGAATTCGGACCTACTATTATAGGCCTACAATAAATTTGAAATATCCTTTATAAGACAGGTTACATACACACATTTCGGAACACGTAGGCAGTAAGGTTGCACAACTAGGCCTATGCCAGTCACCGTCCCATGAGTTTCAAATACTTTTTGTAACCAAGTAGCCTTGACAAGAAAACAATAATTTTCTTTCTCCAAAAATGCGCTAAAGATCACCTAGGGCAATGTAGAATATAAAATATTTTAGCGGGGTAGAATCCATGAACCCAGAGACAAATGCATAAGTCGACGCCCAAGGACCAATATACACAGGACTGGAATCTCCTTATGTAAGCGCGTTGGAGAGAAAATGGCGGCTCATGGAGCCTGGCCACCTAGCGACAAAGGCGTAGAACCTCGTGTTTACCATGCTAAACGCCTATCTCCGTAGTTTAGATTATTTAACTGAAAGTCATTAAAATATCTTTACATTTATTATTATTTACCTTTCTTCGTTCCTTAGAAACTGAAATAAAAATAATTCTGATTTGTTTTCCTCAAATTCGTGCAATTAATCGCTGAACAACACATCGGGTTCACCATGCATTTTTACGTCCAAAGACGCTCCTTACACCCGCATCGCCAGGTGGCGCCAGGCTCGTTGCCTTAAACCGGAAGTACACGATATTATCGCGAGTAACCAGTCCTTTAATATAGAGTCCTTGGTCGACGCCTATAATAGTCTATGCATAGGCTACATAAAGTATACACATAACTGATAGCCTACAGGGCGTCATGTTAATAACTTGTGGCGCTATACAAATGAGCAAACTTCAATAAGCTATTTCAGCTTTATTTTTCCCGCAAGGCATGACGGGAAAAGTGATAGTTCCCCGCCATAGACATCATATATTAAATGTAAGATGTCTATGTTCCCCGTTCATAAACAAAGCGAAACATGGCGGATAGCTTAGACGAATCGTTCAAAGTGGATGACTTTAATCGATGGAATGTAGATGATTTGAAGAAATTTATAACAGAAAGATGCCACAAGACAACTTCATCGAGTTAAACATGAACTCGTGGCAATCAAATATCTTCTAATATTTGCGTCAAAGTAGATCATAGCAACATCGCTACCGGCACCATTCAGTTTGTTTATGAACGGTGCCCTATCACCGGAAGTAAAAGTGGAGATAGTTGCGCATGCGCATTGCTAAAGATGAACTGGCTTATTTAATTCTCAGATCCTTATATAAACATATTCACTAGTTAAATTTTGAAATTTTCTTATTAACTTTTATTATCCATTGTCACTCATGTTAACATTTCTGCGTTTTTGTCAGATTGTTTTTCTCAATAAAACGAATATATAAAAGCTGACGCGGTCCCGCAGAAACAGCTGTCACAAGCATAACTTAATTATATTCGATAGTTCATTACTAATACTAATTATTAGGCTATTACCGCTACCGCTATATTATATTTTTAATAAGCGCTATTATTGGTATTTATAAATTAGTTGACCCGCGGTAAAGATTTTACCGGTTTTAAATATAAATGACGTCATTTGAGTCTTCTGTTTAATTCATGCCGATGACGTCATCGTCTCTATGGTTTCTCGTGTCTTTGTTAGCGGGGACGGAATATGAGGCACAGACGTCTGTATAAATGGACGAGGGGTCGGCGGTGGACCAGGCCATAGACGTCTTAATAATAGCTGGCTATTATATAGAAGTCCATGACCAGGCGCTGTCTCGTGTCGACGACGGAACTTTCGCCGTATTTTGAGTTAGTATGCTTTTCTGGTACCTCTGATTCTGACCATGATACACTTTGTTACCCTTCTGATACGGCCTGGCCTTACTTCACCTTTTTTGCCTTGCGTTACTTTATCATTGTAATTGTAATTATAATTATAATTGAACATTTGCATAGCGCCACTCAGAGATTCAGAGGCGCTCCCGACCCAGGTCAGTGCTGTCTCTAACATATAAGATGGTCTTCAGGCGTTTCCGAAAGAGAGGAAGGGAGAGGCTGAGGAGCTCAAGACGCAATCCACGCGGAAGGTGGTTCCAACTAGAGCGGCCGACATAACTCATAAGCAAAGCCTCTGGATTGAGCAGTTGCACCACGCATACGAGGGACAACCAGGAGGCCTCTGGTGGCCGAGCGCAGAGCAGAGCGACCAGGGAGTGTAGAAACCAATGTGCAGAAGGCCTGAAGGTATGAAGGAGCTACCCTGAGCAGAGAGTTGCGCATAAGTGTGAGAATTTTTAACTGAATGCGCTGGGGCACAGGATGCATTACACTACCATACCTTCACCTGACACATCTGACCTTACCTTGCTTTACATTCCTTTACCTTATGTTACTTTACTTTGTTTCAATTTAGCTTTAGTAGATGGTCGAAACGACCATCACCCAGAAACACGTCGACAAGAACCGTATCCACTATAGTCACCATAGCGACTGCGACGCCAGAGGACACTGCTTCCACCTCAATGTGAGTGCTGCGATGGACATCTAGACTCAGTAGGTTGAGTTTCATCGACCCAAGAGTCGAACTGTCCGCAACTGTCAGCCGACTCAACGCGGGACACGCGAAAGACGGTCACCTATAGCTGGGCGACAGGACATCGCGTATCAGCTGAAGACAACTCCGAAGCAAGGGATTCCTCTACCGGACCTACCCTGGCATCATCGCCGATGGTGGAAAGAGTAGGAAGAAAAGGCCGGGCGTTGGACGCAATTTGACTCTGGCAGATATAAACGAGGGAAGGATCGTCTATCGATTAAGCAAGACTCTTTACAGCTGGACGGATTCGAGGTCCAATTGAGCGCATTCACCAGTCGCCCAGAGGATCCAGATGACGTGTGAACAGATCGTTGGTAAACCGAGATTAACCAACAACGGTCTGACGGACGTGGAAGAGGGAGAGAGTGCAGTCATCACTGCGGAGGATCTTCTCATCGAGATGAACAGTTTCAGAGACTTCCAATACGTCGTCATTGACTTCCCTTGTCACGGCATCCTTAGGATCCTGGAATCGAAGACGAATGTAATTCTAACGCAGCCTATGGGAAGTGGGTGATTTGGGTAATGGACGGGAAACACATCTATCCATCCATCCATCTATCCATCCAACCAAACAATCTACCAACCCATTCATTCACCCTTCAAGTCCTTCTTCTATTCATCCATCAAACCATCATCCATCCACCCATCAAGTCATTAATTAATCCATTCATCGATTCATTCATCCATCCATGCACCAGGTTACTCTGTCCGTGTATCTATCCACCCATCCATCCACCATCAAGCTATGCGCCCATCCACCCATCTGTCCAGTCATCTATTCATCCATTAAGTCCGTCGAAGTAACTTGAGATGGATACCCTATCTGAATTTCTAAACTCTGCCCAAAGATCAAGGGTGAACTAACGCTCTCCATTCACTCATCCATCTATCCATCAATCCATCCTTCCATCCATCTCCATCCACCAAACAGCAACAGCCATCCGTCAGACCATCCAGCATTCGTCCATTCATCCATTCGTCTATTCTTCCATCCATCCACCCATCGTCATTCATTCATGAAATCATCCATCCATCAATCCTTTCACCCATTCACCTTTCAAGCCATTCATTCATCCACCCAACCTGTATGAAGATTGAAGTCTTACCAAGAGATTCAAACCCAGTCTGAAGAGCCAGGACCTAGAGTAGGCCTGCCTCAAAAGAGAAAACCTTTGGGCTGTGCTGCTATGTTGGAATGTTTGGCATAAAACGCAAACGGCCGATCGGTTTAACGCCCTTATCCTGAGATGTCCACTGTATGTCGACGAAAGGGAAAAATAAAATTTTTTGCGTTTATCTCCTGGTCGCCCTTATCCAGAGATTTTCACGGTTTATGAAAAGAAAATGAGCATTTTGGCGTTTCTATCCAGATAGCCCTTACCCATGGATTTCCACGCTTAATGAACGGGGGAAAAAATAAACATTAAATTTTGACGTTTCTCTCCGGGTAGGCTTTATCCATGGATTTTCACGGTTTATCAAAGGAAAATTAGTATATTGGCCTTTCCATCCTATCATCCTTATCCATATCCATAGATTTCTGCGCTTTATGCTTTTTATGCCAAACATTCGCACATTACTACAAAAGCGATAGGCAGGTAGGGTCAAAAGTGGTTCCCGCTCAAGATTCAAAGGGTTAGGCAGGCAGACAGTCAGATTAAGGATATAAGGTGGATGGTGCTCAGAATTGATGCAGCGATAGATGTAAGGGGAAGAGGTTCTTAGAGGAATCAGAAGAGGGTTTGTGAAAGAGCAGTTGTTCAGTTTCGAGTGAAAGACCTGTGGAGAGATGTGAAGATTCGGTGAGTTCAGAGGATGGATGAGTAATTCTGGCGGGAGTTTATTCCAGAGAGGTGGAACAGCTGTGGCCATGGAGCGATTTGCAAATTTTAATGATGAGATGACGGAAGGGTGGAGACGTGTTAGGAAGGGAATCACTGCTTCGTTAAGTGAAGATCGTAAATAATAGGGGCCGAGATCAGAAGATATTGTCCAGCGAAAAGGCGAGAGCGGCTTTAGTGGTAACATAACAGCACAGCCTCAAGATTTGGATCTTCAAGCTGGGTTTCGATCTCTTGGTAGGACTTCAATCTTCATACATGGTGGGTACGTGGATGAATGACTTGATTGGTGAACAGGTGTAAGGATGGATGGATGAATGAGTGCATGATGAATGATTTGATGGGTGGATAGATGTAGGGATGGATGAGTGTTTGAATGTAGATGAATGACTGGATGGTCTGCGGTTGGCTGTTGCTGTTTGGTGGATGGATAGATGGATGGATTGGTGGATTGATGGATGGATGGTGGGTGGATGGATGGAGCTTCGGTTTACTTTCGATCTTTGGGCCGGGTTTAGATGTTCAGGTAGGGCTTCGATGGACAAATGGATGAATCGATGAATGGACGGATGGATGGACGCAGAGATTGATGGATGGATGGATGATGGATGGGGTGGGGTGGCTGGGGGAGTGAATGGATGAATTAATGAATGACTTTATGACAATAAGGCTTGTAGAGTAACGTACAGTTGCTGGAGTAGTACTCCAGCATGTTACTCTACAAGTCTTATTCATTCATAAAATCATTCATTAATGAATGACTTTAGAGGGCGGGTGGCCAGTCCTCTATCTCGCAGACTCATCTTCCCACTGACATGTACGGTCAGTGTACTCGTTATGGCTGAGTTGGCTAGGTGGCACAGGTGGAGCAGAAATCTGGAACTAAATGTCTGCCCTGGCGGGGGTTTTAACCCCCGACCTCTCAACTGACAGTCCAGCACGCTAGCTACTACACTATCCTGCACCCCCATCCCACTAAGTCATTCATTGATTCATCCATTCATCCACCCAATCAACAACGCTAGATGGACTAGTGCAGTAACGCTTCGTGGAATAGGATTTTGTGCCACAATGGCGATTAGCGGAGTAGGATTTATTAGAGTGACAGTGGAGATAGGGCATCAGAGGACATCGGGAATCAGAGGCCTAGTTGTAGCCTACGTGATGGATGGATGGATGGATGGATAGATGGGGTCCATTGGTTGGATTGATTGATCATAATAATATTCGTTCATTAATTCAAACTGACAACTACGCACTAAGATTACATGATATAGTAGTAACAGATGATAACAAGTTTAGAAGGAGTCGAATTTAACTGTATGGCGGCCCGCAAGGTGCCCATCTGTCCTACTGCTCATTTTACAGGTCGCTCTCTAGGAAGTTGAAGACTTGTCAACCTTATGGGGTATCGAACCCGTGTCCTTCTGATCTTCGTTACAGCGTTTTACCATTCAACCATCTCCCCGAATGATTTTATACCTTGTCATTAGGCAGAGGTGCCATTTTAGACTTTTATTTTTAATGTGACGTAAATATACCGTTAATGAATGTATTAGATGTTATATATTTTTGGAAAGCTATTAATTTATTGTAAGATGAAAACGCTATTGAAGAGAATCTCTAAATATACCGTTAATGAATGTATTAGATGTTTTATATTTTTTAAAGCTATAACTAGTTATCCCAACAGTTACTCCAAAATAGTAGACTAACTAGTTACAGTAACGCGCTACAAGCAACGTGGTAGATCTAACGCACAACACTGCCTACGTCACTACGTGGGTGCACACCGGAACAATAACGTGTTTGCCATGTAGGCATAATACCACAAGGCAGCGATATGGGTAGGCCTACTTTAAATAGGACGCTGACTCGTGACTCGGAAGTATTCCGACCGTGTCTTCGGATGCTACGTGATCTGGCGACAGAATGGCGAAACGTCGGAGCCTGGAACGAAATTGATAATCGGTGACGAATGCGACAAATTCCCACGCCAACCCACCCACCCCCACGCCACAGCGGTCGACAACACGAGATCACCTAAGCTGCAGTCTGTGTGGGGCAGAGGTGGTAAATCATTCGGTTGTGGATGCTTTTCCTTCTCCCTCTCTTCCATTCGGCTGCGATGGATTGCATCGCAGACTCGTTCTTGCCGCGTGCACGCGGTATAATACGCTGAGCCGGTCTTCGCAAGATATTGACGACTTTCGGAAGAGGAAAAGGAGAGGCAATCGACACATTATTCATGACGAAGTCGGGGGAGAGAATGACTCTCCTGCAAGCATTTCCACGGAAATTATATTAGATATCGACTCTTTTAAATGTTCCCGAAACCCACCAATAGGCCTACTCCAGCTGCCTTTGCTATTCTTCTCCTCATCTTTTTGCTGCAGTCGTTGTCCTATAGGTCAGCAGGATTCGCAAATAAACAAATTCCCCCACATTCTCAATCTCCTCGCCATCATATTCTCTTTCATCATACAAATGATTTGGTTTAAGTGATGTTAATTTTTAGTCCTGCAGCTTCCTCTTCTCTGCTGCAACACTGCACGTCCACGAGTGGCTGGTATATAGCGGCCATAGCCTAATAATAAAAATATATATATAGGCCTATTTATTTTATTGAGAAAAACAAATTGCCAAAAACGCAGAAATGCTAACATGAGTGATAGTGGATAATAATATTGAAAGTAATTAGAAAATTTATAATAAACTAGTAAATATTTTTATATAACTATCTGGGTATAAATTGAGTTATCTTTGGTAATGGAATGGCCTCAAGTATACTATCGGTCAGCTGCTTAGAAATAACGGAGTACTTCCCGACGATTATGTATTAAGTAGTCTGGGACCAACAGCGGCATCGCTATTTACAGGTTGCCGTAGGTGGTAGTGGCATCGCCACCCTACTAAAATACTTGCCGACACTCGTTGACGGAGCTGTGACGTACCGTAGGCTACCGACCGCCATTCACTAGGCCGAAGCCTCGTAGGCTACATTTAGTTTCTGTTTAATGAGATTATGTCATAAACAGATTAGCGTCGCCCCCTCTTTTCTCCAGGCTTGGTACCGATACCACCCGAAAACAGCAGTGGCGGAGTTCTAAGCCGGGCCAACATGGCCTAGTGGGTAATCTCGGGAAAGGAAGGTTACAGAAGACAAAACGAGAGCAAAGGCGCATATACTTTGATTAGACCTATATCAAACCGGTCAGTTACTTACGCCAAAGTAGCCCATGTTTTCCTGATGCTTAGATGGGGATACGTATCGCCGATCGTTTTCGTGTGACATTTTTAGCAAGCATTGTTTCAGCCCTTTAAGGCTCGCATCACCAATGCGGAGGCCTAGTGAAGCATGATGGAAACTCTACTATCCAGGTTGATCCAAACAAGGGGTTCCAGCTGTTTAGAAATGTGTGAATTGCAACATCGAACAGACCATGCCAGAACTCTACAAGCTATGGTATTAGAAGAGACCACTTGGATGCCCTAGGCACACGTGGACACAAACAATGGAGTAAGACCTGTGCCTATTTCCCACTACAACACCAGAATAGAGACGGCTGGCAGCATGCTATGGAAACTGTGACTTTCAGAGCAAGGCATGCCACTCAAGACGAAGATCAGTAGCCTAACTTAGTTGTTCCAGACTACAGGTTGTCTGTAAGGAGTAAACATCGCTTTTCCAACTCAAAGCCCCTGATTTTGCACTTAAAAAGTCTTAAACATCCGTCAGCACTTTAGAAACTTTTAAAATATCCAAGATAGTCATTCAAATGTCTTGTGGTCTGTGATTCTGATCAACTTTGAATAGCATGCTACACTGTTCGGTTCAAGGTTGATCGGAAAACCAAGAACACATGACAATTCTGACCTATCATTTGTCTTTAACTACTGATCAGCCAAATCAGTTGACTTGGCATTTCTGATTGCTGAAGAAATGGACAATGGAACAATTGTCTTACACCAGTTGAACCAAATGACACAGACACATTCAGACAACTGAATTTATTAAATTGTCTCTTAACTAATACACCTATTGTTATACAAACGGAAATAAACATTGATCACTATGCAGATTACTGTTATCAGTCGCAGTAAACACTGCCTCTGCCTCATTCAAGGCTAAGTAGTAGTTTTAAAATAAGTGGTGGTAGAGCACATTTAACTAAATTGACAACAGGCCAACCGGCAAAGCCAACAATGATGAAGATTATGCGATTTTAAATTTTTCGAAATACAGTTCTGATCATGCTTTACACAAGTTAGCTAAGCACTCAACGAAAATATACTGCAACAAAAACCATTACATGCCCGACAGTTCATAAGGTTAGCAAGTAATTGCAATATGGGTAACAAATGTTAAAACTCATGCCTGGCTGCTACACCAAAAGTGACTGAACTCACTTGCCTTTGTACATCAAAGTGATTGACATCTATTCTTGTTTCACGCATACAACCTCTGGGTCCAACATGTCACCCAAAGAAGCTGTGCTAAGTGCAAACAGCAATGCTAGATTGCACTAAGTTGTCTTGTGGTTTCGTGGCAACTGCAGTGCTGCTTAGTGAACAGTCACTGAACACGTCAGCACTGCGAGATGGCAGGAAACAAATAACACAGAAGTGTGATCACAAGCAGCGCTGATGTATACGAGAGAATAAGAATGATGACACCACTAAAACTTAACCCTCACATCTCCCCCAACTGTGCAACAAATCGTGCCTTAAATCACACTAGATACCACTGATTGGCAATCATCCTTTTATCGTCAGACCTTCAAGTTGTAATGACTTCATATCGTTGTGATTCATCGAGCTGGTTGGCAACGTGCTAGAATTGCAGAAGCTGGAAGACTTCTCGTTTAATTCTGCATGCATAACACTGAAACACAGCATTTGAAGTGAAGAAGTGTGTGGTGTAAACTGTCTTCACTTGACACTGGGAACAACATCGAATGGAAGGGAACATGTTGTTGGCAAGGATAACGAGGACTTTTCAGAAACCCGTACCTTGCGCTGCTTCAGTGTAAAATGCCAATTTTGTCCTGATGGAAATTTCCCGCCTTTCTAGAAATGCTCAACAGGAAGTTCAGTACCAGCATACGAGTCGAAGAATCGTCTGAATTTTCTCATCTCATGCTTGCGAAAAACGGAGGTCATATTATGCCAGAATAATGCAAACGTGAAATGCTATACGAATCATGTAAAGGAACACATTGACATATACATGAACCTATTTCCATTTCTATTTACATCGGATGACAGAACACTAATAGGAACGATGGCAAAAATCAAGGAGCAAGCTCCAGATTTAAGATGTCACCTGGATGGCTATCGGTGAACGTAGACAAACTGATGCACATGTTCCAGCGCAACGAGAAACAAGAAATAATGCAAAATCAGAACTGCCGACCACGGAATAAAAGAACAGTTGGGAGGACAAACTGATTGTTAAATTTTGCAAGAAAACAAGTTCTGGTCAAGTGATACGAGAGCAGATTCTGGGTCCAACATGTCACCCAGACAATTTAAGCAGATGCATCAGTTTTCCCAGATGGTCTCTTAAAAACCACAGAATTACCACAAGTCACCTCAGAAAACATGCATGTTCATCAGCGCTACAGATTGGCAAACTCTGGATCCAACATGTCATCCAGAGAGTCTCACGAAATATAACAAGGTTGGTAAAAACCGTCACAGAATATGTGGAAAATTAGCAACCTGTGATTTCACAGCTTCTGACATTCATTGATCAAGTGAGAGCCAACTGCCAGATGCAGTTGCGCTATCACCCGATGGAATGACAGAATGAGCGCTTAAGCCAGTCACAGCAGCCGAAAAAACAGCAGAAATCTGACAAGGTGTTGTCTTACATCAAACAGATGCACCCCTTGATAAATTCACCTAAATTATGACCACAGCAAAATGTGTTGTAGGTTTTCAAGACCAGAAAAAGTTGTGTGTAAAAGGCTGATGTGGTCTACACAGAAGGGATTGGAACGACCGAGTTATTCGTCATACAGACTACAAGCCCTGGGTCCAACATGTCACCCAGAGAGTGTCCGATCGGACTGCACCGCCAGCGGTCACACAACTTGCTTTTATAAAAGCAGAAGCAGACAGCGGCTGAGCAGAAACAACAGAACAACTGGTGTAGACTGTAGAAGAAATCGCCAAACCATATGACGAAATTCTGGTCAATATCAACTCATTGTCTGCCGTTGTTTCATCACTGGGCACGCCAAGTCGCCAGAGTTGGACAGACCTTGGCTCCAACATGTCAGCCAAGGAGACAATGCACTTTTACCTCGTCAGCACGGCAAGGCAAATTGGCATGTCGGTAATGTAACAATTCTTGCCTTGGCTCCCAGTGGCTGTAACTAAGACAGACAAGTGTTGGCATAGACCGGAAGTTATAGACTGATTGGAACATCTTGAAGAAAGGAAATTGGAAGGCCATAGAAAACCCAAGAAATGAACGATCTTCCATGAATGTCAGCAGGACCAACCACAAACATCGCTGGAACATGATGCATCACAACAATGCTAAAATATAAAATTGAAACAACAAAGCAGTCGTATAAAACTAGATCAAAATATATGGATCGGGTTAAATTGTACATGTAAAAACTTTTGGAAAGAGACTCGTTGCTTGACAAATTAATTAGTTTGCAGTATAAAAAGGGAAAAATATTTACATCCAGCAAGCAACTTTGCTTCTGCAAACGAGATCAAACACGGCGTCCGGTTTGTGACTATGAACGGTGGCCTTTAAAGGCGCAGGATGAGAACAGGCATTAGCACACTACGACAGATACTACAAATCATCTGAACACAGCAGGATGTGAAGCGGAGACTACCTACGTGATTCTAAAATGTAGCCAAAAGGTTTGAGATGTGTAGATAGCGAGTGAATTCGGCAGACTACAAGCAATAGCTATGCATGACTAATTTCCTGAAGACCTACGAATGGGACTTGCACAAAGAAGCTAGTAAATATTGCTACCTGAGCTGAAAAAAGCCGACACCAACTTCAAGTAGCCGAAATGCCAAATGGTAGTCTTTCGCACCACGAAACTCCACACCTGGCATTCCGTAGAAGAAATGCCTGGGAAAGATGGCATTAAAACATTCACGAGCACAAAACCGAACTAAATTACTTCAAAATATCACAAGTGCGGGTTCCAAAAATGGATATCTCAAACATAAACATAAATATAGTGATTGTATATATATATATACATACATACATAAGTACATATATATGCATATACACATATACATATATATGCCCTATGCATGTATGTGTGCAACATGCAGAATTGAAATGTACAGCATCCAGAGCAAAAATAACAGGCCAAAAAGCACAATGAAAAACGCTATAAAAATATTACTTTTGCACATCATATTACACAAACATTGAGTATCATCACTGGCAAAAATATTCATCAAACGTGTCCGCATTGAATTGAACAAAACAAATGGCACACACTCTTACACAGTGCAAAAACAACCAGCCATGGTGTAGCAGCCATTCAAAACAAACCTTTGCTAGCCCTTTGGAATTTCTGTGAGCGGTGAACATAGTGCCGCACATCGAAAGCATGATCAGAACCGAGGTAAAACTAACAGCAGAACCTTGGCAACAATTCTTTGCCAAGAATTCTGTTGTCTTAAATATAGAGAATGAGCCACGATTGTTATTAGACAGCAGTAGTTTGAAACGAAACACGATGCATACAGTTCTTCGGGTGCTTGGATACCAGTGAATAAACATATCCAAGCTGAATCATAAAAAATCTAACACTAATAAGCACAATAAAACTTGAAATATATGGAAACGGTCCAACCCTAGGCAGCGCTCGGCAGCTGTGGCAATGTGGCAGCTCTCCCTGACTCCAGCTCAAGCTCTTACAAGCGCAATCGTCCACGTAGACAGAACATGATCACCGCCAACTGGTGTTGTTAAACCAGCAATGACATGGAACTGCACATCCTTGTTTTGCCTCTGGCCAGTCCAACGTTTTTCCTGAGGTGGCCACAAAAGGGTTTCTTTCAACATACAAAACGACACGGCACAATCGGTTAACTGAAGCACTATTCTACAATCACAAACACTCAAACACACACTGATTATGAGCGACTAAGTACAGATCCAAGCAATAGCCATTAAAGCTCTCTCTCTCTTCCTCGAGACACATCAGTCGTTGACTACACACCGCAGAACTTGAACACTTAGCAGATCTTGAGTGGAACCTGCTTCACAGTCGGTTTCATCCTATTAATGCCTTTGATCTTGCAAATTTGAGTGCATATATCGATGGATACGGACACATTTCATCTTCACTCTTCGATCTCTGTCGTTGAAGAACGTCATCCATTATTTCTGATGTTGTTGCATTTTAGAAAATGCCTTTGCATTTGTCATGTTTCCCCTTAAGTATATTGTCGAACTGGCACAGCAATCTTTATACCAAAACAGGTCTTGTCAGATCAGTTGACTTCCAATTGGTGCAGTGTATATTGGTGTTAATCTGGGATGCAAGACGATTGCACAGTCATGAGCGAGTCAGAGGTTTCCAAGCCAACCACAAGCTGCTGCCGGCACCACCTAGTTTGGTAAAATAGAAAGCCAGCGCTTCAAGCATTTGCCAGTTGCCTACATGAACACCCTGGTTCACTTGAACTGCCTTCCCAACAGCACAGCAGTCTCAACCGTATAGGCAATACTGCACTGTAAGAACAATTTAAACTACATGTTCATATACACTGTCAATACTAAAGAGCATTTTAGAGATGCATCAAGTGTGACTTGACAAAAACGTTTATGGTATGTTACGAGGTTGGACAACGATAATTCATTACACCTATTTTCTATCCAGACCTCTGCAGAACCTAGTTTCACATTTAATTTTGCATTAAGTTAACAGTTTTGTAGATAGCACCATCGTAGTAATTTTATTCTGACCCAGAGTTAATAATGAAGACTGTATTCAGGAAAAGAATTCTGAAATACCTTAACGACTTTACATTTAATGAGAAAGTACTAGAAGACCCTAACAACCTTTCATCAATAACCCTTCTCTTAAACCAGCTCTGTCGACACAAAGCACCCTACTTGAACCATCAGAATGCATTTCTATCTGTGTTAGAACCCACACTATCGTCCAATACCCCCAACAAATCCACCGTCTCTCACCGGAGATCACCTGCACAGACTCCCCATTCATCACATTTCACATTCCCCAAGAGCAAATCACTTGATACATGGTTGTCCTAATTAATGACAAGATGAGATTCCAATTTATTAAAAACGTCCACTGATTCGGTTAGGGAGTATATTCGTCAACGCTCAAATAACTTACTGAATAAGGATGAAGAGAGTTGACGCTAGCAACATTTCTTCATACCCGCAAATTGATTACAAATCTTGAGAAAATGGACTCCAACGCGTCCAACCCATGCCCGCCGCGACAGCACGTCAGAAAATGCAAGACGCGCAAGATGATGCAAACCGAATGGTCTGAATTTGTTCCGAAGCTTCTCTTGTGGAAACGAAGCAACGAACAAAGATGCAGACCCGATGACGATAGGCACGAAAGATGAATTGACCTAGTAGACGTGGAAGCAATTATTATCATCGATGGAGTATCCTCTGCCAAATTCTGCTTTGCGACAGTCAACGATTTTGAAGAAACGATTTTCGACGATGGTCTTACGAGTCTAAACCTCGTTACTTGGATAGCTTGCTGATGACCCTAATAAGAGCACCGTTTTCATCTTTTAATCGCTGGTTGTCGGCTCTTAATTCGGATTTGGCACTCTCGGAATTCTGAAAAATAATCAAAGATAAACAGTGCAGAAAATGAGACCTCATATACTAAAATGTAAAGTCCTTTATTCAGCGAATCCAATGCATCTTGGCACTCGAAACTCCGACCAAAACCAAGTTCTTAGACATGAATAAATCTGACCATTACCTTATAATCTGTAGTTGAAGTTTAGCTCCACTGCACACTACTAAACCACTCTCAATATTTGAGATTTTTATAGACAGTGCTTGATCACTAATATTCTGGAAACAAACTAACCCAATTTACTTGACAAAATGAAACAAATTCAATCGTCTCACCCGTAATTCTTCTTCAAGTTCTGATATTTTTCTTTCTAAGGCTCGTTTTTCCTTCAATAAAAATGAGAAATAAACTAAAGATCATGAAATAACAGCAAAAGATTCAACAGTGCCTTTTAAAACACTAGACAATGTCTCTTGAATACAGACACAGACACTTAACAATGGCATAATAAATACAATGAAACATACACCTGGTATGGGTTAAACACCAAGTAAACTCAGTAAAGTCAGAACTAAAAGCCCCCATATCCATAGTGGAACATAGGTGAGATGCTCATGTCTTGCTCTTCAGTGCTCAATACTGGCAGTGTATAAATCCCATGATCGTGGACACAGGATCAGCACATTGCACGACTTGTGTGCAAACAACTTGTTCAGGATCATCACATACTCTGCACAGCATACTCAAGCCCACAATCGCTGGATAAATTCTACTGAATAGACCATTTGTAATTGTAACTATAACTGTTCATTTATTAATCACCACTCAGCGATTCAGATGCACTTGCTACCGAAGTAGTGCTATCACTAACAGATAAAATGAACTTCCAAAACAGAAGAAAAGCCTTAAGAGCCCAAGCTGCAGTTCCTGTGGAAGATGGTTCCAACTAGAGAAGCTTCTAGATTGAGCGGTAGCTCCCATACATGTTGCAATTACCGCTACATTTAATTATATCGGTAAACATTCGGAAAATACAAGTAACAATTACGGTAAAAGTCATTCTTCGTTCGGATGTTGTATCGAGAGGTTTGGTCGACGCAGTGATTGCACTAGATTTTAGTCGGTCTATTTCTGACTTGGAGTCTGTCAGATCCTGTTGTATCTGCTTCATCTCCTTCTTCAGTTTTTCGCTCAATGCACGCTCTTCTTCGTATAACTAAAATTTACCAAAAAATCTAGTTAGCTTCAAAAGTCATTTTCATCAGCATTTTTGCATTAGCACAAGTTGATAAAATCCTCATGAAAGAATTATTGGAATGCCAAAAAATATATACGCTAAACCTGCAAAAACCTTCATTATTAATCATGCCTTATTTTTATTAAAAGCTAGCATCTGATAGCAAAGCAATAGTTAATAAGAATGAACAATTGCGTTGAAATTAGTCGTGCATTTCACTGGCTGATCTGCTCTTCAGATCAGTTCGATTTCTGGCAAGAAACACCATTTGCCTCTTGCCTCTGTTCAACATACACTTCTACATACTTAAACACACTTCTTAAGATCAGCTAAAAACAGCAGTACATGCAGTCATTCACAGGGTACTTGAAAGACAATAAATTGTGTCTAAATACACAAAAATATTACAACACTATATATATATATATACATACATACACACTACAATATTATACACTTACAACTTTTTCAACACTTAAACTGTTTTTATTTATTAGCTGTTCACTGCAGATATCTTCGTAAGTTACTGCAAGAATACTTTGAAGACTGAAAACGACAGACTGACTGAATGAATGAATAAGAAAAATAAATAAACAGGGCCACCCAACCTTTTTATAGTCTGAATCTTTTGCTTGGGTTGAACTGGAGTATGGGAAGCGAGTAAGGGTGCCTGTGCTACTGGAAATTGGTTGGCTGCTGCTTCCAGTGGAACTGGTTGCTGGCATTTCGGATGAGGCTTGGGATGTAGCAGTTTTTGATTCCTGTCCAAACATTGACACAGAAGTACATGAAGTATGCTAAGCACACTGCCACAACAGAAATTATACCAGAGTCAACATCATTTCCAGAATAACTATAAAGCACATCAACAACTTTATTACAGAATTTTCAAACTAACTAATGAGGTTCATCATCTGGAGGCACGCTATGGTGTCCTGCTTACAACATCAGTTACGTGAAACCACAGAGCAGTAGTTTACAGCAAATGAAGTTGCAGTCAAACATGTTAGATTTGAAAAATCCATCTCGATGGAACGAAATTAAAATTAAGAAGGGAAAATGAACTGGCAAGAAACAGAGCATGCTGGTAACTTTCAACATTCGGACCTAAATAAAATTCACAGGGCAATGTATTAGAGTTAAGGGCAATTTGTCTAGTTCTCATAACAAAATCATGTTGTAACCTTTTCCTCTTGACTTTCTTTGCTGTCATCTTGATCCTCTGTAGCTGGTCCCTGCACAGAATTACCAAGTCCATTAACTGGGGAAACAAGAGTGACAATGCATAAAAAGACTACACTTATCAGTATTGGCTGATCTTGAGATTTTGGCAACTTTTAAACCACCAGCTTTTGAATTAAAATCTTTAACTAAGGTGAAAAATTGCAGATTAAGTTGTAACTCTTGTTACTGCTATGGCAACGGTAAACGGCAGACACACTGGCGATCACTCTCACTACTGCCAAGTGGCAGATTAAAACAACATCTGGTCTGATGGACGTTCACCTGTGTGTGCAGGAGCCCAACACTAGTGACTGCCATTTGTTTTGCTTTCTGATGTGCACAGTCTTTGTTCTTAATCACATTTAACATCATTTGCGCTTGCATAAGCAGTGCTACTTAAAAACCATGATATTAAAAGCTTAGATAACGAACTAACTAACTAGGATGCAGAAATGAAAGACTAATACTAAACACTCAACCAGTCAAACTCTGACTGACCTGAAGCCCGTCTAAGCTGATGCGGCCAGTTGATCGTCGACTGTCGCGCTTTTTCTTCGCCCTGATAGCTGCAGATTTCTGACTTGGATCTTCTTTTTCTACAGCAGCAGATAAACAATGTGGAAAAATGTATAAAACTTAATGGGCAACAACCTCTGCTACTAAAACGTAACACCACAGCAAATATTTAAACTTCAGCACAATAGCGCCCAACCCCCACTTGGAATGGGAAAACAAACCCCCACTCTGGTTGACATACATATAAGAGACTCAGAAGTCAATCAAAACTGTAAATTAATATACATCAGCATTGTCCATAACAAAAGTTACTAAAAACTGAAATAAAAAGATATTATACTATAAATGTCCATTAATACTGCGTTCTGACCAGTAAAGATCCCCCCACGTCTGGCAACCTTACTCAACTCTCTTCCTCCGTACCAATAACCAATCACCTTCATTTCCATTTTCCAGTAACCTCTCCCCTTCCTTCAAGTCATTTTTACCCTTCTCTGTTGCACATAATTCCTCTCTAGCACATCTTCCTGTCTGCAATGCCTCGCAGACCTAAGCAAGTTCTGTCCAATGGATTATAATAGTCTTGGAATTCAAATTTGCGTAGTATATTTGCTAGGTGGTGTTGGTAAAACGAGCAACAGGACAGATGGGTGCCTTGAATGGCTGCCATAGTTAAACTCGACTCCTCTAATAACTTGTAATCATCCATTAATGCTATGACTTGTAATCATACTGTGGTGTGTCAGTTTGAATTAATAATAAACACAAATATTATTATTACAAGTTACAAGTTGAAGGCTACAAGAAACTACAGGTACACCTATATCCAATTATCTAGCCCAAATAATTAATAGATGTTTTTATACATCGTGTTCTAAAATGACAGTGCAACAGAAGATTCTACTTTAGAACAGATTCCAAATCCATTCCATATATCTGCCTACGCGACATTTACCTTCTTTCTTGTCCTCGGTGCTTTCAGTGGACACAGCAGCCACAACAGCAATCTTTTTGGCCTCTTCCTCGGCCTTCAGCTTGGCCTCCTCTTCCTCCTTCTGCTGTAAATATTTACTTCGGAATTGTGTACGATACGATGGCACATCGGACGCCTGCGAAGCAGTCGTGGCCGTGACAGATGGCGCCACTGATGCGATGCTCGACGGCTGCGAAGTAGTTGTGGTGGTCGAGGAAAGTAATACTGAACTTCTGCTGCCTCGAGGAGAGTATCCTGCAACCAGTTAAATTTCACTTCTACAAACAATTCCTAAGTTTAATTCAGTTCAAAGGATCAAATTACAATTCTAATTCTATTCCCAGTCTGAAAATAATTCCAATTTCAGTTCTAATTTCTATTACTATAGTGCTGTTATCTAATGGTGATACGTCACTCAATTGCCCTCAGCCATGCATGGTCCATGAAGGATTAACTAAGGGTTAAAACAGCCTGGGGACTATAATTGGCCGAAGTACAATGTACGAGGAAACAACATCTGAATCATGAAATCGTTTGACGGAAGTTTCCCCTTTCTCACTAAATATCACATCCTGCTCATACAGTGACTACCCTGGAGAAGAGTGGAACTGGCACCATTCTACCACCTCTGTACAATGCACTACGTATCACCCATGATATACCTACCATTAAGGCAATCAACCAATCAATCAGCCACCATGAACAAGCATTACCTTACTCAATGTAACCAGACAAATATTTAAAGCGCATCTTTCATAGCTGCTCAGACATTGATAATGCACGTATTTAGCCAGTCAAATATGCAGCCTGAGCTGAAATGTTGGGATGCATTGGGTAGCAGAGGTGAAAACTTATGCAAACCTGCAGTGGTAGTTGTGGTTGTCTCAACGTCTCGTAGTGACCTTCTGTAAGAGGCAGGCGAGTCACTCTAAGAAACATTAACCAACAAGATCGTTCAGTTCACCGTTCAGTAAAACTCAATTAACAATGTACATCGTATGCATAGGATAGCACAGCATCAAGTTTGACAGCCAGACTTGTACTTGTAGTAGTAAAAGAACTAGAGTAACACAGAAATTTTCTGAAGGTTGCAGAAGCATTTTTGTTGTACATAAATGTTAACAATCATCAGAATCAATCAATTCACCAATCAATCAATCAATCAATCAATCAATCAATCAATCAATCAATGCAATCAATTTCGTTTATTCACAACATCAAGCTGACAGGTCGCAACTTGTTACAGGTAACAGATAGGTAAAACAGTCAAGCTCTGAAGGTTATTAAATGGGTTGAGATAGCAAATATTATCTCTGATCATGGCCTGCTTTAAACAAAGGACCAGTCACTTTAGCAAGTAAAAGGAAGTTTTTGGCAAAATAACAAAAGCTTGGGACCACTTTACACATAAGGTTGCATACAGGAACTAAGAAACTGATTGCAGTTACTCACATACCATATAAACTAAATTAAAGTGAAAGGCGCTAGTACATGGCACACTGCATGCGCACAAATTATTTCGGCACGTAGAATTCAGAGCGACCCCCAAAATTTCACACTATCACAATCAAAGGAATACACATTTTCTTGTAAGAACAATTTTATTTTACCACCTATCTAAAATCATCTTATAAATAACATACTTTATGTAATTTTGTCATGTCTTGTCAAATAAAAACTTTATGTGAAAAATAATTATCATATACTGTGCAAAATTGCAAGGGGAACATGAGGGTATTTTTTAAAAGATTCAGCAGCACTTTGGCATGCACCCATAGAAATGTTTCCCACCCCTGCACTAGTACGATACTAGTATGATACAAAAGCGAACTGATGACATCAAAGGCAGTACCCTCACACTTGAGCGTTCACCGAAGAGTGACCTAAGAACCGCTGTTGATGGGGTTGTGGTGCTGGTAGTAGTAGTAATGGCAGTGTCTAGTGTCTTGTCTTCAACTTTGCTGCTTGACGTCTTCTCTGGTGCCAGATCCACGCTTGGGCGCTGAGCATTCGCAGCCTGCAAGGATTCCTCGGCCTTCTGCAAATCCTCTTTCGAAACACCCTAGACGTCGAGAACGAAAATGAAACGCATAAAATAGCAGCCTTAGATGTACAATACAATACAATTAGAAATTTATAACGCACTTTAACAAGTCTTGCATGACAGCGTGTTCCGCAGTGTTCTTAGCCACAGTGTAATGAGAATATATGAGTTTTTAATTTTAATTTCTGTAAATTGACTAGCAGATGAACACTAATCGATTGTAACTAGGAGACTGTTCCAATCTCTGGGTCCTGTAATGTTGAAAAAGAGTTAAACTGAAAACCAGCCTTAGATGTGTGCATGTGTGTATGCGATGGTGAGAGCAGTTGCTATCTGGCAAATGAGAAGAAAATGTGACAGTAAATGATATCTGGCAAATAATAACGCAAACTGGTTATTTACAAAGGCAGTACGGTAGGGTTTTCAAAATTGCAACTGATTTTGGTAATTGCAAACATGGAACAACAGTGGATGTCCCCAGAAGGGACATTTAGCCGGACTGGTGTGAGGATGCTCTGTATGGGAGAGACTATTAAGAAATGCAATGTGGAAATGCATGGTATTAAATTATTTGTTTTTGCACTCAGCCATTACATAATAGTACCTGATGGGTAAAAATTATACGAATTACCTCTAACAGTTGGAATTTAGCAAAGTAGTAAACATTTTAAAACTGATCTTAATGTCCTATATACACAAGACTATATATCCAAAGCATTGTAAATTTAGGCTTGGTTCTTTTTAAATATTAAATACTTTTATCTACATGTATCAAATAAATGTTGTGGAATCAGCATCACCTCACAAATGTTGCTGAATAAAGCCACCAGGGATTATTTTAGGAACTGTAAATTAATGAGCATATCACCTTAACCCTATTTAACCTCCTTTACCTTACTTTACTAGTTGTGGAAGAAGGACCATTAATTGAATGAAAACTACCCAACTTTATCTTATCCTACCACAATCGAAGCCATTTGAGTATCTACCAGAGTAGTAATATCTTCACCTGGGTGGAACGGCGAGACTCTCGTGCTTTCTTAGCACGTGCCTTCCTTTCTACTTCTTTTTCATCGTCTCTCTTTAGAACATCAGATGATCTAAAAAGCGATCATGAATGACAAGTCTGAACATCAGCTCAACGATACATTACTTGGAATTTTTCAGGTAACATTTTTAAAACCAGGGCTGCTTTTACTGGAAGACTTGTCTTATTGTTTTGCTTTGTGTTAAGTGAAAAGTAAGTAAGTAAGTAAGCATAAACTTCATCGAAAAACCAACTGTTAAAGTTCTGCATTTTGGTGTACATAGTTAATCAAATAGATAAAAAAATTAATTTAAGCATAAAGCATCCCATTGAGGCATCTAATCAGCAAAAAGAGAACAGAGATGAAGATATTCCTTCTTATTAATAATTATAAAATAATTATTCTTGCTTTCAGCTGGCACAGCTGTAAAAAATTTGTAACACATGGTCTGGGTACTCTGCTCCATTCTCAGCGAGTATGCATACACCCGTCATTCCATCACAGGGTGGATGCGAATCACCACATGCACTTAGGCCTAATTCAAAATTAGTTAAGCAGTCACCTCACCCACAAGGGCACGACACGTTTCAGCCCACCAATATAACAGCACACTAGTTCTATTGACTCCTAGAGACTAAGAAATTCGTCATATATGCTACACATATTGATAAATGTCTCTTGCAACCCAATACTTCTCACTCCCTGGCTTCACAAGTGACAAACAAGAAAGCCATGAGACTGGGACCAATAAAACAATCTGCTTAAAATAATCAAAATGTAGCCTTGGTCGGGCCTTGAATATATGTACTTATTGCCCGGCATGCTACTTTTCACACGTGTCTGAGTCTCTGGTCCTGGCCGGCGTGGCAGCCAGTCATTCCAGCTTATTTTTTAATATGGCCATGCACTTCTGCTTATTTTTTTAGTAAAAACTTGCTACAAAACCTGATAAAAAATTTCACAAAGATTGTCCAAGCAGAATTTAAGCTAAATTGCAGGTAAAGTCCAATTTGACCTGAACAATATGCTAGGAAGAAAGACAATAAGAAGAGTAGCAGTCCCTTGGCACATTTGGTTATACCATGCACTCAAACTGCATACAAATTCTTAATTTGCCAACCCAGAAATGCTCGGTGCAGCAAAACTTAAAGATTATTGAAACCTAATATCATGAGAAACTGGTACAAGTGACTGCAATGATTGTCATAACAATTCTATATCACATCGCAGACTTAAAACAGAATTATTTCTAGATTTCCTACTGAAAAACTGCATTCACAGAAGAGACACCTTAAACTCATGCAAGTAAAACTGTTGGCAAAACAACAAGAACACAAACAGCAGCTACACTCAGTTGATCTCGTAACCTGTCCCAACCAAAAAGTCCAAATACCGCATCTAAAATCTACAGAAAACATGCCCAAGCGGCAAACAGGACAAACAAACCGTCTTTGTATGCCGGGAGGCACCTCTCCGAGTTCAGGATTCTTTGACGTACCACCAGTCGATGCAAGTCTCACCAGAGGTGGTACCGCCTTGTCACTCGTGTCTGCCGACTCCCTCCTACTAACTCCCGGCTGCCTGCGAAGTGGCTGTGCCGAAGGATGCCCATAGAGTAGCTGGCTTGATAGAGACGTGGTGTTTGTGGCGATACCAGCTGAACATGGTGCAGTGGTTGCGGTCACTGATGAAGTTGTGACAGCTGAGGTTTTAGCTGATGATGGTCGTGGTTCCGTCGATCCATTCGTCGCAAGCAGTGTTGCGTAGCGATTGTACAGTTCAGTGAATCTGTTTGTGGTTTGCAGTGGTACGCGGTCATTTGCACAACAAACAAAAACGTTAACAAGACTCCAACAAACACCATGCTATAACGATAATAACGTGTATCAACACATAAACAAAGAGGAAGTGGAAAATGAGAGATTGAACAGACCCAACTTGCATTAGGCAAGGGTCGGGTATAACACATGACAAAACTGATTACTGGTTAATAAAATTCAGGTTTGCTGCAGTACTTCAAAAATATACTCATGTTACATTCTCTTGTTAAATTAAGAATGCACCTGATGACAGCCATGTTATGGCATTTTTCAAATGTCCTTAAACTGCATTATATTAAAGCTCATTAACAAATACACATACATGCACACAACTTACCCAAGACTTAACATTACTTCTTTCTGATTGTCTTTCATTAAGTCCTCTCATTGTCTTCAGTTCTTGACTCAGGGCATTTCTTGGTTTCAGCATGCTTACCCTTCTTAGACTGCATCTCTGTCTCATAGGACTTACTCTCTGAACTGACCATTTTGTAAATCGGTTTTGGAGTGTCACCAATGGATACCTAGTGACTTATTATAACAGTGCTGTTTCTAACATTAGCTTAGACTAAGTGAAGCAGCCAAGAGAGAATATCTTGAGAGAAAACTAAAACACAGATAGCTCCTAACAGCTTTAACACTTTAACGATGACGGTGTACTAAAAGTGACTGGGAAACCAATGCAGCTCGTCGTTAAAGTGTTAATGAACAGTGAATTCTGCTACTCATCGGCTCATATCTAAAGGTTGTAGGTAGGCACACGAACATTTCTGTAGCCATTTCTAAGGACCTGCCACAGATGCATCTTAAGGTAGCAACAGAATGTAAATTTAGCCCATAACAGTACATTTGAGCAAAAGATGACTGTTCCTATGAACCAATGCATAGGAAAGCATGCATGGGGAGCAACAGAGCTGCAAATCTCCATAGGTAACCTTGATACAATGTGATACCTGACACGCATTTTAGATGATTCAACAGAGTTAGTTATATCTATCTAATCTAATCTAAGACCATGTTGCTACACAGAGACTAATACACTGAACATTTTTAAATGTTATCTCAGCAAGAAACCTGCCAAATGAATTTGCCTTCTAAACTTTTACGCTCTTGCCACCATTTACTTCCCGAAGAATTATCAGTGGAAAGACTTCTGCAATATTCCCCTGGAAAAGCCCTTGTCAATGCAAACAGCACAGAAACACGCAAGTCCAAATGCCTTTCCAGAAAAAATCAACACTCTACATGCAGACGGACAAGTTAACGGAAAATACCGGTTCTTTTGGACATCCTCGTCTCCAGTTCCGGCTGACGACCTCTTCTGTGCAGAGTCCTAAAAAATAATATTCAATGCGTTAAAATGAATCGCATATGAACACCAACAATGTATCTGAATCTTGCTATTTTCTTTAATGCCTTCTTCACAACAGTTTGTTACAAAAACCATTTGCGTAAACCAGATTTCTGCAAGAACACCACCAACACTTCTGCACCATAACACTTCTCATACAATGCATGTAACTCAACAGAACATTTTGTATATTTTGCAGTACATGTGTTTGTATAAAAAAAACAAAGCTACTATGCAATCCAGTACTAACAGAAGTTCCCTTAAATAGTGATCATCACGTCAGATGTAGCATTGAACCTGAGTCTGCACATTACAGAGTAACAGATCAACACTTCGGCGACCACATCACACAGAACTAATCACAAGAAAAAACTTATACGGGACAGATGAAGTACAAGAATAGGACTTCACAGCATCATCCAGTATGTGACAGATAACACTTTGACTGATCATGTACAAACATTAAAAGAAACTGAAGGCCCCAACTGCATAAAACAAACTGAAGTTTTTGAATCCATCCAAAAAGACCAACCATCCAAAATGCCAATCAAAGAATTTTAAAGAATTTTGACAATCGGTAAATCAAAAGAAACCGAGCATAAAACAAGTGATAGCGGTGACCAGGGAATGAAATATTCAAAAGATTTATAGTGATATTGATGACAAAAGAAGCAGTGGTGCATTTATCAACTTGCCAACAGTCAATTCACAGCACCAGGTTTAAATCTTTATATACGTATGCAACACTAAATCAACCACTTGTTGATTTAGTAGTGTACGTGTGCTCATTGGCGCTCTAGTACGGCTTCAATAATTTAGCATGTACAGAAACTTCTTTACTTCCATACAGTACTTCAGCAGCAAGAGAGAGAGAGATGGCAGATTGGCATTTCAAATTCAGTGTTGTATGACGTTTAGTTTGTCAGATAATTATCAGTGTTGAACTGCTAAAATTTATTTATCAAGATCTTTGTGTTGGTGGAAATGACCTAGCCTACCATGTCTCTCCCAGGGCCCTGGGTTCAGTCACTTCAGTCCATAGTCAAGATAGAAATTCAATATAATGCTATTCAGTTTTGCTGCCTGCAACATCAATAAATATGAATGCTTGTATGTACATAACAAATTTCTGAAATTCTTCCTCCTAGACCTTCATGCCAAGGAGATTTTTTATATAAATTCATCAATAAAGAGTAACACTACCAACAGCTAATGCCACTATGACCACTACTATTTCACCACTAATACCAGCAACAAACTAATAATGGTGAACATAGGATCAGAACTGTTACTTCACAGTCGGAGTCTGTGCATGTCAGCAGTTGTTGATTTGCCTTCTGTTTCCTTTAGGTGTACTATTTTGTTTAAATGCTCGATAATTTCTGACACTGTTTGTAACTGCTTGTGGTTTGTCATTCAGAACTATTAAACAAATATATACGTGGGAGTTCACTGTTGCTGAGTTTGCTTGTCAGAATTATTCTTCTATTCTGCTGCAGATTTTGTATATTTTGGATGATATTATCTTCGCACATAATCTTGGCCCTAAGCGCCTTCGTGAAGATGGATTAGCTTCAAGTATCAGGAAGGAGTGATGCAGTTTTTGGAGCAACCTCAACCGTCAGTCAGTGCTGTGATAAACTGATGAAAACCTGTTCTATGTGGACCCAGCTGCTCGAACGACATCCGGCTTTACATAGATCACCAATGAAGGAAGTACAGTGGTGGGCACAGCGGTGTTATCGTGTACTGCATAAGCATTTATCCTTATTATTAATTAGTAACTTTTATCATACTGGTATCTAACGCACAACCAATGGATGGTAAACAAAATCACCAATAAATGGGGTCAACATCCCCAAGATCGGCCACCCACGACAGAGAGGCAGCCCATGGTGGATAAATTTGAAAAAGGCAATTCTCAAGTTGAGAATGAAATGGCATAAGTGACTAAGCACACTGAAAATACATAGGGAGCGAGTTCCAATACAACAACCTCCTATCATCGCTCTACATTATCAACACAGCGTGATCCAGAAACTCTGAACATGATGTCATCTATCAACTGTGTATAGGAATCCTTGGATCAGGTTACACGGATGCACGAGCCTGCCACTGGAGACTCGTCTAGTTTTCTATGTACTGTTTTGCACGCTCATTACACTTCTGTTCTTAATGACATTTAACATCATTTAGACTAGCAATTTACCTACATTTCAGTTCCACTTATCGCGGACTGCATTGCATTTTCTCGAACACTACAGACACCATTTCCATCTGACTGATAGCTGCATATACAGTGCCTCTGAGAGACTCTTAAGATGAGCTAAACAAGTGTTCTGTTACATTACCGTACATTACCTCTGATAAATTTACAGAGGTGGTAATACACTGTCTTCTGTAATTTGTGTTCTTGTGAATTGTTTAGTGGTCATAATGTATGTACAGCGCAGTGTGTTTGTCAGGCACTTCATTAAAAAATAATAATTTTATCACTATACATAAACATCCAATTACAATTAAAAATTACAAGAATAGATATGACGTGAATCTGCAGCATGGTGTGCCACATCCGTTAGTTAAACATCACTGTATAGCTGACATGAATAACTGCGTCCATACAACAATACAGGTCATTTCATTGTTTGACTAAAGACAACAAGGCACTCACATCAGGTCCCTATTGAGACTGGTAGTTAGACTGCTGTTAGAAGCACATTATTTTCTGGAAACCGAAACTGTTACACAAGAAACCTGAGATTACGAAGCTAATCCAATTAACTCACAGCATGCAGAGAGAGATACAGAGAACCGAGAGCTCTAGACAAACCCATTAACATCCAGCAAAAAAACAAGAAAGTGTTAGACACCACACAGATTATGTTGAAAAACACACACAACATTAACACAGCCAGACAAAATAACCCATGCAACAACATCTATGGCATATGCTAAAAAAAAATATCGTGCAAAACTACTGGACTTCTTTAGTCCCATCATATTTATGCTGCATGTTAAAAAATCCGTAAATTTGATCAAGTGTGCATGCCTTTCACCACTGCATCGATGGTTCAAATCCTGGGGCATCAAGTGAAGCTCTCCATTCAAATTCATCACTGATGAATGTGATTCAGAGACAAGATGCATCAGGTCATCCATTGCTACTTTCACTAACCCATTTAATTCCCTGACCCATTTAACTGGGCTTTTCAAATAGATTATGATTTTCGATTGCAGTTTCAATCAGAGACCATCAACTAATGCCTTGTATATATATCATGATAACAATGCTACAGAACAAGCAAAGCGAGCAGATAGTCAGACAGGATCAGGGACAGAGAGAGGAAGAATTGCAGATGAATGCTGAGAGCTTCATCAGTTTATGATTTAAGTTGCGACCATATGAAATCCAACTTCTAAAAGTCTTCAGCCATTCTAAGTACAGTAAGCACCTACTTAACTTCTAAAAGCTGCCGCAGAGCTTCCAAATATGAATCAACATCTGAAAGCGATTAATTATAGGCTTAAGCACAACATACAGCAAGAGAATCCGGACATTACAAGTATACAACATGAATCTATGGCCACTTCTGAACAAAACCAGAAGACAAGAGAGAGAAAGATCAGTTACAGATGATAAGCAATATGAAGTAGATAGGTCTTTTTATTCTGGCTTACAAGAATAATCCCAGACCAAGTAAGAAGGCAGATCAGAGAAAACCAACATGTGTGCTATGCCCAACACGAACTCTTCCCCATCAAACCTTGGCTACATTTACCAATTACAAACCTACTACCAGCCAGCCAATGACACCACCCAGCCACCCTCCCCCCGACCGCACTTACATCTCCAGTTCTGTTCAGCACTAGCCGAGGAATCGACACAGACCGTTGAATTTTTTCCGGCGGTTCCCGGCCAAAACTGTGGCACTCGTTGACCCCACCGGAACTGCCAGTCTTCCGGAGACTGGCTCGCCAGAGCGACGGGACCTCGTCGATCCGGCGTAACGTGTCTGCCGTCGCTGGCTTACTATCTATTCGGTTGGAGTCCTGTCAATGAATGAACGACATTCAGCATGCACAGCCAAAGAAACTGGATTGGTTCTGCACACATCATCCCCATCACCAACAACTTCCACAGTAAGGCCTGTGTTTTGTTGTTGTTGTTCTCGACGTTTCTCCTTTTGTTTTTGCTGTCTGAAATATTGGGATGGCTCAACTCGTCCTAGACTGCTTAGCTAATTGAACAGTGCTTTCTTAATGTGATAAATTTATCTTGCAGTTAAAGGGTGGCACCACTGGCATGCTAACACCAGAGGACGCTTGTGTTGTAGTTACTGTTTGGCACCACTGGCAAACTTACACCCACCATAGCTGTCTCATGTGGATACTGGCATATTACCGGTATGTCTTTTCTCTCACCATCATCAAAAATAATTAAACAGACTGATGCTTTCCTGATTATTTTTGTGTGTTATGCCCAAGATCTCACTAATACTTTTTACTTCCAAACTTCTTGAATCTGACCATGGTTAATCCTAAGTTTTCTAGACTCTTAGCTCATGTATTTTCTTGTTTTATCCTTAATCCAAACTCTTTAATTTCTGCTGCAAAATTGCTACCTGAAGTAACAAAATTTCTAATGTGTTGCAAATGCTATCTTCTTGCACAGCCTCACTCTTCAGACCAATCCAGTTTTTTGTAACAAATAACAGCAGACAGTTATTAAAAAGAAAATCAATCAATACATGCAGTTAAATCTAAACCAATACGTCTGAAACTGTTGAAGGCTAGCCCCGTGAAAACCCATGCCAAAGAAAAGTCTCGATAAAGCCAAGCAACGAAATGAAATATTAGGAAGGAATGATGCATGTTAAAACCACAAACACTGATTAACTGCAACAAATTACAGCAAAGCAGATACTGTCACATTGAAAAAATAGGTTATTTCCTAATAACAGTGAAAGTTACAATGATCCATATGGCTTGGCAAATTAGATGGTGGGCTAGAATGCCAATTGTTTGGGATGCTGGTCAATGTGACGCTATCTGGGTTTCTGTAATTAAAGATAGAGATACACTGACATAGAAATGTTTATTTCCAAACCTGCTACATAACTAATAGTACAACCAAATTTCTATGTGTATGAGTATGTCAGAAGTGAGGACATGTCACATCGGATTCATCTCTGAATATATCTGTGTGCACAATAGCCTCTTGTTTTGATACTGCATGTGCAGTGAGCAAGTTTAGTCATGACAAACCTGTGTTAAGGCACGTTGTTTGTCTGTTTGTTATATGACCTGTGCATTCGCTTTATGAGTTGCAAAATTTAAATTCAAATTGCATATACTTATTCAAAAATCTGAACAGTGCCTTTAGAAACAAATGCCCAGCAGTTTCCCATTTACCCTTTCCTCGTATGTTTCAGAAAGTAAAATATATTCTGATTGAAGTCATAATAAACTTGTTAAAATAGATCTCGAGGAACAAATTTCCAGAAAGCTAGCAATTTGACACAAGCTGGTAGGAAGTTTCATGGACAGGAAACAATGAAGAATATCGAGCACTAGCACAGCAAATGGTTTTCACGGTTTGCGTGTTAGAGGCAAAACATATTAAAGGTTTGCTTGTTTCTTAATGGTGTAGCTTAGCTGAAGGAAGGAGGCCAGACAGTATTTCAAATTTTGTGAAAACAGCATAAAATTGACATACGTTCTCTTGGGCAAAATTCTATCTGTTGATCCTATTGTGCAACCAAGAACACCGAAAAAAGAACTAAATTCTAAAAAAATAAGCTAAAAACAGACATCCAACAAATTGTTCCTAATGAACAGTAAAACTAAACTACATACACTTGTGGCAGAACTACTCTGAGAAGAAGGTTTCACAAGAACAGTCAGATTAGTCAGCATGCGACAACTCAACCACAAAATAGTGCGACCAGGCGGACAGAGGCTTTGAAAGAATCTCAGAGAGCATTCTGACAGCATGGCAATCTTCCAGGAATGGTCATCACAACGAGTGGTTCTCCTGTGATATCCGAATCCAATAAACTGTAGAAACTTATAGCGACTATAATAATCCTGAGACTTGGAAGTAAAAATTTACCTCGTGCAATACAATGCATGACAACCGAAATTTGATAGTTTAAATGTGCACCAGTTGTGCACTTTTAGGTTTGCAAAATATATAACTTCAGATTGTCCAAAAATCTGTTCCACATGTGTAACTTCAGCTAAGTGCCAGCCAAAGTGGTAAGGACTACATGACTAAGAAGGAACCTTTGCTAAATGCTTAAATTGGGAGTGACATGATGACTCCAGACTCATACCGGTATCAACGTGCAATCGTGCATCGTCGAAGTTTAGCTAAATGCCAAAGTTGCAGAAGATAGACCGACTTCTGAAGTAAGAAGGAACCTATGTGTACTGTGTGTCTTCCACTAAATCACCAAAGCTGAAAAAGATGTGTTGACTCCCAATTTGCTAAAGAAATTGCCAAGTACAGCATTAGATGAACATGAAAAGACTCGGTATGCCTACTGCTGACATACTGGATAGCCAAAAAGATGAAGAAATAGAGCTCTAACTCTGGGATAGAGTCGTATACAAGTAAATGAAACACAAAGTACAGTAGCCACAAAAACAAATACAGCAAGGCCTTACTTTAAGACAGCAATAAAGATAAGAGGAAATGAAACTTTTACTGTTGACTCAGTAAACTACTCAGAGAAAAACTGTATTCTTATCTCACAAGAGATCATCAAAACATGTCTTTTGGAACTACAGGAGTACATACAGACAACAAGCCCTTACAGAACTACCAAGAGTGCATTTAGACAATAAGCTGTTACAGAACTATGGGAGTACATAAAGACAATAAGCTCTTACACAACTATTGAGTACATTACGGAGTACACATAAAGCCCTTGTAGAAAGATAGGAGTGTGCACTAAGCATAAATTGATCAAAAGGAATTACAATAAAAGCTCATTTACTGTCACTGAAATTATGACTAATGTGACCTTAACTTTTATCACTGTGCAACACTGAAGTAGGCTAAATGCAATCCTAAATCATTAACATAAAAAATCATATCGGGAATACAACGACCAATGGGGACAATTGGACGACAATTTCCTTTAGAACAGCATTGCTTACAGAGAATGCCACAATCTTGCACAGTGGTCAAGTCAGGCATACCGACCGTCAAGCACGGCACTGGCCGACGTCCAAAGTAACGTACCTGCCGACTGACAGACGTCAATCGCGACGTGGATGGCACAAGTGACGTGACAGGTGCACTCGTGGCCCGGCTAACCGGTGTTTTGAGGTACGGTGGCACCACACCAGTAGTCTTCTGTTTGCAAAGATGCAAGGGGATAAAATGCAAGACATGAAACAGCACATCAAACAACAAAACACATACATCTATAATCGAACAAAGGCACCAAAAACTCCAAAATGCTCAAGTAAAGCCAAGAGAAAACAATCTAAAAACTCAAAAAATAGTTCGATACCCTCATCCAACACTGTACGAAGACTGTAAGGAAAGGGCAAAAACTTTTTGTGCAAATTTAACGTAAATCTCTGTGTGTTATGCACATCATGAACATCAGCTACGCTACATTATTTTAACTTCTAAATTTTTTTAAACTTAATTTCTGCTTCAAAATGGGTCTAAGCAGGAAAGTTAAATATCACCTATTAAATTTTCCATTCATTTACTATTATATAATCCATGCCTTATGACAAACCGCACCATAGCTTACAATGAGATAAGTAAAATCAAAGCATGAAAAAATTTAAGAGTTTTAGTTTTAAATTTGTCAAAGGCTGGGGTGGCCGATTTGCTTATGTAAGACCCTCGGTCAAGTTTATGTCATGTTAGCTCAAATCAATGTGTCTGTGGGCAAAGGGCATAACGGCACCAGATAGGCAGTGGGAACAGGTGATGCAGTACATGATCCCGGCTCCACTCAACTGCTCTAAGGAATCGACCTTCAGCAGACCCAACTCGCTTCTCCATGCCTGCTCCTCCTTCTGGTAGATACCCCATCCGGATTGTTTTGGCCCTGAACTGTACCAGTCTTTGACGATCTGCGGCAGTCACAAAGCCCCACAACGCTGTGGCTGCATAAAGTAATCTGGCCATTGTAGTTGGTTCAGCAACTGCATGCAGCACCTCTGAGGCAAGGTCATGGGATCTGAGAATTTCATGTGCAATACATGTAATGAGTTAAAGCAGATACTTAAAATTTCATCTCCATGGGAGGTGGCATTCTTCTTCTTCTTTTGGTTCTCTGCCTTCCTAGGCAGGTTCATACATCCAATGTCGCCATTCATCACGTTGTCTGGCTCTCTCCTTCAACTTGCTGTAATTCTCCTCCATCATCCAGTCCAACAACATCATTCTCGGTCTTCCTCTTGTCCTTTTGGCTTCCATTCTTCTCTCAATTATAGTTCTTAGGATGGAGTCTCCCCTCATAATGTGGCCCAACCATTTTCTCTGTTGGCTTCTGATTATTCTTATCAGGGATCTTTTTCCCCTGATAGCGAGGTGGAATATAAAACTGTAATACACATAGGGCATAGCTTAAAACTGATTACTCAGAGATTTACGGTAAACTTGCCCAGAACTTTACCAAGTAAATATCAGAAAATAATTATGGAAAGAAAACAAAAAAGCTTTCAATTAAAAATACCACACAAGTTGTAAGGAAGTAAATTTGTAAAAGGCACACTCAAGGCAAACTAAAAGGAGAAAATAACTGCAGATACCCAGCTACACTTGGGCTTTTAAATGCCATTGGCAAACAATTCACTATTTCGTTACCATTATACAATTTTTTAACAAGGCATCAGAAAAATAAGGGTTCTGAAAATATAATTACAAACAGTGGAATAACACTTGCACAAGACATTCCATAAAAAGATAACTAATATATCAATATCCATTGGCTAAAAAACCTTGAGCTAGCAAAAGATTCAATTTTAAGGCAGTCATTTGCTGTTTCTGATTTTTCAGCAATTTCAATTTGACTGCAATTTATGAAAGCCCAAATTTTACACTACAGCATCTATGCATAAGCGTCAAGAAGAACACAAGACAAATATAAACAAATCAAACCTCAATGAAAAGGCCAAAAAACAAAAAAGAGACTACAAACTACAGATCTAGATACAAAATATCTACTGCACAGAGAGGCTAGAAACATGAAATTTACCGTAGTTTCCGAAACAGTTTTATCCTTGGTTTCTGGTTCTTTCGAAACTTCGCGGCTCAGCCCCAATGGCTGGCCTTTATCGGCATCAAAGAAGCGCCTCCTAAGTATTACACTGTCAGGTTCTTCCTTAACGGTAGGCTCCGTCGCGCCTGGATTTTGTACCCTTGGCAATACAGAAGCAGAGGGTGGAACAACAGGCCCTTTTGGAGGAGGGGTTGAGACCTCATCAGCTCTCTTGTCTTTGTCTTCATCAGCCAATTTCGACAACTCGTGTGAAGAACCATTCACCTAACAGAAGCAAACAATCACTGATAACCTGATTTAATTAAATATAATGGTAGTTCAGTAAAAACTTAAATGATAACCAAAAAGCATCAGCCCTTCCTACACAGCAAGGGTTGGGCTATACATGTGTGTGAGACCCTACCAATGCAGACTTTTCCATCAGTCTGAGCATTATTAAGTATTTGCTTGTAGATCAACTTCTATTCCTAGCAAACACCACTTAGACTACCATAAGCAGTTAGTTCAACCACTTGACAACTTCATCCAAAAGTTTTAACACTTTAACGACGAGCTGCACTGGTTTCCCAGTCACCTTTAGCACACTATCGTCGTTACAGTGTTTAGTTAGATTCTGATTAAAGCTGTGGCAATTTAGCTCTTGGGGCAGGCAGGCAGGCATTACAAACTTCTACCAAATACTGGTATAAAAAATTATGTCAAGAAGCAAGACAACATGTGAGAAAAACAAGTATATGACAACAGAAATGAGCAGTAAGCGCCTTAAGTGCAACATAATGGTCTCTTCAGTAGGGTTCTGCATTGCGCTTGATGTATCATTGGTTCAAACTTCAACAAAGGGAGTTACTGGTATGTCTTACTGTGGGATATGAAAAACTTTAAAGTGAAATTTAGATGTAGAATGAGTACCTGACTCCATGGCTGAGACGCTGGAGCACTGGTGTCATCTTTCTTTTCTGAAATTATAGAAAAGTCACAACAGTTATAGTAACAATTGACGCTACACCTGTTTCACTTTAGTTTAACCCATGTTGAACAAGGTCACATTACTGACTCTGGTAAATCACCACAGCAACATGAGCAAGCATTGTTTCCTAAATTGGGACAATATTTATAGAACAAGTTTCCTTAACAGTTCACAATTATTATTATAATTATTATTATTATTTAATGACCACTCATCAATCGATGATGCTAAGCATTTGTGAGTGAAGGTCCCTATACAGCTACCGTTGGCGGGGAGACTCGAACCCATAATCTCAGGGTTACAATCAAGCGCTGCTAAGCCAGGGGTCTCCAAAGTACGGCCCGCGGGCCACATCCGGCCCGCTAAGGCCTTTCATCTGGCCCGCGGAACTCTCCTTGAAGAAACAAACTAAATTGAAATGAACATTTTAACGCCGCTGTACTCACATATTGCCAAAATCCATGTTGATGTTTGCACACTAATCAGGACTAATGAGAAACCATCTTAATTGTTATTGATATCTGCATTGAAATTCTGCACTGCCTCAGACCTCAGGAATAAAAAGTCTGTTTAAAGTTATTCATTCCGTTTTTCTTGAGAGTTTTGGCCCGTGATTTAGAAAGTCAGCAATGTGGCCCACCGCTTGAAAACTTTGGAGACCCCTGCTCTAACCAATCATTAACCAACTCTGTATCTAATTTCTGCATACCTTAGAGGACATATTTACCTCAGATAAAAAAAATGTAATAATGAAAAGTAACATTCTTTCATTTGAAACTTTGCAAGTAGCATATCTGAAGATAGAGCATGTACAGAATCCCGGATAACTGTACCACTGTCTGACTCTGAGTTGGACGCTTCCTCACTTTCCTCTTTCGACGCATCTGATTCTTCACCCTTGCGCTCCTCGTCCTTTTCCTCGACCACTGGCTGTCGCATGGCGTCCATCTGCGCCCGTTCTTCTTCCACGTTCTTCAACAAGAGAGAGGCCTTATGGTCACCGCTCATCCGTGTAATCGAACTTCTGTACAAACATAATTATTCTCAACTTTATTACGGTAGTATGTACCAGGATTACAATACAATATGAAAAAATATTCGTTTATTGAGGACAACAAGCTTATACAGCTACAGGTCTGGCCTGTGTGTGTAAAGCACACTGCAGCAATCACTCATTTATTACACATTTATTTATTGACAGTGGTTCTTGAAGGTGTGGTCTGATGGTTGAAAAATATCTTCTAAGTTCAAATGTCCCTTCCAGAAGCCTACTCAGGACACTCTTTTGTGAGGTACTTAAATGGCACTATAGTAAGATTCCAAATGTATACATACATACCATCATTATAGTTGTGACTCCGTCCTTATTCAACCTCAGCAATCCAACAAGTGGATTGCTCAAGGACACCAATAGCTCCAAATAACACCATCCATATATCAATTAGGGATGTTAAATGAAATTCGGAAATCCGAATTTCGTTTTGAAAACGAAATTCGGTTTTTATTATTGACAAAACGAAATTCCTTTTTTAAAAATCATTTTTGTAGTGAAAATTTCAAGAAATGCTTGAAAGAATTAATTCATGCATTTCTTTAGTGTTTACGATTGTTTTCATCGAATATAGCCAGCAGATAAGAAGGTGTTTATTTAACGTATTACAGTACCTAATATATAAAATAACTTGCGCTATATAATAATATATTAAATTTTCTATGAAGGCAATAAAAAACGAAATCCGGTTTAAAATCCTTTCTAAAACCGAAATTCGGATGTAAAAACCGATTTTAACAACGCTGCAATCAATCAATCAATCAATCAATCAATCAGTCAATCAATCAATCAATTCAATCAATTCAATCAATCAATGAATCAGTCAATCAATCAAATTCCCCTTCAAGATCTGGTACTACGAGGCGCTTGACCCAGACCAGGCGGAAGAAAACAGTCTTAATTTAATATGCCAGGTCTGGCCAGAGTTAAACATGTCACCTTCCAAAAGCAACTACACCGTCTACTTTGAGGGCATCCCAAGGAATCTACAAGAAGGTTGTGTTATGAGGTCATTTAAAGCTGGACTAAATTTGGGAGCCATGTAACCTACCGTTTTATATAAGAATCTGCATTATGAACAAGTACATAGGATATCATCGGTTATAGTTCGTGACTCCATCCTTATTCAAAAACGTCTATTAGATGAAAAACTGCCAACTCAAGTCATGTATTCTGCTGCAAGGACACCAATATCTCCGAAATCACATGATGATGATGATGACCTCAATTGCAACCAACCAATCCTTATCAAAATGACGGAATTTATTTTTGATAGCGCCCTTCAAAATGATCACAAAGCTCTACTAAACCATGTTTCCATGGCTAAGATGCTCCTCCATGACCCAAATAGGCCAGGAATATTTTAAAAATCTAACGGACCAAATATTGAAATAATTAGAACAGTGCCCGTATATACTAAAAAATAACGAAAATTTAAGCCTCAAAATTAGTCTGGCCATTATTAAAATTAAATTGTGTTAACACATAGACCTGGTGAAACGCAACTAGACCCCCCACCTTCTGTCACACACACAACCACACCTTCCCCCTAGGTGCGTGACGTCATTTATGGACCCAAGGAATGCCATACAAGAAGATTGGTTTCCCAGTCACTTTTAGTACTCTCGTCATTAAAGTGTTAAAGGTGCTATGAAATGACCAGAAAATGTGTAAACACACATGTAAAATGTGATCCTGCTATGTTGCCCACTTACCTCCGTTTGCCTGGTGAAATTCCACGAAGAATGTCATCATCTTTTATCTTTATATCCTTGCCCTGCTCAATCAGCTGTCAAAAAATCAATCAATCATTACATTACCATTGGCAGATACACAGAATTGAATTTTCAGTACTGACTTCTAAGAGGCTATTTTATAAGGCATAATTCCAGATGCATTAAAACATAGATCATACATTCATTGGGGTGTATTTATTCATACTAATCTGCACTTTATAAATCTTCATATAATAATAATAGGGCTGTTTTTAACGATTAATTAATCGAAATGTCCAGAAAATGTGTAAACACACATGCAAAGTGTGATCCTGCTATGTTGCCCACTCACCTCCGTTTGCCTGGTGAAATTCCACGAAGAATGTCATCATCTTTTATCTTTATATCCTTGCCCTGCTCAATCAGCTGTCAAAAAATCAATCAATATTACCATTGGCAGATACACAGAATTGAACTTTCAGTACTGGCTTCTAAGAGGCTATTTTATAAGGCATATTTCCAGATGCATTAAAACATAAATCATGAATACATTCATTGGGGTGTATTTATTCATACCAATCTGTGCTTTATAAATCTTCATATAAGGAATAATAATAATAATAATAATAATAATAATAATAATAATAATAATAATAATAATAATAATAATAATAATAATAATAATAATAATAATAAATAACACTTCTGTTATTTAGTTTCTTAGAGCCTGAGGGATTTTCCTTACCTTGGGCAAAAAAATAAATAATAATAATAATCACCACCACCACCACCACCATCATCATACATATACACATACATCTTACATACATTCATACATGTACACACAAGTCATTATATATGTCTTCTTTAAAACAAACATATACACACATTATGTGTTTTAGTTGTTGAGTGAGAGAAAATTTTACCAATTGGCACAGTACAAGAATGCAGGTCAAAATCTAATGTTTTTAATATGTTGCACATGAAACAACTGAGCAGAGAGGTCAAGACCTGACCTCCCAACATCTTCTAAGTTACTTAGCTGAGAGGGTTAAAACAGCTTGGGTTTGACCCCCCACCCAACAACTAAAACACTGCAGACATTTACAGAAAAGGTGAAGCTATTTCACAGCCAAATTACGCTGACACGATCAAATGCTAAGATTGCTAATCCTGCTTAGTCACACCCGACTTGAGAGTCACATCAGAGATGAGTCAATAACTGGATAAACCAACAGGATCAACTCTCGGTAGGTCTGTTGCTAACTTTCTGTCTAAATGACCTCAAGTTTCAAAAATGATCTGCGGGTTCTCTGCACTTCTGCAAAATAGTGAGAGCATGGAAAGCCAACATCTGACCAATAGTCGTGATTCATGGCCACTTACACAAGTCCAAATAAGGCAAATTGATGCCCTGTTAAGCATTCATATGTATAAGTACAAATGATTTACGGCCCATTACAAACGGCCTACACTTTGCAAGCCAACAGATGTTCAGCTTACCAGGGCCTGTGTCTTCTTCAGCTCCTCAAGCACTGGTTCAATTTCCGGGTCAACGATGTCGAAGGCAGTCTGGCCCTACACAAGTAAAGTCAAAACAAACTGCTATCACAGTTACCCTCAATAAAAATCCTAAAAAAGAAAACTGTAAACTGCATCTTGTCAAAACATTGAAATGATGTTTTGATAATATTACATAAAATTGGCTCAACTGTAAAATACCATAAATATAATTATTCTTAATGCTACATCTTGAAAAACCAGATTGCACTTATTCATTGGTAATATGAAATTTTATTAATCATTGTATTGTAACGTATGCAGCAGTAGTTGTGGGCTCTCTCATGCATTCCATGTTACTATCCCAAGGAATGGAACCTACTATTGATCTTTCTTCAAATCCGCATTACAGGCAAAGCCAACAACACAGCTTTCCACTGACTTTCAAAATTTTACATATCTTACTGTACTACCACCTGGCAGCTCACCAGCAAAACTTCAAATTCACATTTCTGAGTGCCTGTTTACATAAAACATTGTTGCAATAATAATAATAATAATAAATAATAATAATAATGATAATGTCCAACGCTATAACTTGGTCACATTCAAAGGCACCTTTCCTACAAACCCCGAAGACGATAATGATAATAATAATTAATAATAATTATAATCATCATCATCATCTGATACCCGTAAAAGCTTCAAGCATAATTGTTTGGTTCGTGCGGGATTATGCTTACCTCGGGTAAACAAATAGTAACACTCATAACACTACTACTAATACTACTAATAGATAATATAGTGCCACAACAGAACTTGATACAAGCAATGACTATTTCTTCAAAAGTACTCAGAAGTACTCAGTATGTGACCATCAGACTTGGACGGTGCCAATACACTTCCGCTGATAACCAGTAAAACCGTACCGCTGAATTCTTCACGTCAAAGTCGCAGAACTTCTCCATGAGAATCTTGCACGTCTCTTCTTGACCCCAGTGGGCTGCAGCGTGCAGAGGAGTCCAACCGTCAAAGTCCCTGGCATTAATGTCAGCACCAGCCTCCAAGAGGATCCTGAAACAACCAAGCATACACACCATTAGCATACAATTACACACATCATGTACATTGTACAACAATATAACGGACTAATAGTATCATTGTCAAACTGTAATATTAACCCTTTAATGACGAGCGTATACTAAAATGTATGGGAACCCCTAAGTGGCTCGTCGTTAAAGGGTTAAACAGTTGTCATTTTAACCAGAAGCAGAAACTGTTTCGAATTACAACACTAGAGAAGTAGCATTCTGGAATGGCTAATCCTTGCTTATATTGTCTGGCTTGACAAAGAAGATACTGCAGAAAGCATAATTACTTTCGCTACTACATGCATTGTAATTATCATTTTCAGTCATATTAATTAATACCGTCAGCGGATAGAATGGCGGCAAATGGCCAGTGTGTTTACCTTCCGCTCTGTGAACGAAGCTCAAACATAATGCGAAATTGCTTTTGCCCACCAAGGAATGGTTGTCCTGTTGATGTGTTGCCTGTTTTAGCCAAAATATAGGTCCATCCCTTGATCATGCACGTCTCTGGGGACTTCGGCTCATAGTCATAATGATAGGTGCATATCTATATACCACATCTGATGTGACATACAGGTCCAGTATTGAACAGAATGGTCTTCAACCATGTGACACATTCTAAATGCTACTGCCAGATTGATTGCTCGCCTTCCTAAATTCTCCCATGGATATCTCCTCGTTTATGATCAATCAATTCTTCCTCTCACAGCCCAAATTCATTTCAAAGTTCTTGTCCTAGTCCTTAAGTCCAAATTGGGCATTGCGGGATCACATTCGCTCCCCTCTCTCTTCAGTTTCTCATCGACCTCTCCGCTCCTTGGTCAGGCATACTCTTTTGTTCCACGAGTTAGGACCACTATGGCCCAAACTAGATCTTTTGCCACTATTGGGCCCTCCCTATGGAATGTCTTTCCCTCCTCTCTACGTGTTACCATTCTTTCTGGGTCACTTCCTACAGCCTTGTCACTCCTCAAACCTTCTTCTTCTCTAGAGGTTCTCACACTGGGAGTGCTACTGAATGGCCACAGCTGAACATATAAATTAATAAACACAATACATAGGTCAACCATTGAAAAGAAATCTTCAACCATATGACACACAGGTCTACTATTGAACAGAATGGTACACTTGCAAAATACACACAGAGAGGATACGCTGCTCACATCATGGGTTGCATGGCAGCCTGTTCCACAGTAAAGGCCACACACGCTGAAGCTATCACATGGCAGCGTGCAAGTACATCTCGGGAAAACCAGATCACCTTATGCTGTCAAGTGAGGTATGTAATAAATAAGTAATAAAAGCTATAAGCGGTGCTCAGTAGTGTAGTGGTTAGAATGCTGGACTATCAATCAAGAGGCCG
Organism: Aporrectodea caliginosa; assembly: GCA_020284085.1. NCBI lineage: Eukaryota > Metazoa > Annelida > Clitellata > Crassiclitellata > Lumbricidae > Aporrectodea > Aporrectodea caliginosa. The sequence goes on along the minus strand of JACEVL010000084.1, from coordinate 2,615,837 downwards.
GGGTTCAAATCCCACCAGGGCAGCAATTTGGTTAGAGATGTCTGTTCAACCTAGCAACTCAGCTAGAGTGAATACAATGATCGTACACTGTTAGTGGGAAGATGAGACAGTGAGGGAGAGGACTGGACCCCCCATATGCTGAGGCTAAGAAAATGAAGTTGCTAACATTTCATACCCATGGCTGCCTCACAGTCATCTTATGGACAACAGATCTGCGTGTTCTTCTAGCTGGAGACTCTGCATACACCTTTTACAAGAATTTGAAAACTGTTCTCTATCGCCGTAGTTGGGCTGGGAGTGCCTCTGAGTAGGTTATCTTGGAGGGGTGCTATATAAGTCCTCTGAATGAATGAATGAATTTCTGGCATGCAACACATTTATTATTAGGATGATTCACTCGTTATCATATACTTCATAGTGTACCACATTTAATTGGTTCAATAAAGGATGTACTTACTTTACTTACTTTTTTCCTTATTTACTATACATAACTGTATCACGCGATCATATATCTCTACAGTTAATGATCAGTGAGTGAATGAGTGAGCGGCTCATCATCACCAGCTGTGTCCTCATTTCCAAAACTATGTCAATGACCTAGCCATTCAACCCTGTTTTGAAATCCTTCAGGAATTCGTATTAGGCTCAGAGCATGCCATCCTCCGATAATTGCCAAATGACCTGCCTGCGTTTCAAGCAGCAGTGTGCTGCTCAGCTGTGGCTGTTCAGCTGCCTCGTGAATCGTTCAGTCATGGTGCGGATTTCAGGGTGCCAAAAGATAAAGTGGTCTGATCAAGGGCTGCCTCCTTCCAGAAGGCGCCTGGCTTTATCATCGCCAACTCAAGGAGGCAGAAGAGCGCATCCTTATCGGTTCCATGGATGTGGGAGGCAACAGGGATGAACTACTGCAAACCAACCAAGGAACGCTGTCTGTCTGTCTGCCTACCACCCCTCTTCACTTTTCACAGGCCAAATGGCGGGATAGGCAGTGCCACAACTAGGCCAAGTTTCACCCAAGACCAGACAACGCTTGCACATTAAGCCACACTCAAAGCAATATGACTCAATCTCAAGTTGCTCACATCCTTCAATCCAAACAGGAACTTGTGAGACATGCAATAGTACAATTTCTATAGCATCATTTGAAAATATTGTGCAAGCAAAAGGTGTCAGCTGATTCCGCCCACAGGAAGACAACATAATAGCACAAGTTTTCAAATCAGTCAGTCACTGTCAGAATGTCAGTCAGTCTGGCAGTAGGTCAACTGTAAATTATCAGTCAGTCAGTCAGCTTAATTAGAGTGGCCAATAAAATTTAATGATGATGAGACCAGTAATACTTCGAATTAGGGCTGTTAACGATTAAAATATTTTTACTAGTTAACCATTTAAGAATTAACGATTAATTAATAGTTAACTTTTGATTTAATGCATTCCCCAATAAATACGTAAATAAATAAATAGTCTAGTCTACTTAACTCTCCATGTCTCTCCTGCATTTAAATATTAAATGCATTCCACAATAATTGCATAAATAAACCAGCATGTTAGCACAGCTAGGTTCTAGTGAGTAACGTCTTTTGTTGACAATAAAACAAGCGGTCATCGATTAATCGCTAAAAATAATTTTAATCGTTATAATTAATTAACGATTAATCGAATAATTAACGTTAACTTCCGCAGCCCTACTTTGAATACCAATGAACTCAAGTTCTCAATAGCAGTGCTGGTCTTCAGTAACACATGCACAGCAAAACATTACAATCATATACTGGCGCTATACAAACCCTCATTTTAATTAAGTCACACCAACACACAGCACATTAATTAACGCCTCAATGCAATCATTTTATGCTCTTCCAGTTTCAATTAGGCATAAGCACATATGGAAATTCTCCTACGCGAGTTCAAGGTTAATTAGAGCCTTATCAGTCTGCATGGCCTCAGCTAAGGCAAACAATAAATTCGGCTGCAGCCTACTGGGCAGGGGGGTGGGGGGTAGACGGTCACCTGATGCAGTGAGGGCAAACAGGATTCGCTGGAAATTAACAGCAACCCCAAGGCGCCAAATTCAGCCACTCATGGGATTTGAACGGCAAAACGTATAACTGGTGGTTCTGGCAAATAGCAAGGCTCGGAAGGATAGGTCCTTCTATCACAAAAAGGAAAGTCCATTGATAACGTAAGGGTTCCTTTATATAATTTAAGGGAAGGTCCTTTCGCAATTTAAGGGAAGGTTAATTTGTAATGTTTTGTAAAAGGTCCTTTATAATGTAGATAGTTCCATTGATAATGTTTGGAAAGGTTCATTTGTAATGTTTGGAAAGGTTCATTTGTAATGTTTTGTAATAGGTTAATTTGTAATGTTTTGTAAAAGGTCCTTTATAATGTAGATAGTTCCATTGGTAATGCTTGGAAAGGTTCATTTGTAATGTTTGGAAAGGTTCATTTGTAATGTTTGGAAAGGTTCATTTGTAATGTTTGGAAAGGTTCATTTGTAATGTTTGGAAAGGTTCATTTGTAATGCTTGGAAAGGTTCATTTGTAATGTTTGGAAAGGTTCATTTGTAATGTTTTGTAAAAGGTCCTTATAAAGTAGATAGTTCCATTGGTAATGCTTGGAAAGGTTCATATGTAATGTTTGGAAAGGTTCATTTGTAATGTTTTGTAAAAGGTCCTTTATAAAGTAGATAGTTCTATTGGTAATGCTTGGAAAGGTTCATTTGTAATGTTTTGTAAAAGGTCCTTTATAAAGTAGATAGTTCCATTGGTAATGCTTGGAAAGGTTCATTTGTAATGTTTGGAAAGGTTCATTTGTAATGTTTTGTAAAAGGTCCTTTATAAAGTAGATAGTTCCATTGGTAATGCTTGGAAAGGTTCATTTGTAATGTTTGGAAAGGTTCATTTGTAATGTTTTGTAAAAGGTCCTTTATAATGTAGATAGTTCCATTGGTAATGCTTGGAAAGGTTCATTTATAATGTATGGATAGGTCCATTAGCAAGGTTTGGAAAGGTCCATTTATAATGTTTGGAAAGATCCGTTTATAATGCATTGTAATTATGACAAATTTGCTGAAAATTAACAGCAACCCCAAGGCACCAATGTAATGGATACATCCATTTGTAATGTTAGGGACGGTTAATTAGTCATGTAAAAGAAGGTAACGCAATGGGTGGTCCCATTGATTATGTACACGACAGTCCATTTGTAACACAAAATAAGGTACATTTACAGTTTAAGGGAGGGAGCAGTTATCGAGTATAATAATGTAGGCTAATTTATAAGGCAAGGGATGGTTATTTTTATAATGCAAAGGAATGTCAATACATAATATGCCTTCACTAGGTCAATGGCCCTGAGGCTGGTACTGGCAGTAAATCTGTTTAAGTGTGAAAAGCAGCGGCTCTAAACATTAAACAACTCATCCATGGTTCAGTAATGCATCGAAGTTTGAACTTTCCAAGCAGACGCAGACAGTCACGCTAGTAAACAACGACCACATCACCTTTGGACTTGACACTACAGAAGTTCCATAAATGTAACATTTAAAGATTTATACTTTTTTTATAAAGATGCTTATTTTATCATAGTCTGATAGCCATGACTCTCGTTCTGTTAATTCAGGAGCTCACTGAGGCTGTCCTCTGTGACTGTGCTACTTATACGATTGATTTCTACATAAATTATATTACAGCATACAACAGGATACGAGGTTTTTACGATTCTAGGCTCTAGATACGATGGCTGTACAGCCCCAAAAGGCTGGACATTCATGCTTTCAACATGCCTGTGCATCCGGTACATGTGCAATTACCGACTGGGTCGGTAAGTGCAAAAGAAGGTGCCGTAAAATAATTTCAAGCCACAGCAAAAACTGCAAAGTCTCCTAACCTCTTGTGCAATGTTGAGTAACGCATTCAAATGACAGCGTATAAATATCTGGATCAAGATTTTTATAATCACTACTGCTAACTGATGATTAACGAGATACGATTCCTACTACATTAACATAGTTATTTTCCTTTATATTACTGATTCACACAATCCTCATACCACCAGATCATACTTGATTTACTAGGATATACCGGGTAGGCACAAGCTAAGTCTCGATAGTGTAGTGGTTAGCATACTAGACGGTCAATCGAGAGGTCGTGGGGTTCAAATAATGCCGGGGCAGAAATTTTGTTCAAGATTTCTGCTCCACCTGCACCCCTAGCCAACTCAGCTATTATGAGTACACTGACCGTACACCGTCAGTGGGAAGATGAGACCTTTAGGGAGAGGACTGGCCACCCGCTATCATATGCCGGTGCTAAGAAAATGAAGTTGCTAAAACTTCATACCCATGGCTGTCTTAGGGCTAGCTTAAGGGATTGCTCTTCTCTTCTATGTCTCAAGCAAAGATTCAGTTCATCTGTCAACTCAGGATGCAAATTCAGTACCCAGGCATTTGAGAGTAGGTAGCAGCCCTCCTCCACTAGTGACCTTTGTAGTCATCTAACCACAGCCTGACCTCCTAGCTGTAAACTACTTCTCCCCCCCACCTCCCGAGTAAAAATCGTCCATAGTGAACAACTGCGACAGTTTCGTTCAAAGTGGTGTTATATCAATTTTCAAATTATAATTACAATCTCATCAATTTTTTTCTGACTATTTAAATGAACTGACCGATTGGTTGGCTAATTGAGTGACTTATTGTCAAAAGTCTGATCACAACAGATTGATGACTAACTGGATCAACTTAATGACTAATTGGTTGACGATCACCTCTGAGTGAATCGTATTGGATAGTAGTATTTCAGTCACACGATAAGCTAACCCAACTGTGAACTTCTTCAAGTAACAAGTGACTTTGAAAGTGTAATGACGCCCAGGACAGCAGCATTGCTACAGAAGTCAGAGGTAAGATGCAAAAATTAATAGCTGTTATTTAATGTAGCAAATTCATCTAAGCAAGAATAATTCACTGTACCAGGGCAAGAAGAAGCAACCAGCACAAGAAAACATTCCAGAACAAAAGAAGTTTCACAAAAAGGAACCATAAGGAACTCTTCCAGGGCAAGAGAAGTTCCAGCACCGTTCCACTGCTGGAATAAAAGTTCCAGGGCAAGTAAAAACTACCAGGGCAAGAAAACATCGGTACTGGATTCCAAACCCAAGCCCTTCAGCGACCCAGATTCCTTGAAAGTTCTCCACTCTCCGCACTTGAAATGCCTTCGCCGCATACATAAGGATCGCATCAAGGTGGGAGACTAAAACGTCCGAGAACCAGTCCAGAGAACAGCAACATCAGCAGCAGCACGCCCAGGGCAGTACTACCACCAGCAGCAGCAGCAGCAAAGGATGCGGCGGATGGAAATAATAATAATAATACTCACTTCATGACCTTGATGTAGCCCTTGGCTGCAGCAATGTGCAGCGCCGTTGCACCGGTCTTCGGATGAGGCACGTCGTTGAAGCTCTGACTGTTCAGCCATTGGTTGGCATCGCGCAACATCACCTCTTCTTCCTCATTCCGCGCCTGATCGGCATCAATACCTACCAACACACAGATGGTCCATCAACCATGTACGTATGATGATTTCACATATGTATTTATGTGCATAGGAAAGCACATGTGTATGTGTATGCATGCACTAGGTATGCATGTATGATGTACCTGGCTAATCATAATCACTTTCAAGACTCTCACCACGGTACTAGTATGTCTAGCTAGCTAATTGATCTAGAGGTGCAACTTAAGATGAATAGGGTGCTAGCATGGTCACCTAACTTAAGATAGTCTGTGTAGCAAAATAATATGCTTATCAAACCTATTGTTAACTTAACTTGTGTAATTAACTAATATAGGTATTTATGCACACAGGAAAGCACACATGTATGTGTATGCATGTACCAGGCATGCATGTATGATATATCTGGCTAATCATAATTACTTTTCAAGACTCTCACAAGGGTGCTATTGCAAGCTAGCTAATTGATCTAGAGGTGCAATTTAAGATCACAAGGGTGCTAGAATGGCTACCTAACTGATCATAAGAGGAACAACTTAAGATAGGCTGTGTAGCAAAATAATTTGCTTATCAAACCTATTGTTAACTTAACTTGTGTAATTAACTAATATAGGGCTTTGTATAAGCTAATCAATTAAAGTGGTGCTACTAAATAATATAAGTTAAATACTATAGGAGCCACTGAGTTTGTAAACTCAAATATCATGTGAGGCAACATGTTGGGTGAGTTGCCTAGCGTGAGTTGCCTAGCCAGTGAGTTGCCTAGCCAGTGAGTTGCCTAGCTAGTGAGTTGCCTAGCCAGTGAGTTGCCTAGCTAGTGAGTTGCCTAGCCAGTGAGTTGCCTAGCTAGTGAGTTGCCTAGCTAGTGAGTTGCCTAGCCAGTGAGTTGCCTAGCTAGTGAGTTGCCTAGCCAGTGAGTTGCCTAGCTAGTGAGTTGCCTAGCCAGTGAGTTGCCTAGCTAGTGAGTTGCCTAGCCAGTGAGTTGCCTAGCTAGTGAGTTGCCTAGCCAGTGAGTTGCCTAGCTAGTGAGTTGCCTAGCTAGTTGCCTAGTGAGTTGCCTAGCCAGTGAGTGCCTAGTTGCCTAGCCAGTGAGTTGCCTAGCTAGTGAGTTGCCTAGCTAGTGAGTTGCCTAGCCAGTGAGTTGCCTAGCTAGTGAGTTGCCTAGCTAGTGAGTTGCCTAGCCAGTGAGTTGCCTAGCTAGTGAGTTGCCTAGCCAGTGAGTTGCCTAGCCAGTGAGTTGCCTAGCCAGTGAGTTGCCTAGCTGAGTGAGTTGCCTAGCTAGTGAGTTGCCTAGCCAGTGAGTTGCCTAGCCAGTGAGTTGCCTAGCTAGTGAGTTGCCTAGCTGAAAATGTTCCGTTGTTGTTGTTGTCATCATCATCACCACCGTCATCATGAATCACATATCTACCTCATGCCACCTCACCATAACAGCAGTATCAGTAGCTGGAACAAGATGAGTAGTCTTCAAGTGTTTGCGAAGTGAGATAAGAGAAATGGAATAGGTCAGAGGCCGCACAGCTGGAGATAGGAAGAATGGACCAGAATACTACAAGGCCAAAGAAACTTCAAGCCTTACACTGAAAGGAAAACGCAGCTAGCCAGTGGAAAAGCTGCTTGCAAGGACTTTCCAATTTGGTAGGATGGCGTGTGAGCGAAACATACATGTCGGGGATGTAAGTAGCTGGGTAATGTATTTATATAACGCCTTTAAAGGTAGCTCAGTGCAAGATCATGAAGTGTTCTGTAGCAAATACAAGTAGGCTATACCAACTGGAAAGGGTAACGTGTGCACTGTGGAAGCCATTAAGCTCGCACAGATCTCTGTTAGTGTGTACCAGTCAGTCAGCTAATGTATGTATATATATTAAACCCATGCATGTGGGCACACATATGTATCTGGCAACTTGTAAAGCACCTTTTCAGAACCTTATCAAACATTACTTTAGCCTATGTACAGCAACAAACAAAAACATACATTAAATAAGCCATTTATCCATACCTAAACAGAAATGCAAGCAGCTATGTATGCCAATGAAAGTAAGCATACTCCCATGCATGTAATATATATATATATATATACAATTATACACACCATATATCTACCGATATATATAAATATATAATATATATATGCCTGTATGAATCACTGTATGACATTGTATGTAAGTTCTGTACATGAATATTACTTGAGGATAATGTACTGCAATTTAACATCCTCACAGTGGCCATCTAAGTATCTCTCGAAGATACTTATTGCTAGCCTAATGGTATTAGAGTTCATTACATAACTTGTAAGTCATCTACAAGTAACGGTGCCTAAATAGCTGGTAAAGCAACCACTGACTCTCTTCAAATGAAACACACTAGAGTCCATGAGTAAATGTAAACTACTGACAACCAAAAACACAAATAATCTACTCAACTAGTGATTACAGTCCTGAAAGTGTAGCCACAATCAAAACATGAAATTCAATTAACACAAACACTGCTCGAACTAGGTACTATTAAACCAGTCCAACAACCAATAGCTGTATTACAAGTTAACATACTTAGGAAAAGTTACTAGTACCTTGATACAAATAGTACTACAGGACTTGCAAAAAAAGAGCAGTCCCCCCTATCAGCTAGCCTGAGAGGCAGCCATGGGTATGAAGTGTTAGCAACTTCATTTTCTTAGCCTCAGCATAAGAGGGTGGGAGGCCACTGGCCAGTCCTCTCCCTCGCTGTCTCATCTTCTCACCAACAGTGTATGGTCAGTGTACTCATCAAGTCATCATAGCTGAGTTGGCTAGGGGACGCAATCAGAGCAGAAATCTCAAACCAACTTTCTGCCCTGGCAGGATTTGAACCCCAACCTCTCAACTGACAGTCCAGCATGCTAACCACTACACTATCGAGCACCCCGAGATAAGAATCCTACCAACTTCCACCAACCTGCCTGCTAATAATGGGCACATTTAATTTCAGTCCTCAGCAAGCACGTGTAAGCATTCCGGATTGCTTAAATACACTTGCCCTTTGTTGCTCAAGTGTCTACTTAGAGCAGACATAAAATACTTCGATAGATACTCACTGCTTCAATCTCCTCGCACGACTGACACCAATTAACTATGTAAAGAACTCGTCACGTAACTCTAAAATTATGATATTGTATGAAATGTGGCCTGAACACAATAGAACACATTCTTATAACTCTCCCTGCACAGCATTGTAGTAGACTGCTAAACCACTTGTCTTTCACCTGATCTGGCATTCGAATGTCATGACTGTCAACTGAAATATATTGCATCTGCATATATATTTGCATAACACTTTTTTTATACCTCTTAAAAACGTTGGCTCAGCAACGACATATGAAACTTCTTGTTGAGCCATGTGAACACAGCATCACTGTATGTATGTAAAAAACTGTTATCAGTTTTTCTACTACTACTCTAATGATTGTTTCAAGACCTGGACTATTCTGTCATGATGACTCAATAATGTAAATGACTACAATATGGAAATAGGGGCCTAACCTTGTATAAGCTTTAGGTTTTGTAGGGCTCCCTTTGTACTCGAGTGTGAGATTATGTCAGTTATTTTTAAGTGATTAGTAGTACAATAAAGAAGAATATAAATGAATGTATGTAAGTATGTATGTACATATGTATGTATATGGCCATTTATATAGCGTCTTACAAGAACCTCACAAAGGTGCTAAACGTATCTACCTAACAGATTTAAACAGATGTTACTTGTCCTGTAGTTTGAGCGCTTGTGCTTCAGCCGAAAAATCCTTTGAGCCAAGACCATTCCTCCAATGACAACTCGAGATAAAGGCATATAATAAATGGACAACCACCTTACTTTACTTCATATTACGTAAGCCAGCTGCGTTCATACCTTGCTTATCCATTGCTTCCGAGATAAGTGTTTCCATATCCTTTCCCTCTGCCAGGTCGATTGCCAGTTCGCCATCGTTGTTGACCGCCTCGAGATTCGCTCCCTTGTCAATGAGGTAACTACAAAGGCAAACAATAAAAGAGTTTAGAAGAAGACAGAGTCACCAGCAGCAGCAACTAACCACCCAGTTACCATATAGGATGCGGGTTTCACATCTTGTCATGAAGTTTATCATCAGAGCTTAATAGAAGAATACGACTTCAATTACACAGAAGAGTTCTAAACTGGTAACTCAATGATGAGCCACTCTACATCTATGTTTTGAAAAGCAATCTGGGTAGATATGTTCACTAAAATATGCTCCTCTGTTCTGATATGATCAGCTACTGCAAAGACCAGCAGAAATAGCGCCAAGCACAGTAAGCCAGGCCTAAAGCCGTGTTGCTAGTCATGAGCGACAAAGCCTCTTATCTAATTTCATATTATCAATCAGATTGGACACCACGGGCGGTGACAGAACACTACTTATCGACAGTGGCTCATTCAAAGCAAACCCGGAAATCTGCCCACTTAGATCAGCAATCACGTCAACCAGCTGACAAGGGCCAAGATCTTTAGTCAAAGGGTTCTAATGCCCAGCAAGTTTGCCGTAAATCCCGGCCTGCCTCAGTGGGAGCGTCCTGCTCTGGAAGAATTCCCATGGATCAAAGAACCCACTGCAAGTCATTTTCACGAAATATCTTGTCATCCATGGGCGTCAAATGTTTGCTTCCAAGTGCTATCCATTACATTTTTACCTCAAAATTGCTCTCCATATGTTTTCTTTCAGTTCACCATAACATGAGACGACGCCATTTCTCAGCATTTAAGACAGTCAAGTGACATCATGCTGTTGTACCATTAGTAAACCCAGAGATCTGAGTTCAAAACCTGCCAGGCTGGAAAGATACTTCAAGATTTCTTTTTCCACTTATGCCTGCAGGTGAATTTGGCTGTAAAATGACTGTACCGACTGTATGCTGTTGATATAGGGATAAAATGACATGGGCAAAGAGTGCAAACCCACCCTCACACACCAAGGCCAAGAAAATGAAGTTGCTAACACTCTGAACCAATGATTACCTCTTTACGTTGCCTTAGGAAATTAAACCTCTTCATTTTAAAACATAGCTTTTTTAGCAGTCTAAAACCAGTTCTGAAGGTAGGTGGGAAGACCTATGAGAAAATGCCTCATTGTGAGGGGTGGTGAGAGCCACTGGGACAGAAATGTTACCCCTTTCTCTACCAATTGCACCATGGTCTTTTTAACATCAGTCAGTTTCTAGTTTGCAGTAACAGCAAGAGATTTTTTATTAAAGAAATTTTCTTGTATTTTTCATTATAATTGAAATTTATTGATTGCTCTGAACTGTTCTTTACTTAAATCCATCACCCTAAAGCGATCTGCATGTTTTCTACCACAGCTTACAGAAGGTTCTTCGGTTAATCTTCAAGGTTCTTTCTGCCTGACACACTGTCTCCTATTCTCCACCACTCTGTCCCTTCTCCCTGTCAGTCTTTCTAACTCATTCTGTCTTGCTCCCTCTCACAGGGCCAAATGTCAAGCCTTTCCGCTAATCTTCCAGATCACTAACCATTCATTCTCCATGGACAGAAGCCCTTTGTTCCAACTTGAACTTTGGCTCTTTTGTATATATATGTACCCGTACTGCACTATCTAGAACAAGAACACAGCTCCCCATATGGATTGAGTATTAATCTTTGAGTTACCGGTATTGACTGATTGATAGCCAACCTTGAATCTGGTTGCTGACGTCTCAATTCAGAGATTGACTGATTGCTAACAACCAGCATTGCTCTGATTGAGATAAACTGGTTTTACAGCTCGAGGAACAATGGAAATAACTTTGCTTATGAAATTTACATCCTGCTTGAGAGTAGAGTAGTATCAGACCCACGGACAGGCTGTGGTTAAAAGTGCAGTGACCAATCGTACCCTAATTGCTTTAGCACACCCATCACATACAAGTCAGATCAGATTCCACTTATGAAGCGCCAGTTTCGTGAAATCATCCACACTGGATTCCCAGCGGCGCTCCCTCCCTCTAACCTCTCCATTCCCCACAATCCCTCAGAAAACCCAATTCATTTCAGGCTACTCCACTGCAGAACCAACAGAAGTAACCGCTGATAGGATTTTATCCCCTTATCACAGGAACAGAGCCCGGCCTGGACAACAGCGCACCACCGCATTCGCTGCAACTATGCAGGGCGGAAGGGTCTGCCGAGGGGAAAGCACGACAAGCGGCCTCTAAAGCAGTCTCTGCTGCACGGGGCGGGAGGGACTGGCGATAGCGCCCGTAACAGCGCCGGTGGCGAGGTAGCGAAGTTCCCTGGGCACGTCTGCCTCGTAGAAGCAGGAGCGCCTTCGTTCGTCTGCCTTCCCTAGGCAGCAGCAGAGTCCTTGGGCAAGACTTGCCTCCCTGCCTGGTTGTCGGCCCATCGGTCTGGCCAAGCTCAAGATCCGTCTTAAACTGAGAATTATTGCTAAACTAGGAATGTCGAGCAGACGGCCACAATCGCCGGCTTTTCGAAAATTCCGGCCATAGAGGACGAAGGTCAGAAACTGCCGGACGGCACAGGGCTCTTGGCAGCCGCACCGCCTGCGGGCCGCACCGCCGCAGTTCTAGGGACAGCCGTGCACCGGGCAACGCCAGCAACGCTCTTCGCTCGCCGGCCGCCAGCACAAGGGTAAACCTCCGACCACGCAGCGAACAGCATCATTCTCCATTATCGCTTTCCTGCCGATGTAGCAGCAGCAGCAGCAGCAGCTGTGGTAAAAACACTGACAAAGGTCCTAACGTTAGCCGCTCTGGGTTCACGGTTCCAGATGGCCAGAAGCAATACCACACAAAGTCAATTCTTGGTCTAGATTATCAGGTCCTTGGCTGTAAAAATAAATTAAAGATGAGGATTTACATAGTGCCTCTAAAAAAGTATCTGCACATAAGTGACCTTGGTCTAGGCCAAGCAGAGCAGGACCACTGTCGAATGTTAGACAAAGACACACTGTCGTATTGGTGGCTCCCAAGTGAGACAGATCAGCATCATGGACAAAAGCAATTGAACTAACAAAGACATGTGATTTTCTTAATGAAAGCACAGAAATTCGGATGGCACATACAAGAATAGCTGCCTTTTGGGCACTGTAAAGACGATAATGGCAGGTGCAGTGATATTAAACAATGCTGAGCCAGGTAAGCAACTTCCATGGAATAACACTCCACCTGTTATCCACTCAATCCTCCATCACAGTACCAATTCAAGGTCAATCAATCAATCAATCAAATAAATTCGTTTATTTGTGGTAAATAAGCTGACACAGAAGCAACTTAATACAGGCAATATTGTATTGGAGACAGTCACAGAAAAATGATCAAATATGTTAGTAGACATTCTTATCAAGAAAACGTGACATATAGTTAGGTGATCTTTAATATGCAACAGGTGGTTATTTACAAAGGTAGCATGACATCTCATTACCAAAAGGTCACAGGCCAAAAGAATTGTACCGTGGGCCAAATTTAAGACCATTGCTCAATAGGAATTCCTCAGAGGTATTGTCCTGAAGTCACATGATCTGACAGGTAATTCCTTAAGTCAATCTAGAGTTCTCTCTTACAGCTCTTTCACTACAAATCATCCCCTGTAGTTGGGTCTGCACCTTACTTTCGACTTCTGGACTAAGCTTCTGAGAAGGTGCCATAAAATTTGTGTACACAAGTCTTTTACCATCTCCTTAACGAAAAAGGTCACAGAATGTCAAAATCAGTATCTGGAATCACAAAGTTATGCTGTATTTCCACTTTCTGTTCTTCAACCTGACTAATTCCTGGATATGAACCAGGGTATCACAGGAAGTGACATGTTCCCTTAAGTGGCACTTGAAGCCCACCTACACCTATTCACAGAAATAAAGGATTGCCCACTGATGATACAGCCTGTCTAAGTTCACAATAAAACCACAATAAAGTATTTCAGACTTGTTGAGTAAGAGGCATAAAGCTCAACCAAAACAAGTGGAGAATTGTGCCACAACCAGGTTTTATGCACATTCTTTATCACCTTCCCATTAATTAAAAACAGCTTGAGAAGGTCACAAAAGAAGCACCCTGGCCTTTGATGATGACGAAAGTATTCAACAAGTTCTACGTCAGTTAAAAAGCTATGCAAGTCAAGTACAAACATCGAGACCATAAAACTGAAGGACAGAACGCGTTGAAACAGAAGTTCCAGTAGGAGGAGATGGACAAGGAGGAGATGCAGAGCCGGAAAGAAAGAAAAAGTAGGCCGCTGGGCGCTGGCGTGATCACTCAGCGATGACTCACTTTCGATACTATGTATATATCTGTATCCAGGAAGAATAAGTAAACTGTTCCATAAAATCCACTTGTGAGCTAAAAATAGCCGAGGGATATTTATGGCCTTAAAATATACAGTCATTGGCACTGCACTGACAGAACAGGCCGATAAATCTCCTCATGGACATCGAGTCAAGGATACTGTAAGAGCGCGCCAAAGTTCCAAACAGAGAGATAGACATAGATAGACAGACAGAAACTGAGAGAGAGAAACTGAGAGAGAAAACTGAGAGAGAGAGAGAGAGAGACAGACAGACAAACTGAGACTGAGAGAGAGACAGACAGACAGACACACACAGACAGACACCGAGAGAGAAACAGATAGACAGAGACAAACAGACAGACAGAGACCGAGACAGACAGAGACCGAGACAGACAGACAAACAGAGAGAGACAGACAGAGACACAGACAGACACTGAGAGAAAGACAGACAGACAGGCAAACAGACAGAAAGTAACTGAGAATGAGAGATCAAGAGACAGACAGACAGAGAGACACATCAAAAAACCTCAAAAGGTCAAAATGCTTCAGTCTCAAACTCAGATCAACCCAAGGGCCAAGTAAGAGCTCAAATACCAGTGCAAGGACTCTCGCCCTTGAAACATACAACACACATAAATTAAACTGAAAATATGAGTTCCTTACAGAAATAACTCTTCTAATTGTTTTACAACGGTATATCTGATCTTACCATTAACAAATAATGCTACCATGGTAATAAATAATCTGTATGAGAGTGATCCCTATTCAGCTCGACTACTCATTTCCTAATACGACCTTGACTTAATGATCAACCATTACTGTTTTCACATTGGTCACCTTGAACACAGCATTTCCATAAAAATATTGTTGATCAAGGAGCGTGTTAACAGGCCCACACTGTATTCACTTTATCGATTATCAGGCTGCAGCCTTTCGCCTTAACCAGGGCGTCAATAGCAGGCTACGCTGTATACTATCTACTGTGATGAGGCCAATAAGAGTGCAAATGCTATCAGTAAGTCTATGCCTGGATGAGAGTTTGTTAACCTTTCGTGACTAAAACGAACTGCTCACATACAGAAACACTTCTTAACATTGCTGTACTATTAGTAACAATAGAGGTTTGTAAACTTTGCGAGAGACAACAATGGGGGAAAAGCAAGATTCTAGCTTCAGTATATTTGTTTCAAAATGTCGTCATATGCTAGGTCAGGTAAAACCATTTGAAAGATCTCTCTCTATAAACACCAAGTGGCACTGAAAACAGGCGACCTTAACATCCTAAAAGCTTTTGTCAAACTGTTTTGCAGTCCAGGAAAAAGTTCTGCATACTCCTCCTGAGACTGACGTTCTACTTTTGAGATTTAAAAGATGTTTAAAATGAGTGGAATTTCCTCAGCTAATTCGTAGCTCCAACGAGTTTTTGCTTAACTGCACTGCAAAGCTTGAATTTCATCACACATCTGTGTACCTATCAACCTTCTGATAAGTAAAGTCAAATTATTGGTGTTAAATGTTTCACTCATACACGTCAGTCTGCAAGATTGCTGATAAACACATTTTTTCAATATCAGTGGCATTTTAATGGATTAACGATGTAATTCAATATTACAAAACACCTGAAGCAAACATATGCTGTTCTGCCTTGCTATAGGTCATGTGAAGCTACAGACTACACATGGCAAACATATGCATGTATAGAATTTATACAGTGCAAATACATCTCTTCAAGTTATTAAGAACATAAAACAGTTGGGCAATAATCTTTAGTAAAAACCATTCACCAAAAATAATGAAAAAACTGAAATATCAATTCAGATTAACTGTAAGTCATGAAAAATTACACATGATTTCCACAGTGTCACAGGCCAAAAGAATCATACCGTGGGCCAAATTTGGTCCATGGACCCCCGGCTCAAGAGTTTAAGACCACTGCTCAACAGGAATTCCTCAGAAGTATGGTCCTGATATCACAAGCTTTGATCTATAGTCATTCCCTTAAGACAATCTAGAGACTTCTTTTACAAATCTTTCATTAGAAATCATCAACTCACATATTCTGAAATTAGGGTGAGACCGATTATTTTGTCGATTTCTGATTCCGAATATTTGGCCTGCTTTTTGCCAATTCCAGATATGATCCAATTAATTGGCAATATTTATTTTTATTTGGTTCGAAAGTACTAATTTACTAGTAGTAATGTTTACAATTTTATGTGTCTATTAATGCTGTATGTTTTAAACCAGGTGGCTTAATTAAGAAATAAAATACAGCCCGTAAAAACAAAGTTTTTTACTATATCCATCTAGTATCCTATAATGGGTCTTATGCAGCAGTTACCTCTACAAATATATAGTCCGCACGTTCATTTTACGACATAGCGTGCGTTTAATGAGGCAGCGCGCCCGTTTCTGTTGCGGCCAATCACAACGCTGGCCAATGACAACGCTGCGTATCGGAAAAGGGGATTCCCGATTCGAAAAGTTGAGTCCCCGATTCTATAAGCTAGCCTTTTTTGGGGAGCTGAAATTTGTATAGAATGAAATGTCTGCGAGGTCGAGTCTATCTGCCAAGTTTCACGACGATTGAATGATTGTAAGTGATCGAATGAGTCGTCGCAAGATTTGACTTTTTAGCCTGTGGCTCAAAGCATAGTTACATAGTTACATTCAAGATTTCCGTAAGTTAAACTAGATGGATAAATAAAATACAGCCCGTAAAAACAAAAGTTTTTTACTATATCCATCTAGTATCCTATAATGGGTCTTATGAAGCAGTTACCTCTACAAATATATAGTCCGCGTTCATTTTACAACATAGCATGCGTTTAATGATGCAGCGCACCCGTTTCTGTTGCGGCCAATGGCAACGCTGGCCAATGGCAACGCTGCGTGTCGGAAAAGGGATTCCCCGATTCGAAAATTTGAGTCCCCGATTCTATAAGCTAGCCTTTTTTGGGGGAAGCTGAAATTTTGATAGAATGAAGTGTGTGCGAGGGCGAGTCTATGTGCCAAGTTTCATGATGATTGAATGATTGCAAGTGATCGAATTAGTCGTCGCAAGATTTGACTTTTTAGCCTGTGGCTCAATCAAGCAAGATTCCCATAGCAGTTAAACTAGATGGATAATAAAATACAGCCCCTTAAAACAAAGTTTTTTACTATATCCATCTACTATCCTATAATGCGTCTTATGAAGCAGTTACCTCTACAAATATAGTCCGCGTTCATTTAACGACTGCGGCCAATCACTGTACGCTGGCCAATTACAACGCTCCATATCGGAAAAGGGATTCCCGATTCGAAAAGTTTAGTCCCCGATTCTATAAGCTAGCCTTTTTGGGGGAGCTGAAATTTTGATAGAATGAAGTGTGTGCGAGGGCGAGTCTATATGCCAAGTTTCACGACGATTGAATGATTGTAAGTGATCAAACTAGTCGTCGCAAGATTTGACTTTTAGCCTGTGGCTCAATCAAACAAGATTCCCGCAAGTTAAAGTAGATGGATAAAAAGACCGACTGTTCTCCATTTTTGTTTATGCGTCGACTCATACTTTTATTATTTGTACGGATTATCAATGATAAAGAACTAAAGATTACCACAGGAGGTTGCCAAAACACGTTAATATATGAAAAATAAATTGCTTTTGGACAAAAATATTACTTCTTTTGATATTTGTATCGGTAGCCCAGGGATGTGCATATTCAGATTAATCGGTCTAGGGAAAAACCCAGAGAAAACCGATTTGCGGATCAAGATTCAGTCAAACCTATCTGAAATATCAGAATGTCCCCAACCAAAAAAAGGTATTAATTCCATGCTTCCAGTCAGGCACAGTAATGGTCATAGTAATTGCACATTTATATAGCACCACTTCCAGAATGAAACCGCGATCGAACAGAATGATCTTCAAGCGTTTGCGGAAAAGAGGCAAAGAGAGGCTCATAAGCTCGTGTCACAGGTTGTTAGGCAGCTTGTTCCAGGAGCAATAACCCCAGATCTATTCCAAAATAGCCTGTCCCTTGCACATGAATGTGAAATCATGAGTCGAACCAAAGCAACTAGTAACATCATGACCTGAATGCTTGTGCAGCCATGTGTTAATAGTGAAATGTTTTGAGTAAAGGAAACCCTCCATAACTCTGAATTCTCTGAACCAACTGACTTGCACTCTGACAGAAGAACGATACTGTCGCAAAGAATATTACTAAGAAAAATTTAACAGCTATTAGATCAACAGTGGCACCTATTCATGTCTTGTTTATCAGTACAGAAACTGTAAACAGACTCGTGTCAATGAAGTAACTATTATTGACCAGTGTATAGTCTGTATACATGTATATGGTAAGTGTATTATGATGAACAATTTCTGCCCTATACACGTAACATTGTGATTCACATAACTGCTGAGCAGCTCTACATGTACAGACTAGTTTCGGAGCATTCAAAGTCATTAAGCTAAATTCCACAGCCTTACTATACTTGGAGTAATGTTGACAAATTAATTAAGACTAATTTATTACTGGTGTCAGACAGACATGGTCATTGGTCAAGCCACAAAATAAAAATATTATGGATCGCCAACTGGTGTAAATTCATTCACCAGTAAGTACACATTTAAAAAATACCATAAAAAATCTCATTCCAAGTACAGAAGAATCAACAATAGTGACTGTCACTGAACCATATAACAGTCATTCGACCGAGGCATACATACGAGTAACGGTTCTGGGAAAGTGTTAATAGGACACATAGCATAACCAACACAAACATCTATGACTAATTAGCGAGTTCACTGAAATGGAAACTTGCAAAAGGCCCCATCAAATTTGTTTTGTCTAGGAGCCTGCTACAATTCTCTGTGTCTGGGTTTATGCCTACTTCTGTCTGTCTGTATGTATGTCTGTATGTCTGTGTTTACTTCACACATCTGACCTAATCCCGAGACTTCTACATAGCTGTATTCACCAGAACACATGTACTTATTACTTGCGTGTCATTCAGTCTGTCATTCTGTCTATCTGTCTGCCTCTTCATCTCAGTCCATATGAAGTTACACATCCATAAATAAAACATCCACCTTGCATGTTTTACAGCTATTATTTTCACAGATAATAATTATGAGGTAAAACAATCTGCCAACACACCTTTGATCAAGTATGGCTGCTTGTTACTTCAGATACAATACTGGCAAGCACAGTGCAGATCAGCACCATTGAAAACATGGTCAGAACTTGGATGGATGACCTCCCTTGGAATACCAGGCCATCGGGGATAAATCTGGCTTCGATCCCCATGTACGTTGGTAGGTTAAAAAAGTGTTATTGGACTGTATGTGTGGGTGCATTAGCACTTAAAGCAATCCTATGGTTCAACTGAATTTCCAAGCAGTTACCACTCATGCTTTTATTACCTGTTTACTTTTACCATTCATACAACCAGCACAAAGATGTGCTTTATAAACAATTAGTAACTAATTAATTATAATTAGTGAAAATTAATTAGTAACATAAACCCTTTTTCATCCCCATCAGTAATGCTTGTAAATTGGTGGCCATATTTGAGCAGGACCCTGGTTCCCTTTGGGCCTACCATTTGTTCCCGAATCATCATTAGTTACTGACGCCAGCCACTTGGCTTCTATGGGAATGAATAAATGTTTTCCCTTTTCCATTGTCCTCGGTCATTTGTCAAGTCCAGTGCTCCCCTCAGTGTTAGTTCAAGTGATGTTATGGCCTCATTTACACTGTCTATCCAGCTCAGTCTTTGTCTGCCATTGTTTTCGTTTTCCTTCTACCGGTAATATACCCTGCTAATGTTTCATGTCAAACTGTATTATCTCTTGTCAACATTTTTGGGGATCAATAAACAAAGCAGAACAATTCAATCAGTCTGACGAGCCAGTCAGTTTGCCAGCCAGCCAGCCAGTGAACCAGCCAGCCAGTCAGTCAGCCAGCCAGTCAGTGAGTTATGCAGTGAGGTTTACCTGGCAATGTTGACAAAGCCACAGGAAGCAGTGGCATGGAGTGGCGTCCAGCCTTCGTTGTCGTATATGTTGATGCAGGCGCCATGCTCAACAAGAAACTTTACCGTCGACAGATTTTCATCAATACAAGCCTACAAAAAACCACTGAAAAGTCACGACTAAATCAAAATATCCATAAGCTCCACAGCAGAAACAGAAAAGGAAACAATTGAAATTATGCTTCAGTAAGTGATCATTATAATAATTATAGACAAAGACTCGATGCTGAGCTACTGCTACGTTATTGGTCATTTGCTAAAAGTATCTATGTACTGGAATGTAATGTATACAATAATTTAAGCAGAACCTCTCAAATATGCTTCTGAATCCCCCACCAGCCTCTATCAAAGAACACTGGAAAACTATTCCTAGCAAATCATATGGCTTGTGATTGAATTAATTGTCAGTTTCAAATGATGAACCCAGATTGAATGGCAGATGCAGAGAGGAAAGGCAACATTTCTAAGGTACAGTATGGAACAGCTCATGTATATCAACAAGTGAATTCACAGGTCAGATTCACAGAACCAACAGATAGCTTGAAACGATGGTACCACACAGAATGATTATATTCATACATATATGCAACTGTAATAGCAGCCTCTTACAAACTCAACTTCAGAAAGATTTTTCTCTGCAGGCCCTCAGCACTGTCAGCAGCCTGTCTCACGTAGACCCTGTCACATCAGGATCAACTCAGCAGGCAAGAATTTGTTCGCCTGACCTCCTACAGCTAGTCTTGCTAGTATACATGTTTCATCCTGGTACATTCGCTCCTGATTATGAGTTAGCTATCGATATTCATGTATCAAGTTACACAACGATGACTTAACGCTGCTAATATATTTGCAAACAAATTCATATTTCTAAACTGATTATTTATCACCAATGTTCTGTTAGTATTGCATGCACTGCAATACTAACTTGGAACATATTTGGTGTAACCAAGACACCTTCTAATACTCCCATAACCAGTGGTTGCAACCTCTTTGTAGTGACAGAACATTAAGTAGAACAATATGATGTGAAAACATAAGAGTTAAAGGCAATGTGCACTTGTTTAGATGTGTCAAAGTAGTCGCTTGAAGTATGGTCTGAGAAGAAACATTCGCAAAGCAATCCAACCATAGGACATTTTTAACTTAAGAAATGCCTTAATGCCATATTCAGTGATCCCTTGGGATAAACAGACGCAGACATTTCTATCCTATCCCAACAAAATGAACAGTCCAAATTCAGCCAAAAATATAAGATGTACCATCTCTATTGTCAACAAATTTACAATTATCATTTAAATTGATGACAATCAAGTGCAATAAACTACCTTACGCTGCTACTTTTTGTAGTTACCGACCTGCATAGTGGCATAAAACATGTTGTTCTCAACATGCAGCAAGTAATGAAAAATAAACCGAATTTCTTTAGAGGTATCTGGAGCACACCCGAATGGTCAAACAGGTCATGTTTGGAATGATAGATTGCACAGTATTCAGAGGTAGTAGACCAAGTACAGAATGGCTGGATGGCGTCAAGGATTGGTGAGAGATGAATGTGCCCAAGGTGAGGTTTTTGCACAGGACAAATGAATGCAGAAACAGTGAGATGCAGGATCAACATCCATGGGCAATGAGCACTTCAAGGAGAGATAAAACACAACAAATAACCATAATGAGAAGCTAAACTGTCCAGCTCATTTGTAATCAAGTAATTTTTGAATATATGTGACCTGCTCTGGCAAAAGGAGGCGGAAGTCGCAAATGATAAAAGCGAAGAAATTAACTAAAACACCAATCAGGTGTAAATTTTTCGATTGTCGTTTTTTGGCATAAATCAATAAATAAGATCTTATATTATGTAAAAAGAATATTGATTTAGTAATATTTAACCTATTTCGTAACAAATTAATGAAGTTTGCGTGATTAGTAAATATTAGCCGGCAATTTAATCTCGTTTTTAGGTCAAGTTTCAAGAGTATTTTATGGCCTTCGTTCTGTTAGTTCATCCAAGTGTAATACGTCATTGGAAAGTTTATGAATGCGGCTTGCTAAAAATATCCTGATTTGGATGGTTTGCCGCAGTGATTTCCATATATTTAAAGTTTAAAACACTTAAACTTTGCGATTTACTTAGGGTATTAAACCCCATCGTTAGCAACGGAGTCACGTGACTAAACCTGGCCTTCCTATAGGCTGCACTTTCAAGGTCGCGCATATTCAATCACTGTTTACGCGGAGATAATAAATAACGCGTGCATAGAAAAACGAGTTTGATCTTAACTTTCTTGAGATTCTTAATTTATTTCAATTTAAGAATGAGTAAAACTGAGAAAGGGCGTCGAATTGCGCGTTTAGTAAACGATGCGTCAGCGTGTGGACTTAAAACTTAAAATCTAGCAGAGCTAATAGACGATTATTTTAACGCCGCCGACGCTAAGACAAGAAACTTTGCAGGCGTTTTTCTCGAAATTGTACTTCGGAGTAGGAAAACATTGTAAAATTCATATCTCTGGAACCCGTGAAGATAGAATAATAATTTTTTCAACATTTTAAACAGAAATTATCATTTAACATTTTTATCCTAAAATATGAAAAACTATTTTTTTGGCCAACAGCCTCCTTTTGCCGGAGCAGGTCACATATATACTCGACCAGTGTATTCTTACAACCTGTTGTCTGATAAGCGAATGATGACTCAAACAGCTGGCGATTTGGATCTCAACTGGAGTGCAGTACTTGATATGGCCTCCAAGGGAAGCATTGAAATTACTGCATGTATGTATGTAGTATCCGATATTTCAACAATCTTTCCAAGACACTCTCAAAGACGAAAAGAAGAGCAACCCCTTAATAAGGTAGCCTTTAGAGGCATCCATGGATATGAAGTGTTCACAACTTCACTTTTCTTTGGGTCTGCAGATGAAGGCAAGAGGCCCATCACTCCCACGCTGACAGAGCTTCCACCCAGTGTAAGACTACAGTAATTGGAGCAGAAAATTGTTTAACATGTTTCTATCCTGGAAGACCCACCACAGAACCTCATTACTTTAGACAGATTGTTGTATTAGTCATGAGCCCACAGCTTATTAATACCCAGTTGTCTGCCGCCTGTTAGGCCAGTGTGGGAGGCATTGGGCTGCAGGAAACAGTCATCAATCAGTGAGGTGCAAACAATTATACATTTCTTTGGTTTCCAGGAGTTAGTAGAAATTATTGCATTGTCATATTGGTGGACTAAAAATGTGGTCTTGTGGGAAAGGCATACTGCTCAACTTGAATTAGGTACCAGTGTACATAAAGACACAGACCCTGCCTGCTGGACTATTATCTAATTACCCAAGGGACAGGTAGTTGAGTACCCTCTCCCAATGAACTGATATCCCAGTTATACTAAATATACTTAACCAAACTTTAGACACCTCTATAGCAGTGAGACAATATAACTGAAATTCTTCAAAGACCCACTGTGCAAATGACAACAATAGGTGTTCTTTTACGCTGATCCTTTTGATAGTTCTTAACATCAAGAAATTACGTCAAGCTTATAATGCATAGGTTACTAGGTTACAGAACTTTATAAACACAGACAATAATAAACTGCACTCCAATTACAGCAACAACCCCACTCAAAACAATTCTGCATACTGCATCCTGGGCTTAGGAAGTGTCCCATACACTCAACAAACATCAAACAAGACACATTTATACCTAGCGCATTATTATAATGGTGCTCTAGAAGTTCTAACATTGCATTAGATTTATTACATATACATATCATTCCTAATGCCTATTCTGCATCCTGCATGATAGTCAGATTGTGATCAGCATGTTGGCCAGTCAACCCAGAGCTCAAATGCTCAAGAGACGCCTCAAAACTCACTATTTCTCATTGGCTTTTGAAAATCTCCATTTCTAACTGCTCTGCGCCTGGCGACTGACTAACCAAACCACAAATCTGCATTTCTGTGTGACTTTGCTACCTCAAAAATTTTCGTAATAATACCACGTCACATCTGTGTCTCCTGCTACCCAACACTAGGTTTAAATTGAGCACACAATCACTAATTATGCATATGTTAAAATATCTTACTGTGAACAATAGCCGTGGAGGCCATAAAAATTCCCTGGCGCACTACACTGAATGAAAGTTGGCTTATTGGTTAAGGTGACATCATCAAGGTACAATGATCGTGTGCTCAAAGTCTACTCAAGGCAAACAATACTTCTTTGGAAAAATGTCCGTTGGCCCACGCACTTTCAAATGATTAGACATTGGCCTAATATAAGCATCCAGTAATAAAAATAATAATTCTGTGAATAGTAAATTCATATAAATCAAGGAAAAATTGACTGTACATAGAACCTCTTACATAATCAGCATTTTCGAGAGGTTCTTACAAATGTGCTCTATAACCGCACAGATACATACATACACATACATTCTAGTATACTAAATATTTCATATTCTACATGTGTATGCTTTTATGAAAGAATTTAATCTTCTTAGCCCTAGGGAATTCCAATCTTACATTAAAATTCCTCAGTCACCATTGCACCCACACAGTGGGCAACAGATACATTTGCATGAAATTAATTAGGGCCTATATCGTTTCAGTCAAGCCCAGCCGGGTATTTGCCGGTATCACTGAAATAGAGTATCCGTTCTAAGACTCATCCGGGGGATGTGTGCTGAATTTATCCCCAAGGACAGAATAAACCGGTTCAGACTATCCGGGGGATAAACATTCTATCCCCATCGTCATACGCATCACGAATAGCCAAGACATAAAATCCAGTCAAAATCACCCAAAACATATTCGAAGTAAATTAATTTCGAGGTTCTTACGTACATAACTAAAGATACGCAACTTTTCATATTTTATGTGTACAATAAATACAAACAGTTTAACTGAATACACTTAGAAAATGCCAATCTTACATGTAAACTAACCTCAGTCACCATTGCACCCACACAGTGGGCAACAGATACATTTGCATGAAATTAATTAAGGCCTATATCGTCTCAGTCAAGCCCAGTGGGACATTTGCCGGCAGCCAGATGCCACTGCCTGCCTGCCTAAACTCTCCCCTTTCAGTTTTGTTTTTTGTTATCCATGTGGCCAGTCAACACCTGCAAAGACCCTTTACCCTGACATCTATATGACACATACATTGGGGTGTGTTGTGTCCTGCAACAGGCAACCCTCCTAGAACTACAGAACAGGTTCACAGCCACTAACTACGGAACATCCCACCAGTACATTTAAGCTTCTTGGAGTACACTAGGTGTACATTATGTGCCTAAATTCAGCAGGCTACTCACCCTGGGCACTGAATACTAGTGATGTAGCTTTTCCGGAAAAGTATTTTGCGGAAAATTTTCCGGAAATTTTCCAGAAATTTTCCGGAAATTTTCCGCAGAACCGGAAAAATACATTTAACTCAGATTTTCAGTATGAGACGACACTAGAAAATTTATGTTTTTAAGTTCCTTTTATTTACAGTATTTCTGTCAATGAGGGCAACGTTCACCTTAAAGAATTAAAATAAACACTAAAGACTGCTCATTAGCGGTTCAGGCTAGAGTAGCCTAGTTTGATATGTTGTTAACTGTTATAAACTCAGTATATACTCATTATACTGTCTGGCAATTTGACATTTTGTCAGCTGCTCAGCTATTAGTCAGCTTTGCCTTAGTCCTTACACCACTCACAGAAGGCAACAGCTCATAGACAAACAATTAAACTAAATAACACCTTCTTTTGTTACTTTCAAAGAAAAGCAGATTTTAAAATAGATTAGCGGTCTGTATATTTGTGTCAGACCGCAATGGCAATAACATTATATTTTTTCAGACATAAAATAATATTATATTATAATCAAAAGAATTAATCTGTTGCAGTATTAAAATGGTGTCTGTATTACTACTGAATCAATTGCTATTTTTGTCTCATATTTTCATAACTAAAATAGACTAAATCGTAAAAAATATTTTTTAGAAATTAACAGTGAAGTTGAATTCCAATTAATTCTTAGATGTAATGTCGTTGTTGAGCCTTGTTTACACACTGAACAGTAAGCTCTAACAGTGCCATCTGTTGAATAAACATATCAGTTATAGCCACTGTAATGGAAGAGGGAGACTGGGATATGAGAGACTGAAGAGTTTTAAACTCGAATGAACACTTTGTAATTTGTTGCGTTGTCAAACTAAAAATGAATTAGCATATGAACACTATAGACATAGGAATGAACATTATATTTAACATAACTATCAACCTAAATGAATATATATAGGCATATATATAAATATATACATAGACGCAGGTGACTGAAGACCTGGAGGCTGGAGAGGCACAGCCAGATGAATCATCAGCACAGTCTGACCTCTACAGCGGGATTGGTGGAGAGGCCGGATGTGAAATGAACAAAAAAGGCAAGAGCCAAATGCTGAGCCTGGATAGGTGGAAAGGCCGGAAGTTAAATGAACAAAAAAGGCAAGAGCGAAATGCTGAGCGGAGATAGATGGAAAGGCCGGAAGTGAAATAACCAAATAAGGAGATAAATGGTAGAAAGGGGCTGGGGCAGGAGGATGAAGGACGGGGATAAAAAGGGGCGAAATCTGGAGTCGGGATTCACTCTCGGGAGGCGTCACGTTCGATACAAGGGACGTCATCGACAGCCAGAGGAATCCGCTCTCGAGGAATGGGACTGGAACGACGACTGAGCAATAGTTAAGTCGACAGTCTGAGAGTGAAATGAAATGCGAAATAGTCAAATAAGTTGATTTATGTATATACTTTGTAAATTAAACGTTGAGAGTTGAAACTAATATACTGAAGAAAACGTGTCACTGGTTTGAACTTTAACGATCACCGCGTATCACCCCGAAGAGACTAGAACAAAACCACACCGCTATCACCAAGAATATTGTTCAGATTGGTGCTCAAATAACCAGTTGATGAGCAACAATCATTCAAATATTACATGGTCGCCAGCGAAATCCAGTTCAACAGAACCAGTGACGCGGAGTTCAACGGAGGTCAACGGAATCAACCGAGGGAGGACGTGACGCAGAGTTCAACGGAGGTCAACGAAATCAACCGAAGGAGGACGGGAGCAACGGAGGAAGGTGTCGACGACAGACGAGAACAGTCCGAAGACGAGCCAACGAGACGACGCTCAACGGGGCAGCTGCTGCAGAGGATCGCGACCGAGGCAAGGAGGAAACCTGCACGCGGTACGAGACAGATTCAACGCAGACCTGTAGAGAGGCGAACGCTCAACCGAATTGACCCGCAGCAAGAAAGAAACCTGCACGAGGTGTAATAATCCGGTGAGAAGCTTCTGTTGTTGATGTTAAACTTGACTGAAACTTGTAAGCTAGGAAAATCGGCTTTGAGTGTATTGTAAAACACCATAGCGGCAGAATCCTAAGCATTTTTGTGACGTTCTTGTTTTACATGTAATATAGAGTATTACAGTAAATAGAACTCTATTGTAACACTAACAGCTATTCTTAAGAAATGGCTACAGGAAGCCTTCTTACAGATTTTGAATTGTTGAATAAAAAGGATTTGGAGCAAGAATGTATAGTAAGAGACATTCAACCAGTTGGTCTTGAAAAAAGGGAAATGGTTCGAAGATTAAAAGAGTTTGAGAGGAGACGTGGGAGAGGTGAAGAAAATGAAAAGACGTCAGACTTTGTAGATGAAGGGGAGGTGGTTGCAGAAGATGGAGATGAGAGGAGACGTGGGAGAGATGAAGAAGATGAAGCGACGTCAGCCTTTGTAGATGAGGGGGAGGTGGTTGCAGAAGATAGAGAAGGCGAACATGTCGGGTACAGCGATAGCCGAATAAGGCTTGAACTGATCCGGGCTGAGGAAAGAAGATTTATGGCAGAAGGTCAGGCTGCAGAACGGAAAGCGAAAGCAGAGAGAGACAGAATGGAAATGGAATTGGCATTGCTCAGAGAAAAGGCACAGATGGGTCTACTTCGAAGAGACTCAAGTGAAGACGATATTGTCCAGAGTAGAGCAGAAGTAGGCCTAAATAGATCTAAAGCAATTAATGTCTTGCCGAGCATGCACGAAAATGAAGACCCGATTTCATTTTTTCATTCTTTCGAGAAAGTAGCTAGATTACACGAAATAGATCCCTCTGAATGGCCTAAACTGCTTCCTTCTTTACTAAACTCGACTCTAAGGCAACATTACAACCGCCTATCTTATACCATCTGTCGCGACTTCAAAAAGATTAAAGCTGAAATATTGGCTGCATGTCAAATGAACCCCAAGTACTATCTGGATAAACTCAGAACTATGCATCGCTCAGGGAAAGAAACGTACGCTCAATTTCTGTGTAGATTGAGGGATATGCAGGAATATTACCTGGAGGCAAAAGAAATAGAAAACTTTGAGAGTTTAAAAGACGACATGTTAGCAGAGAGGCTTAAAGAATCTTTTCAAACTGAAATCAAATTCTTCGTTGAGGCTCGAAGGCCTACAAGTGCAGAAGAAGTGGCCAAATACGCAGACCTCCATTTTGAATGTATGCAAGAAGCAAAAAGGGGAAGTGCTTTTGAGCGCAAGACGTGGAACAAGCCTAAGCCAATTACCATAGAGAAAAGTCCAAACATGCTAGGGACAAAGGGTAAGGCAGAGGGCGAAGCGTTAAGGCAAGGTGAAGTGACAAACAAAACAAACAATGGTCACAGCAATACGCATAAGTCAAACCAATGGCAAACAAACAATAAATCACAAGATGGATGTTTCATTTGTGGGCAGCATTCTCACAGGTGGCGTCAGTGCCCAGGCAAAGATAGTGCAAGGGTTAACTTTGTGCATGATTTATCACATCTAAACAGCGTAACTGACTATCAAAATAACTTCATAGTGCCACTGATGTTGAATGGAGTGTGTCTAAAAGCGCTTAGGGATACGGGTTCGATGATTTCTCTTGTAAATGCCGATTTTGTAAGAGGTAAGCCATTTGCTAAACAAAGGCCAATCAATGTTCAGTGTGCTTTTGGGAAAATTCAACCAGTAGCAATGACAGAAGTTAAAATATCATCCCCACTGTTTGGAACTGACAGACAGGTTGTAATCAAAGCTGGGGTAGTAGAAGGATTAAAGGTCGATATGATACTTGGCCATGATATTTTTGTGGAAAATAAAGATTTAACAGATATTGCTGCTGGTACCTACCATGAAGGAAGGTAAAGTAAAGATGTGCATTGAAAGCGAGGATTCTAGCCAAAAGGAATCAGCCAGCAAGGCCGACATGGGAAATCAGGCACCACGGACGATGATAGCAACCAGGGCCACAGACTATGGCATACCAGATGTGAAACGAGATCGGATTCCATTAGAGGAGAAAGGATCAAAGGTCAAGCCGACAGAGGCAAGGGAAGCAGAGGAAGAAGAAGTCACAAATAACCTGACAGAGGAGAGTAACAATCATCTTGGCATAGATGCTGTTGAATTCAAACAAGAACAGGCAACAGACCCAACACTGAAAGACTTGTGGAATCGCGCTAAAACAGAAAAGGAACCATATGTTATCAGCAAAGACATACTCTATAAAAGAAAAGAAACACTGTTTGAGAAAAATGCACTAGATTTAGGAAAGAATCTTAGACTAGTTGTACCAATCAAATATAGACAGAGACTGTTGGAGCTGGGCCATGACTCAAAGTGGGCGGGGCATAGAGGCGTAAAGGCTACGAAAGCCTGCCTAAGAAAGGAGTATACATGGCCTGGAATGGACGACGAAGTAGCAGCATACGTGAGGTCATGTCCAATCTGTCAGAAGACTGCTAATGTGCCCAAAAGTCACAGGGTTCCACTACAAGAAACTCCTATTGTAGAAGTCCCGTTTCAGACTGTAGTAATCGATCTCTGCGGTCCAATATCGCCTGCTTCCAGTAGTGGTAAGAAGTATGTGCTGATTTTAGTCGACCAAATGACTCATTGGCCAGAATTCATACCCTTGGGATCCATGAAAGCAGACAAAGTATGTAAAGCGCTGATAGAAGTCTTCTCACGAGTTGGGATACCGAAATATATAATTTCAGACAACGGCACCCACTTCAAAAATCAGCTAGTCCAGGGAATGGAGAAGATGTTAGGCATAAGTCCCATATTCTCCACAGTTGAACATCATGAAACAGCTGGAAGTGCAGAACGCATGATCAGGGTTTTAAGAGACATGCTTAAGAAAGTGACGAGTGAAGAACCAAGGTCATGGGAATTAGCATTACCGTTCTTAGCCTTCAGTTGCAGACAAATTCCGTCAACAGTAACCGGATTTGCACCTTTCGAACTTCTGTACTCTCATGACGTCATAGGTCCGTTACAAATACTAAGAGATGCTTGGACAGGACAACTTGAAACCCCAACGCCGAAGAGAAGTGTTGTCGAGTACTTGACAATGACGAAAACTCACATGCAAAGATGTGCAGAAATTGCAACAGAACATACAAAACAGGCTCGTCAATCCGCCAAGTATTATTATGACAAACATTCTTCAGATCGAAATCTGGAACCAGATGAAGAAGTTCTGTTGCTAAGACATGCGACAGAAAACAAATTACTGGCAAGGTGGGAGGGTCCGTTCAAAATTCTGAGGAAACTGTCAAACGTCAATTATGAAATTGACACGGACAAAGGAAAAAAGGTGTATCACATTAATCTTCTACGCAAATGGTTCAACAGGTCAGAATTATGTCTTACACCCAGCGTGAATGTAATTCTAACAGCTGATCCACCACAGGAAGAATATGAAACGCTGCCAGTCGTTGACGACAGTAGCGACACCTGTGGAGTAAATGAGCATTTAACTGCAGAGCAAAAGAGTCAATTACAAGAAGTAATAGGCGAATTCTCTGACAGATTTTCGGGACAGCTAGGAAGAACAGCGCTCATAAAGCACAAAATAACGCTAACGAAGGACAAA
Organism: Aporrectodea caliginosa; assembly: GCA_020284085.1. Lineage (NCBI taxonomy): Eukaryota > Metazoa > Annelida > Clitellata > Crassiclitellata > Lumbricidae > Aporrectodea > Aporrectodea caliginosa. Next base: position 2,585,058 of record JACEVL010000084.1, on the reverse strand, counting down.
CCGATAGCACCCAAGATGTATAGAATACCGGAATGCTTAAAAGACAAAGTTCATGAACAGATCAGAACAATGCTGGAAAACGGTTTGATTGAAGAATCAACTTCGGCCTATGCAAGTCCCATCGTATGTGTCACAAAGAAAGACAAGTCGATTAGGATATGTGCAGATCTGAGAGCGATTAATAGTATAACAGTGCCAGACGAATATCCAGCAAGCGACATGAGAAACATACTAGAGAGGGCAGCAGGATCAATGTTTGTGACAGGTTTGGATCTGCAACAAGCCTTTTATCAGGTTGAGCTAGAGAAAGGCAGCCGACCGTACACCGCCTTTCGAACACCGCATGGACTGTTTCAATATACAGTTTTACCGAATGGGGCTCGGAATGCAAGTAAGTGCTTTCAACGGCTAGCAGACCAAGTATTGAAAGGGGCTGAAGAATATTCGGCAGCTCATGTGGATGATATACTCGTGTTCTCAAAAACATGGGCAGAGCATATTCAACATTTGAAGGACATTTTAGCAAGACTCAGAAAAGCGAATCTAACAGCTAAACTAGACAAATGCCAATTTGGACAGAGATCTATAAAGGTGCTTGGGCACGTTCTGGAAAATGGGCTGATAAAACCAGATCCAGAAAAGATAAGTGCTATTAAGGACTATCCGATCCCTAAGACGAAACGCCAAGTCCGAGCAATTCTCGGCTTAGCTAACTTCTACAGACGCCATCTACCGAACTTTGCAGAAATAGTAGCACCGTTAACTGAACTAACAAGAAAAGACAAGCCGGATCGCGTAAAGTGGACTGAAAAAGAAAACCAGGCTTTCAACGGGCTCAAGCAAGGTCTCACATCGGAACGATTCATAATTCCTCCTGACATAACAAAGCCGTTCATCTTGAGGTGCGACGCATCTGGAACAGGATTGGGAGCAGCGTTATTACAGAAGGACGAACAAGGAACTGAAAGACCTATAAGCTACGCCAGCAGAAAGTTACTTGACAGAGAAATGAAAATGAGCACAGTCGAGAGAGAGACTTTATGCGTAGTGTGGGCTTTGAATCACTTTCAGCAATACACATACGGGGCTCAAGTAGACATATACACAGACCACAATTGTCTGAGATGGCTTCAAACAATGGCCAACACGAATCCCCGATTAACACGGTGGGCTCTGGCAATTCAAAGATATGATGTAAATATAAACTATGTTCCTGGGAAACAGAATGGTTTAGCAGATGGCTTATCTCGGGCACACATGGAAGCCTAAGTTTAAATACACATGTAGGCCTACGTCAAACGACGTCATGAACTAACGAAGTGTATATAAAGTTCAATGTTAGATAACTAGAATTCATGTTTTTGATATTATCCGAGTCTGTTTCTGTTTAATGTGCTATAGGAGTCTATGTAATGGACGATGACAACGCAAGCCTGGTGGCGAACGATCACCTGTGCTCCTGTAACATATCCAGTCCATCGAGCCTCGGCCATACACTTCATTCCATCTGAATGCACTACCTGGAGCCAGAAGCATTCGAAGGTGGATGATGTAATGGAAGAGGGAGACTGGGATATGAGAGACTGAAGAGTTTTAAACTCGAATGAACACTTTGTAATTTGTTGCGTTGTCAAACTAAAAATGAATTAGCATATGAACACTATAGACATAGGAATGAACATTATATTTAACATAACTATCAACCTAAATGAATATATATAGGCATATATATAAATATATACATAGACGCAGGTGACTGAAGACCTGGAGGCTGGAGAGGCACAGCCAGATGAATCATCAGCACAGTCTGACCTCTACAGCGGGATTGGTGGAGAGGCCGGATGTGAAATGAACAAAAAAGGCAAGAGCCAAATGCTGAGCCTGGATAGGTGGAAAGGCCGGAAGTTAAATGAACAAAAAAGGCAAGAGCGAAATGCTGAGCGGAGATAGATGGAAAGGCCGGAAGTGAAATAACCAAATAAGGAGATAAATGGTAGAAAGGGGCTGGGGCAGGAGGATGAAGGACGGGGATAAAAAGGGGCGAAATCTGGAGTCGGGATTCACTCTCGGGAGGCGTCACGTTCGATACAAGGGACGTCATCGACAGCCAGAGGAATCCGCTCTCGAGGAATGGGACTGGAACGACGACTGAGCAATAGTTAAGTCGACAGTCTGAGAGTGAAATGAAATGCGAAATAGTCAAATAAGTTGATTTATGTATATACTTTGTAAATTAAACGTTGAGAGTTGAAACTAATATACTGAAGAAAACGTGTCACTGGTTTGAACTTTAACGATCACCGCGTATCACCCCGAAGAGACTAGAACAAAACCACACCGCTATCACCAAGAATATTGTTCAGATTGGTGCTCAAATAACCAGTTGATGAGCAACAATCATTCAAATATTACAGCCACATAAGACAGTTTAGAGTGAGTGATGTTTAAACATTATTATGCATTTAAAATTTAAATTGTTATTTAGTAATATTATGTTGATGGAAAAAAATCGGGAAATTTTCCGGAAAAAAACACTGGAAATTTTCGGAAATTTTCCGGAAAAATATGAAATTTTCCGGACAATTTTTCCGCCTCACATCACTACTGAATACACTCGCACATGCATACTTTCCAAATGGACTGTTGGTAGAGCAGAAACTGTAAACTGCTAGGATTTCAAAAAGGATTCACACCTGAGTGGAAAAAGCCTTCAGCTACAATAATCCAATAGAACTCCGAGCAGGCAGAAATACCGAGATAGCAAAGGCATGCTACTTGAACATAGGCCTGCCATGCACACAGTCCAGACTTTGTAGACAGATGCCTGAAATTGTGGAGACATACATGAATGAGAGTAAGCATTAGGTTGCCGGCTACATATTGGCTGTCTGGGGGTCAAGAAAGGACAGTCATGTCTTGTGCATATAGCTCCAAACTTTTCCTCTGTAGCAAAGCTCTCCTTTAACTTGCCAGTGCAGTTACTTCTGTCACTCAGGTCTAAACTAAGACTGTCTTTTTGAACTTGCATCTACACTCCAGCCAGACTTCTAATTTCCCTCATCTATCAGATTTCAATCCGGCTTCTCCAATGAACCACGATTTCTGACTAAGTTTCTCTGGAAGCAATCATTAGTCCCAAGCCTTTTGTACTTTGATACAGTGCAACAGAAGTTGTTAGACTAGAGCAGTAACTTTACAAAAATAACGATCACATTACATACACAAAGTAAATCCACAAATCCAGTAACAATAAACAAAGCCAACATAAGTATATCAATTTTATGCATAGTTTATGTGTGTGTGTGTGTGCGTGTTGTTTTGCAGTAGAAATATAAACACACACTCATTAAACAAAAATTTAGCAATTTAAATAGGACTTAATTATTATATTAAAGCATGCCTTTTGACAACCACTCAAAGGCAAAAGCTGCAGTATGCATGCTAAAAATATTGCTGCCGCAAACAACACAACTAAATCCTATAAACCACCACCACAAAAACATCCAACTACCGACAGGTAACATTTGCAAGACAAAGTAAAGGAAGTAATTAATTGGCTATTGTTGCATGCTTTTTGACAGCAGACCCCCGAGGAAATCAGAGGAATGGTTCCGAAGACTATGCTGAATTATGCATGAATCAGACATGAGTGATTCACAAAGGATATACCTGCAGAAAGGGATGTGCCAGGGCTGTCCATGCACCTTTTCACTGAGGATAACCTGTGGAAAGGAATGCGCCTCGGCTTTCCTTCATCACTCGGCTGTGCTACAGCGCTAATGGTCTTATTATTATTTATTATAACTTATTATTCTTTATTATTATTTATATTATTATTACTATTATTACTATTATACTATTACTATTGACCTTAACACTTAATCCTTTAACGATGTGCCGCATTGGTTTCCCAGCTACTTTTAGTACATGCTCGTCATTAAAGGGTTAACGACTGATGAACTAGAAGCAACGACGGTGTAATGGAATTGACTGTCTCTCAAACAGGCAAAAAGAGGTGTATGCAATGGATATATGTAGGCCTATATGTGTCTATGTACATCTGCGGGCATAATTATATATACGTGTAAGCGTATATTCTATGCTTAAGTGTTTAAGTACGCATGTATGTAAATACGTAGGTAAATATGTATATGAGTAGACCCGCTTAAAGAAGCTAAACAACTGTTTGGTTGTAGTACACAGACTGGCCCATGGTACCGGTTCAGCTGGGTGCAGCTCAGGAAACCTTGGCCTTGATCTGATGCTGATGGTCTGCTGCACTAGGCATCCCAAAATCCACTGTGGCCTTTCCTATGCATCTGCCTCTGCATCCACCGCTCCCATCACCTGCCCAGCACCTCAGCTGCTTGACCTCCTCCATCAACCGCCCGCAGCACATTAGCAGTCTGCCACACACGTAGTGTGGCCAATAGGGCTGATTTCGTTTTTTTTGCCGATTCCGGATACCGTACATTATTTGCCGATTCCGGATCCGATTCTGGCCAAATAGACGCGAAGACCAGTCACCCAATTTGTTTAAAGCTGTGGTCTTTGACAGGCTGCAGATCGGCTGGTCAGTGAATGGGGTTGCAAGATATATCCACAAGCTCTGGCTAGCCCTCCCACAGGAGGGGTTCGGCACAATTTCAAATGATCCCTCCCACATGTGATGTCTACTGAATAGTCCAGTCACTTGTGCCTTTCACAACTATCTGCTACTGTGGTCATTCAGCCAGTGACTGCGTCTGACACATCCGACAAGTGTCAAAAACATTTTTGTACTAATCGGCAGCAACTGCACTGCATGATTCTTATCAGTTGAGTACCTTGGTCATCTTTGCCTCATTGCACGTGCTTGCAGCCTTGCACACATATGTTGTTCGACCATGGCTGGGATCCCTCGGACGGGTTTTTCCACGAAGATTCTTAAGGAAGCACTACGTACGTATCTTATTACAAATACAACGTAATCTATTATAAGCACTTCTCCAGCACAATCATAATCCACAAAACTGGTTAGCTGTTCTATCATCATAGGAATGTAAACAAGAAAACATTTTCAATCTACCCAAACTTATTCCGATCTGTTAGACAATAGACAGCCATGTTTCAGAAGCTTTGATATGTTGCTGAAAAGCACCACATAAATGATGAGCTACTTACAACTATATTACATTGTGAACCAACAGTCCTGTGGTTTGTGCGATGGACTGTAAACTGAGCAGTAGGAGTTCAAATCCCTGCCAGGGCAGAAAGATGTTTTAAAAAGTTGGCTTCACTTGTGACCCCTAATGAACACTTCTCTAGAATGAGTACACTGACCATCCTATCAATATTACAATCCAGCTTGCATGTATGTATGTACATACGTAGTAAGTACGTATGGATATGTTAAGTAAGCCGAAAATATTATCTGGATGTAGGTTTTCATGTATTGCATGCGATTATAGGTATGTATGTATATATAAAAAGGGAGGCTTCCACAGCCAACGAGGTAATAGTAGGTGACGTATGTTCGGTGCCTTGCAGCTGGAGGGTCTGCCAATGGGGTAATCCACCTAGAAGCCCACACGTATGTACATTACCGGTACGTAGGCAAGTCCTTCACTAACCTGCAATATGATGCTCATGCGCTTTTTAGGAAGTAAAAAAGAAACTCCGTTTCAAATCGTTTCTAAAACAGATAATCGGGAGCGCCAAAAAAAACGATATTAACAACCCTGAATGGGCAATCTGGTAGATGCATGCGCTATAACAAGTGTTCAAAAAGCAAGTACAATACAGTATGTACGTATGCATGCATTTATGTACGTATGTTTGTATGTATGTATGTTTGCCAGAGCTTCTTGAGGTCGACCGCAAGTATGTATGGATGTAGCGCGAGCATGTATGTTTTCAAATGAGAAGCTATGTTTGCATGCATGTATGCAATACTATGTACCAATATGCACGTATGTATTTATGCATGTGCAGGTACATGTCTGCTAAGGTTAAGAAACGAAACTGCCAACACCTTCATATCCATGTTATGAATTTAGCTTACGGGGCTGCTCCGCTTCATACTAGATAATGTCACAAAACCATGTAAATCATTCGACATTATACAATAAATCATACTAAATACGTCATAACTCATACACCTTTATGCCGTGAATCAGACTATTTTACGCTGTGATTCATGCTACATCATCTACTACATTACATCTTTGGCATTCAAGAATAATGCTGAAACGGTTGATCGGAATGCCATATCTAGAGCCGACCGAAGGATGGTCGGCACAAGGGCGTTTGGGATCAGCTGAGCCGTGCACGTACCAACGAAGCGCCACTAAAGACCAGCATTGCAATAAACCTCTCTTCTGACAGAGTGTGCTGCACAGCCGACCGACCTAAGATGCCACGTAGCCAAACAACTCACTAAAGATACACCACAAACGTACAGTCAGAATCCGTCTGTCTCTTTGTCTCTGTCCGTGTCTTCACCTGCCCAAGTTGCCATTGCTCTGCTTTCCTGTCAGTCTGGTCGCCATTGATTCCCTGTCATTTATTGTCTGTTCCTTGTTGGTATGTCTGGCTGTATGTCTCTCTGTCCATCTGTCTGTCTGTATGTATAATTATGCTTCTTTATCTATGTTTGTGTGCAACTCTGCCTCTGTCAATCTTTCTCTCTGGATCTACATCATTCAGATAGAAAGCAAGGAACAGCGACACTCTAAGACTGAAATTTCAGTGGTAAACGGCCAGTAAGTCTGCATTCTAGTTAATCTGCCTGTTTGACTGCCTGTGTCTGTTTGCTTACCTGTGTCTGTCTCTTTGTGTGTCTGTCTCCGACTTTCTGCCTTTGCAAGTTACTCTACCTGCCTGCCCGTATCTGTCTGTCTGTGTGTCTGTCTGTGTGTGTCTGTCTCAATACATCTATCTCTCGCTTTCTGCCTTTGCTAGTTACTCAACCTAACCTGCCAGTGTCTGTCTAATCTCTCTGTCTGTCTGCCTGTCCGCCTACTTGTGTGTCTGTGTCTACACATCTGTCTCTTTGGCTTTCTGCCTTTGCCTCTTTGTCAGTATCACTCCCAGCCTCACTGTCCGTCCCACTCACTTTCACCAGCATTCCTTGTGCATTGAAACCAAGGATCAACAAACCGCTCCAGGCCAGAGCTTCAGCGGGTATTCCGTCAAATTCAATCCAGGGTACACAGAAGTGGAGCAGAAGCAGAACCCACACCTTGCAGACTCCAAGAATGTCAAACATTTGACTGACTAAATCTTGGTAAACACAACCCAATTTCGCTCGTGCTGACGTAGACGCCATGGATCAATCGAACTGCATTTTTCCTGCAGTTTAAAGAAATCCAAAAACAGTAACCTCCTACACAAACCCAAAAATAAACTAATGTTAATTAATAAAAATCTTATAATAATAATCTTCATTATTTCAAACGGACACACCACAGTACAATTACAATTCAAAGTATAAACGGATGATCACAAGTTATTACAGGAATCGAATTTAACAGTTTGGCAGCCATGCAAGGCACCTATCACGTCCTACTGCTCATTTTATGAAAGCCATCTGGCGAATGAAAGGCTGAGTCGACCTTTGGGACAGTAGCGGGAAGCGATCCTGTCTCCGTGCTGATCTTCTGCTCTTTGTGCCAGAGTGCTACCACTGCACAAAACCCCCCTCCCATGAAGTATTTAAATACAGACACATGTAACTACATATATTACTAAAAACACTACAGAACATCATATATACGCTTGTTTTAACACAGTACCTATTTACAAGTCTAATGAATTCGCTCATAAATTGACTGCTGAGGAAATCTATATCAGGTTATTGAATAATTTATTGTATCTACGCTAGCGTGTACACCAACCGCTGCCAAGGTTCAACCAATTTATTGACCTGGCAGACGAATCCCAACCGAATCAATCAATTCAATCAAATTACCTGAAGACTACTTACTAAAACATCATTACGGTATTGAACCATACATCGACGTATATTGGGTGTACACAGCATAAGAGCTTCAAACTGAAGCCTAGCCGTTTGCATGCCTATGACGTTATTTGCCAGGCATGACGTCACAGGCAAACAAACGGCTAGCCAATAATAATCTTATCCTCTACGTTTATTCGATGGACACAGAACCTATTATGTTAATGAGCTCTGTCTGACGTCATGCCTGGCAGAAAGTTCAGTAGGTGAAAGCTTCACTTTACAGTACAACTTAACCTGTGTTATGCTGTGTCCACCCAATATACGTCGATGGAACCATATCACTGATACACCATCAGTCCATCCATATCACTGATACACCATCAGTCCATATCACTGATACACCATCAGTCCATATCACTGATACACCATCAGTCCATATCAGTGATATGGACTGATCAGTCCATATCACTGATACACCATCAGCCCATATCACTGATACACCATCAGTCCATATCACTGATACACCATCAGTCCATATCACTGATACACCATCAGTCCATATCACTGATACACCATCAGTCCATATCACTGATACACTATCAGCCCATATCACTGATACACCATCAGTCCATATCACTGATACACCATCAGTCCATATCACTGATACACCATCAGTCCATATCACTGATACACCATCAGTCCATATCACTAATACACCATCAGTCCATATCACCAATACACCATCAGTCCATATCACTAATACACCATCAGTCCATATCACTAATACACCATCAGTCCATATTTAAATTGCATAACATGTAAATGTACAGCGCAGTGCGTTTGTCAGGCGCTTAATAAAGAAAAGATTATTATTATTATTATTATTATATCACTGATACACAATCAGTCCATATCACTGATACACCATCAGTTCATATCACTGATACACCATCAGTCCATATCACTGATACACCATCAGTTCATATCACTGATACACCATCAGTCCATATCACTGATACACCATCAGTTCATATCACTGATACACCATCAGTGTAAGATGAATACATAGTAAACCTATCTTGATACATCTAAATCTACAACCCTCAGAGAATCCCAGACTCCACACAGCTGTCAGCTCTCCTCTGGGGTCGATGATTTAATGAACAGTAAATAACTTAGACCTGCACAGTCAATCTGGCCAGTTCATATAACAGCAATTATATCTTACACAATATCCTGGACACTGTCAATCATTATGATTGACAACAAATACCCTGGAGAACGGTGACCATCCAAAATTCTTTCAAATAATGAACACAGAGCTCAAGTCTAATTTGAGTACATTCAACAGAACCTGTTGGTCCTCAAAGATCCCAAACTCTCAATGCATCCTATATACAATTATTCATGTGTGTGTGTGTGCATGCGAGTGTGTGTGTGTGTGTGCATGCGAGAGTGTGAGAGAGAGAGAGAGAGAGAGAGTGTGTGAGAGTGAGACAGAGAGAGAGAGAGAGACAGAGAGAGAGAGAGAGAGAGAGAGCATGTGTGCATGCATGTGTGTGTATGTGCGTGTGTGTGAGAGATACAAAGCGTGCATGTGTGTGCACGTGCATGTGTGTGCACGCATCAAATGACGTCAAGTCCACTCTTACAATCATCAACAACCCAAAACAATGCCTCTGATTGGTGTTCACTGTGAGAGGCGCTTTATAAATTTATAAATACAATAAATACAATACAACCAACTTAATGAGTCAGATTGATTTCAGATTTGACAGAAGCGCTTAATCTATTTAGGCTCTATACAATACATATGTATGGACAGCAGCTGTTTGGCAAGTGAAAGCACAATGTTATTTCAATTCCAGGTAATTTCTAGCAAAATGCATTCAGTGTTTCCATTCTCTTTTCTTTTCACCAAGAAATCTATGTTCCATGTAATGTTTATTTCTGTTCCTCGAGTGTGTGTGTGTGTGTGTGCGTGCGTGTGTGTGTGTGTAGTATGTATAGATAAGTGCATGTACATAAATGCACACATATTCATATAGTGCCTTTAAATACCTCTTAAAAAGTGCTGGAAACATGGCTATGTACATAAGTAAGAATGTATGTTGCATGCATGCAAGCAAGTATGTACTCATGCATGTATTTATGTATGAGTACATGCATGCATGTCACTGAACACATATTGACACCATTGAGAATGTTAAGGGCATTGAAAAATTTGTTTAAGCTAACTGTATAAATCAAGCTGTAGAATTCCATAGAGTAGAAGAAAAGGAAAACCCACTCTAAGACATCAACGCATGCATGCTATCCTGCTCAACAGCAGAGACGTTCAATGTGATCAACGTTTTATGTGCTCCACTGCAAACACTCAACATGATCGATGATCACTGTGCTTCACCGCAAATCATGATCAATATCACACTGGCTGCAGTCCATGTTTGCCCCTAATGCATTTAGAGCACACTACCAAAACATTTTGAACATTCAGGAACACTCGCACATGCACTACTTAACAGGTACAATGTTGGTACTATTAACTTATTAAGTGTATCGATATATACAAACATGCACACATACAGATATATAAACATACAGTGACGCACATACATATATCATACACACAACTAGTATATGTTACTTGGCACAAATAGGTTTAATACTCTGTTTACCATTACTATGTACAGAAAGGAATGCATCCTGTACTCTTCACGCATTAGAAAAACCAGCCACCACATATCGTCTACAGTGCCCGCCTAGATGCAGCTAAATACACTGTCAAATTAGCTCGCTAGATCAGCAGGACTCTGACGGTCAAATACACACTTTACAGGATATTGTGGTACCGTTTAAACTTGTTACACTGCACTACATTACCCAAACTGGTAAATCACAATTCATACAAAAAGGCTGTGCACGGACTATTGTTGATAAAAATGTATATGTACCATCACTGCGAATAATACAGCAGCAAATAATAAAGCAGCATTAGATGATGCCTTTACAATAGTCTAACATTACTTTTCAGGCTGGTACTGCGCTTAATTAACTTGGTCTGGTCTAATGTGTGGGTGTGTGGTTGGTTTGATTGGCTATGGTAGACAAGCCAATCAGTTTTACCTTAATTTGGCGTAAAGGATAGGCAACAGATAGCACGGGCACCTCTTTACCCACCCGTATCATCTGACGCCAGTCGATCCCACTGAACAATTCACATCATTAGTAACAATACCACTAATCCAACTGAACTTTCTTGATCAAATCTCACCTGATGAAGCGCTGTTAATCCATCGACGTTGGTCGTATTGATATCTGCCCCCTTTGCCAGCAGCTCCGTCACTTCGTCCCGGTCTCCGCTCGAACAGGCCGCAAGGAATACACATCCATCCTGAAATTTCACCTTCGGATCCTCCTTATTCTTCAGTTTCGGCAATTCCGAGTTCGTTTCGGACGCCTCCCAGCGTCTAAGCTGCTCTTCCCTCCTCCAAAGGGCGTTTTTCGTCTCTTGCACTTCATCCATTTCGCCGTCCTCCTCCGACGACCATTTGCAAATTAACCTCTCGCGAGAACCTGCGACCCCGCGAGAATGGGCGAGATTACGTATTGAAGCAGGCACTGGATGACGCACTACAGAGATGGCGCAATATCATTTGACTGAATCTTGTACATTAGGAAACAAATCTAATCTGAAGCAATCATCACTAATTTATACTTCAATTGGACGTATTTAACTAGAAGTACCTTATAAAGCTAATTTTAGCGGTTTAACTAGCAGCCACGAGTTTAGGAACAGTAATTATCTACTTTTGCAACTGTTTTCGCTCTGCTGCAATATTTATTTTTCACGTGAAAGACTAGTAATCTCGAAATTTCACAGGCGATTAGTCAAAATATAATCGATAGGAGGGGTGAAATCGGTTCAAGGTCAAGATCCAAAGGGATCAGACAGGCATGTGGCTAAGGTGGTTGGTGTTTATAATTAGAGGAGGGAAGTAGGCCTAAATGTGGAGTGAGATGTGGGATGTGACGTCACATCACGTCTGTGTAATTAAATTTAACAATTAGGCTCTAATTTGAGTATTAAAATTTTCATAATTTTTGATTATTTTTATGTATACGGGCACCATTATTAATAATTTTCTAATTATTTAAATATTTGTCACCATAAGATTTTTAAATACTTATTACAATGACAATAAATGGGCATTGAAACATGTTTAGTGGAAGTTTGAAGAGCTTTGTGACGTCAAGTAGTGACGAAGTGTGAAGGGGTAAAAATCGGCCAAATTCGTTTTATGGACGGCCCCTTTTATGAAAGGGTAGTTTATTAGTTTTGAATAAAAGTAGTTAAGTAGGCGACTTAAATTGTTGCGACCACTGCTTTTACCGCACTTTGGTTTACTGAAGCATTCTTGTCAAAAACGTTTTCCTCGTTAAGACATCCGTCCTATAGGGATAATTCGGTCGTGCAGTCTCGGTCTCGCTATAGCTAGGGCAGTGGCCTTAGCGGTGGAAGGACTCCGAAGGAGTGGGTTCAACATAATGGCCCTGATCAAGCAGGACAGTTGCAAAACAGGCTCCCGTCCGCCATTCTACATAATTGCTCAAATGTAGGGTTGTCATCAGGAAGATAATGCAGTCGGATCAAAGGTCTATCACTGACTGCAGTCCACCAAACTCCCGCTGCCCCGCAAAGTCCCATCATGTCGGGACCGCATAGGCCTAGCTATAACGTGCAAAGACCTGTGGGGAGATAGCAAAAGATGAGGTTTGGTGAGTTCACAGGCACTGAATCAGATATTTGGTGGCCTTACCTAAATAGTGTGGCACACATTCTCTCTCTGTCCCATAGGGCAGGGTTGCCAGGTCGTCGCGAAAAGCGCGAGTTGGGCTACTTTTCAACGCTCGCGACTGAAAATTTCGTCCTCGCGACCTCGCGATATTTGGGCTACTTTTGAATTGTCCGGCGGTCGCGACGGTGACATTATGAATTCTCATAAATTGACCGCAATAGGCTACTAGGTAACTCTTACTAGCTACTATTCTTGTGTTGTGTGGCTTAGCTAGTAATAAAACATGCTCTACGGAGTACGGACTGCCATCTAAATTTTTACGCCAATGGTTTCATTACGTATCTTGGCGAAACCAATTAAGTATGTATATTGACGTCATCATCATCATCATCAGTATCCATGGGCCGAAGGCCCGTAGGTGTCCAACGCTTGCATCGGATCCCTGGCCGAGGCCTTTTTGGGGTCCAATGCTTGCATTGGATTTCATTCGTATTTTTTCTTTACGAACGGAGTATCTGCACCCATCCATCCGTTCGACCTTCGCGCTTCTCTTTTGAGACGTGCCTAAAGAGAGTTCCAGGCTTAGGACTGGCTCTGATATCCACACGTGGTATCAAAGGCGGCGATGCCGCCCACGTTTCCAGCTTTTCCAGGGTTCCGGCTGAGCCTGTCCACCTCGCGTAGAGCCCTAAGATGGCACTTCGGCCAAGACCTTCACCACTGATGGCATAGCCTCAGCAGGCACTCCCCTACTGACTGTTGCGATCCCCTCACCACGTTGAGGTGTGAGTCGGACTTTTGAGGGGTATATTGACGTGCCTAGCAAAAATTTATTACTGTTTTCATCTAGCTGCTCAGCTCGCGACTTTTGGGCTACTTTTTGACTTGGCTTCGCGACCAAGAACTTCCGAAATCTGGCAACCCTGCCATAGGGATCGAGGCTTGACAGACAAGATGCAGCCGACAGATGCTCGAAGTTATTTTGCACAGCAAGGTGTCAATTAGTGCTGCCATCTATTCTTAGCATAGACCGCGTCTGCATACGATTTTTTATATAGCGCCTTCTGAAACCTCAAAAGACACTCTTTGCAAGCCTAAAGGATTTTATGCATGTAGTTGAATAAGAATCACAAGTTTACCTGCTGGGCAGTGATTAGGCTTATTACACATTTATTAAGCAACGTATCCAATGACCAAGCATCAACCCATGACACTGACCAATTGTGAGATAAAAGAACTTGTTCAAGGCCATACACATTAACCAACTCAGTGGAGGCTCGAACCTGTACAGAAGTCGCCAATGTATCGATTCTTTTACACATTTTAATTTAGTCCAAAAATGAGTTACAAACCAGTTATTTATTTCTGTATGTTTTTCCAGATTTTTACTATAACTAAACATTACTTATTAATATTTACTTAATATTATTTGCTATTTTTATTACTTATTACCAAGACGACGTCAGAAAGGACTCAGCAAAACAGCATTTTTGTGGTGTAGCAAATAAAATGGGTCATTTACGAATTATTAACTGCATGAACTTTCTTCTATTGTACATGTACAACACGTTTTTGACATTAAATAAAGTGTTTGGTGTCTTATTTCTTAACTTGTCACGAGATATATGGTGAAACAACAACAGAAATTGGTTAATTGCGAAAAATTTCTATTAATTTAGCCAACACTGTAGTACAAGAGTGTCAAAGCTTTTTCAATGGCGAGTCAATGGCAATATTTTCCAGCAAGTGGCAGGCAAGGGTGCCAAAGACAACTGAGCAACATGAGGGTTGGGGTGTGGGAGGGGGCACGGTGAGCCTGTCCCCAGAAATTTTTTGCAAAACTAAATCTTAAAGCATAGTTAAATGGTGCATTTTTAGCATATTCTTAATTTTGATCTTCATTGTCAAAAACCTCTATAGCAGAGTGAGGATTTAGTATTGACTAGCTTTTTGCTAGCAGAGCAATGTGATTCGCTCCATACAAAGTGAAAAATGCCAAATTTGAACTCTTATTCTCAAATTGTGTAGTCTTTAGGCAAGGCTCTGCAGGCCAGAAAAACATCATCGGTTGGCCAGGCCGGACTTTTAACACCACTGGTATAGTAGCTGTACATTGAGCCATAAGACTGCAGTCTGTAATTTGATAAATATGAAAACACCTTGAAATCTAAACACCATTCACTCATAATATATTCGTTTATTGGAAAGAAACAGGTAGACACACCGCTATCTGATACATAATAGTAGCCTAATAGAAAAGTTTAAAATGAGTATGGTGTTTTTAGTCAGTAGTTCTGAAGACCTTAATACCAGAAAAACAACAGACAATTGCGGGCACATGTACATCGAATTACCCGTGTTTAAGAGGGTCACACAAAGCATAGGGATTGTAAGTTTGTCAGTATTAGAGTGCATCACCAAGACACCGCAATTGGCGATTACAAAGGGCTACAAAACCATGGAGGCAAGGTTGCACAGTCTTTATTTCCGCAGCTATTAACCCTTTAATGAATAGTGTGTACTAAAATGTACTGGAACCAATGCAGCTCCTCGTTAAAGGGTTAAGCATAATTATTTAATGAGGGACTTGTTCAAGGGACTATCCACACAGGAAGGAGCCTCTATAAACAACATCCAAAAAGGCCTACTTTGGACCCCATCCTCCACTTGGATGCACTTGGCATTACCCTTCAATTCTCCATTCCTTTATGCAGACATCTGACCATGAGCAGAATACTAAAGCCAAGATTACGCTATGTAGCTGATCTTGCAACTAACTGCTAGGGGATGGTGTACACTGATTCTGATGTGTCCAGCAAGGGACTCTAATTAGAACCCAATGCAATACAGATTGCTTTCTCACTGAAGTTGGTTTTTACTGCACAGGCTGTGCTGAAATAAATGTTTGTACCACATTCAGAATAGCCCTCCCTCCCCTCGTCTGCATCGATGTGACCCCCTCCATCTTTGCAGGCATCCTTTTTAGACAATCCCATTGCCACAGGGGAAGCTCAAATCCAAATTCCATACAACAAAGGAACAACTCGAAACAATGGACTACTGAGTTGCGAACATACTCAACCAATTTAACAACTATCAAGTGCTTGTATTGTGAAACAACCAAATTCAAATTAAAGATAAACACCGGAAGATCTTGTTTCAATATGGAATTGTTCATATTACACTATACTTGACAGTTGACACATAGATAGACCAAACTATCAAGACTATACATCCTTACTAATGACTTATCCAAAAGGAATCGTTCTCACACAACTGTTAGTTTACTAGTCACGCTCCTATTAATAATCATTGCTGTTATCTTCGCGTGGTGTGGATGTAGCATTATCCCCATCTGCCCTAGAAGACTGCTCGTTAGCATTAGAAGCAGGGGATTCGTTGTGAAGGAGAGCTTCAAGTTTCTGCAGGTCAGCTGCCTTCGCTGATGTGACCTACAAAGAAATGTTCACATTATATAGAAATCTGTAACAATGACCATAATGATTGAGCAGAAATTATTGGTCACCTTCGCAGCGCGGAAATTATTGGTCTGCGTGTCCAAACAGTCGCAGTCTACTAGCATGAATCATCTCCAACACTCGGATCTGAATCGTGTGCCTGAATACTTCCGTGTTGGTGACATGCATTGTATAGTGTATGCGCAGTATCTTCCTGAGGCACCATCCGCTGAAAGGTGTCGAGTTTTGTCTCCAGATACTTGGTAAGCGGGCTGGTCTCAGCTCCATGCAGGAGGATGGGCAGTATATAATACATATGTCTTAAACAGGCAGAAATATTTGCATGGCACAGTACAGATGTTAAGTTCCCCACGATTGCTCTAGACAGTGCTCCCATATCAAATAGGCAACTACATTGGAATCATAACACGCTTCACAATAACATAAACTCTGATAGAACACAATCAGTGACATGGGCCCCAAATTTAAAGGCAGCAATACAGACCAATGTTAGAAATTTCATTTAGTGATAAACAAGTGGAGACAGCATGCAATGCATACTTCCATGAGGTACTTATTAAGTTGTTAGATATCTAACTAATGTAACCAACCTCCAAACCAGCCTGCTTCTGAAGTTTTTCCAGATTTTCACAAGCAGTCGCAAGGTTGTCTCTAAAGAATTCCATTGCCTCCTGAAAGAAAAAGCCCAATATTCTTTTCCAACTAAGAAATCAACAAGTCAAACAGTGGAACAACTATGAGGTCACCCCAATAGTCTTTCCAACTAAGAAAATGACAAGTACCTTGGCCCCATTTTATCAAAGACGGGGCCACTCATAGCCAGATACAGTAAATACATTGGCTTTAGTAATTAATATTTATCATTTAATTATGCATTTATTAAGCACTACTAACGACCAAACATGAATCGATGGTACTGAGCAATTGCTGCAATTGTGAGTAAAGGACTTGCTCCAGGTCCTTACATGGTATTACTGCCTTGTGGAAGCTCGAACCTGTACTCCCGCAATACAAGGTGAGCGCTCTAACCAATTTGCTCCTGTGTCCCAAACCAGTAGTCATGCACACAGCCTGAAATATGATTAGTCTGGCAAAACAAACTTTGAAAAGCAGAAGGTGAATCAAAATTGAACATAAACGTAACTCAGCAACAGTTATGAACAAGTGTTGTATCTGCATTTACAACTGGTTAATTACTGTGTAAAGTGTAAACTTACGACAAGACTACGCTGGATAGATAATATAAATGAGGACATAACGTCAATTGGACTAACACTAAGGGGAGTAAAGGACTTGATGACCGACAACAATGGAGATCATTTATTCGTACTCATCACTGCCAAATGGCTGGCACCAAGAGAGAAAGAAAGTGATAGACACAGAGAACAGAGAGACAATGCAATGTAATTTTACGTACCTTTTCAGATCGACGTAAATTTTCCACCTCCTGCACAACATGCTGGAATTCAATCTTGATCTGAGAAAGCCGGTGAAGCATCTCACTTGGTTTGACAACTGGTATCTTTTTCTACAAGAAATTAATCCCATAAACAATAATTTAATTGCTGAGAACAGCAGTAGCAGTTGAGAATTTACAGTTCTTCATAAAATGTACTCGCAATCCACCAGCAGAACTGAGAGGCTTACACAGGTCCAAATTTCACCAGACCGTAATATTATTTTGCCTCAGCTTCAATTTCTGGATGACTTTTTTACAGGTCTGTTTCTCACCTGATTCAGCTGCTTTGTCCCTGCTGCTTCTTGCAACTTTTGGAATTCCGAATCCACCACCAGCGCAACATAATCCAATTCCGAATCCAAAGTCTTGAACTGAAAATTAAAACCAGAATGCCGTAACTAGTTTCAGTTTTATTGCAAACAAATTACTGAGTAATGTAATTAGCAACTTCTATTGCGCCGGTGTCTAATGCACAAGGCATCAACCAGGTTCACAATCTTGAGTAACAAGTATGCACTTATTTGCAGATGCTCAATCAAGGAAAAATTGTTATGCTGAAGATTGGATCATACTCTATTCAAGTACGCATCCACATATACTCCACGTTCTGTGCGTGTACCTCAACCTTGTCATTCAGGTTGACATCGGACAGAGGATATACAAGATGCTCGGAAGCGTGATTTGACACAAATAGTGTAACAGGGCTGAACATGTCATGTCGCGGGAACAACTTACTGATTATTTACTTTCCTACAAGTCGTTCAGGGTGCATAGCGAATGCCTTACACCAGATCCCCAATATCAATTTTCTAAGTTAAAACAAAATTATTTGCAAAAATTAACTTTTCAAGACATTTTCAAATATGCTATTCAGGATATAGGTCGAGAAGTCCATACTATTTTCATGATTCAAATGCTTGGTATAAAACTAAAAAGGTAAGGTCAATGGCCTTAGCAGCCACAAGATTTCATTAAACACTGGAAACTCGGTCAATTTCGCATTTTCACCACTCTCAGGAAATGGAGTTTTCGGGTATGACGTCACACCAGTTGCTTTCAGCGCTCCAAATTCTCTCACAGAATTGGCTATATTTTCAATTCTTTGGCAACTGCTTCTCGAGGATTTTATCGCCTTCTCAGTAGCTGTATATACATTGTAAGATATTTGTGCTTTAGGAAGTACGGCACTTATGGCGTAACTAAGAACTAAGCCAAATACCAGAAGACATTACTTTCTGATTGGAAAAATCATTTGCGGCTGAAGATTCCGCCGCACTACAAAGGAAATTTTACATCTGCGGTGGAAAACCTTCACGCATAAGCAAAGTGTTGACCGCGCATGCGCACTCAAAATCGCATATGCGCACTGTTCAAAACATGCTCAAAATTACCTAATTTTAGGACAAACCTTTGATAACACTTCGCAACGCGAGGGTCGGTTAGGGTCAGGACAGGCGTCGTGAGGGTCTGCTAAGGTCCTAACCTTAGCAGACCAGGTAGGGGTGCTAGGGGTGCGGGCCGTATCCCCGAAAGGAATTTCGGCCGGATCCCCGAAATTGATTTTCTAAGTCCGACTCGAATGAACATCATTAACAAATACATATTTGAATATGCAGTATATCGTATACATCAAGGCTACGCTAGGTCTTTGTCAGGTTTACAATTTAACTTTGAATAGTTCGACCGCTTTCTAGAAAACTGTTTTCGGGAAATCGGGCTTTTGTCTGTTTTCAGCGTTTTCGGGCTGACCCGGGCTAGGTGTCGCTATTATAATATTCTTTACGTTTTACTATAATAAGCTGCGAATTTTCCATATGCATACGAAGGCCGAATCTTCCGCCGCAGAAGCACCACCCTTTCTGAGTTCTGAGTTCTTTAAATTTCCCGCCCGTTATACCCCGAAACATTCACAACAAGCAGTTAATTTGTCTAATTATTTGACTCAAACCCTAAACGCATACGTGTCGCCAACACACAAATATAAAGATAAGAATAACTACTAAATATTATAATTTTAAATCAATTCCATACCAAGTTTTCAACTACGTCTATTTGTTCCACCATTATTGCATTTTGCATATGTCCACACAGATGACGGATCACCTGCAGACTACATACACTTCCGGGTACGTCATACAAATTAGTGAAATCCGTGATTTTCGGCATAATGCCGTTAATGCTGTGAATTTCCACGCACAAAAATTACTGCCGCACATTTTAAAATTTGTGTCAGTTTTATAGACGAGAACTTGGCGCTACTTGTAATCATAATGCAAGAGATGTTGGTATAGGCCTACAATATTATTGCCGAAACTAACTAGGCCTATGTAAAAAAGTAATATATTTATTCTTTAATGAAGCGCCTGGCAATTTAACAAACGCACTGCGCTGTAGCCTATATTGTATTGTATTTTATTGTATTTTATTGTATTGTATCTTTCAATTTATATAGCGCCTCTCGAAGTGCACACCAATCAGAGGCGCTTCCAGAGCGAAAGACCAAGAGAAAAGAAAGTGGTCTTCAGACAACGAAAAGAGGCACTTGTCCCACCAGTTAATAAACAGGAACGTGCATGTCAAAAGGAGGAAGCAAGTTCCATAGTGCAGGGCCAATGAAGGCAAAGGCTTGCGTTTTAGCCATAGCAGTTCTCGCTCGCGGGGCAAAGAGATCATGCCGGTTTAATGACCGTAGCGGGCGAAGAGAAGTAGCCGAGGCCGGCAGCCGGATTCGGTCGCAGAGATACTTGGGAGCTCGGCCAGTAAACGACCTGTAGATTAAAGAAAGTACTTTGAGCTGAACCCGAGCAGTAAGAGGGAGCCAATGAAGGTGGTCAAACATGAAAGCAGATATGTGGGATGAGCGAGGAAGTCGAGCTATTAGTCTGGCCGCAGAATTATTTAGAACAGACAATCAGACATGTAGGCCTACATGTTATGACGATTAAACAATCACAAGAACACAAATCACCAGTGAGATTCTCGTTAACTATAACGATAACGAAAATGTTCATTACGAAAATAAAATAATTTTGTTAACGATAACTATAACTATAATTAAAAATATCATTAACTATAACTATAACTATAACGAAAATAACAATAACGAAAATTCATCTTTATTTTCGTTAATACAAAAAATAAAAATAGGAAGTGCAATATGGACGATTCGACATAAATTAAAACGAAAAATGCGATATTTTTATTGTGCAATTTGTCAGTTACTTTGGAAACTCGTGTATTCATGAAGCTGAATGCACCCATGCTTCAAAGGCTTTCAAAAGCTCTGAGCAAATTGTTAGTAGGCCTACGCACAATTTTGCTTATAGCCTTAATTATTGTAACTAAGCAGTAACTAAAATTAACTAAAATAAAAATCCAATAACTATAACTATAACGATAACTAAAAAATAATACTAACTATAACTATAACTATAACTAAAATAAAAAACCATTAACTATAACTGTAACTATAACTAAAATAAAATCTGCAAGGAGAATCACACTGCAAATCACAGCTAGGGGGCCTTACGGGAATCGAACCAAGTCCGTGAAAATTTCAGGCAAGAATGCTATCCTTTATACTATCCCCCTGCGCAGTTATTGTGCCGAACGTTGACTCTGAGATGTTGGCGCTATTTGTAATGATGGTCTACAACTGCAGAAACTATAACTACTATAGACGCCTATGTGCCGAACGTTGACTCTGATACTTAAAGCGTGACATTACATGTACACAGCGGCAGCACGTCGGTGCTTTGATCTATGTTATTGATATGATTAGGCTACATTGATTAGATCAATTGAATGCAAGAGCAATGGCGTAACGAAGGGTTTCAGCGCCCAGAGGCAAGAGTTGATGACTGCACCCCGTTTAATTTTCTTGTTGACTTGAATCGTTCTTGTCATATAGTACTGTATACCATTGAAAGCTTGAAAGCCCACCAGTGGCGTAACTAGGGGTTCGTGCGCCCGGGGGCAAGAATTTCCTCAAAATTTTTTTATGATTCCGCCAAAATTTCTGATGACCTTTTTCTTTTTTTTTTTTTTTTGACTTTTTTTTTTTTTTGCTTTTTCCCTCTGTTTTCTGTTTTTAACAATAAACTTGTCAAATATCATTTTTGCCCGTGCGCCCCCAGACTCACGTACAAAAAAGTTACTTTTTTAACCTATTTCAAATTTTACCTGATTTCTTTAAAAAACACATTTTCAGACCTAATTTTGCGCCCCCGTCCTGCGCCCGGGGGGCCGCCCCCCTGCCCCCTCGTTACGCCACTGAAGCCCACTTGTGCTGCTCGGCGGTTGCGCCCTCTGCCTCCCTTCGTTATGCCACTGTGCAAGCGTGATTTGATGCAAGATATGTTTACACTGACTTTTTCGTAATCGTAATCGTAAACTCGATATTTCTACAGCGCCCACAAAGCGATCTTGCGGTAACCAGGTTAATCACAGACGCTTAATCAAAACCAAAATCGATAGGCAGAGGGTCAAGATTGGGAGAGGCAGACAGTCAGCCGACTAAGCCTTAAGGTGGATGATGTTTAAAGTTGAAATGGCGAGGGAAGTGAGGGGAAGAGGAGAAATCTGGATAGGATTTGTGAACAAGCAGTGTTTTCAGTTTTGAGTGAAAGACCTGTGGAGAGATATAGCAAAAGAGGTGAGGTTTTGGTGAGTTCGTTTTCACATAGCTAACGTGTCGTTTCATTCTTTTTTGCTTTTATTGTTTGGTCGGATCTTGGCAAACAAAAGCGTGATTTGATGCAGTGAACTTGCCATGATTTGCGCCCATTTTTACCAATGCTACCTTGACTTTATAACTTTTTGCCGCGAATTTCTATTATCCTTAGATCGATGTGGTTAAAGTTAACTGTTTGAAAGTTTGGACGAAATATCCTACCATCCAATTGTTTCTGTTTGAAAATGTTCCAGTTTGGTCCGCAATAGCCAGGTCAAAATCCGGGGAGGTCAAGCCGATCGAGGAGACAGCATGGTGCTAGCCTACGGTGATAACCGGTGATGATGGTGGTTGTGTAGTGGCGCAGGCGTGGAATCAGGATAGGATAGCGCGAAGAGTTCAGTTTTCAGTCGTGAGTGGAGAGTAGCAGAGGAGAGTGCAAGCGGAGGAGAGGTTAAATTAAGTGGCGAGATAGGAGGGTGACCCAACTGACGGTAGTCTTTTGGGAGTCCGTTCCAAAGAACGGCATAGGCCTATACTAAGGAGCGTTTGCAGAATTTCAGAAGGGATGCGACTGGAAGGCGATATAAAGATGTGATGATGAGCGAGTAGACCCGGGCGGTTGGATGGTGAATAGCTGGCGAATGTAAGAGAGTTTAAAGGTTTGAAGGGCGTTGTAGGTAAGAGATACAATTTTGTAATGGATGCACTGAGGGACTTTTAGTCAGTGAAGTGGTTTGAGAGCAGAGGTTATTATTGTGGTGTTTGGGAGTTTTGGTGACCGCGAGAGCGAGAGGCTAGAGCGTTCTATATATTTGCGAGTACATTTGAAATTCAAATTGTTAGGTCTAGATGTGGTCACTAGGCTAGAATGTTTTATCCATTCGACAGTATCTTTTCCATCCTAGCGTCACGCAAAATAGCAGTTGTTTTCCCCTCCCATAAACGCCATGGTCTGGACCTATAACAGTCTCCTTCCAACTGCCGCCCTATCTCAAACGTTTTCTTTCTATCTAAGCTCCTTAACGGATATATCTCCCTTCATAACGTCCACTACCTTCGCTCCAATTCCTTTATGCCTCTTCTTCAGTCTAAGTTTAGAAAATTCCACTCGTCAGGGTCGCTCATTATGATTCTCCTAGCTGACGTCATTCATGTCTTTGTCCAGGGCCATTGGCCATGTCACCTTACTTGATGATGTCAGTGCCGCCTTTGACATCGTCGACCATGCTATATTCTCCTAGAACGGTTTCCAAATATTTTGACGTTATACTGACTCTGACCTTCTCTGGTTTCGTTAATTTCTTATGGTCCTGCAGGTCGGATTAGGTGCTTAGATTGGGTACTGCACACAGCGGCACGCCTCATTGGTCTAATACCAAGGTTGGGCAACGTCTCGGAATACACTTTCTGGATCTCCTGGGCCTGGCTAACCTTCCCATAGCGGATTACCTACCGGGGTCCCTGCAGTCTGCATTGGTCTGGCGCTGTGTACACTGTACAGGGTATACCCCGCAGCCGATCGAGTCGATCGTAAACTCGGCCAAGTCGTTGTTTCCTCGACTCGACTCGACTCGACTCGACTCTTGACTTTAAGGAGGATCGGCCACCTCTCCTTCATGCATCTCTGGCGCAGTGTAGACTATGGCCAAAGACCTGTGGATATTGATATATACCCACAGGGCCATGATGTGGCACACATTGTCGATATCTGGTCGCAAACTCGTTTCAACTGCGGGCTCTTATAGGCCTAATCTCGCTGATGATAACACTTGCAACTGGTTGGGTAAGAATCGCATACGACATATGAGAGAAGAAGAATTTGCCGAACAAAGTCTTTGTTTCCAAGGCAGACAAGCTCAGTGGAACCTGTACGTCGCATAACAGGTGTCTGAAAACTGTTCAGTTTGCCCTCATCTCTAGTGAACCTTAAGCAACGCCGTGAACCAGCTTTAGCTTAGGGTCAATAACGGTCATCAAGCGTGTGCGTTAATAAGAGAATCGAGGTGGAAAGGTTGCACAGAGGTGGTGGTGGTGGGGGAGTTAACGTCTGAATTCCTTCACCAAAACTATCGTGACACCAGGGCGCCTTTGGTGGGGAGATGGCGGCCACACTACAGGTCAAGTATTAATTATTAATAAGCATGATGTCCATTATGAATGCATAATCACCTGCGGTACAAAGGAGATGATACGCTTGCGTGCAATGACAGCCTATCTGACGTCTGCATATTTGAAACGCCGCTGTCGCAAACAAAGATACGTCCATTGTGCAATTGGTTTTGAGTTGATGCATAAAAATTTTATCTAGTCTTTCAGATAAACTTATCTATTTCGAGCACAAGCGTAGAAACGGTCATTATCATATGTTGTTCTAATTGATCTAGTCGATCGTTCCTGCTAGAACAAGGCTTTTAGTTTCTCAGTAGGCCTACAGTTTATGCGATACATACATGTAGGACAATTTAGCTTGATCATATTATGTAGTGTGTACAACAGTTACTGTACAATTGTGTATGTGTGTATTTATGTATAGGCTATATGTAGGTATACCTTTACAGTAGTGTGTATGTATATGCATGCATGTGTATTGCGTAGTCTATGTATACATCTATGTGCCTACACAACTTCTGAGTATCTCACAGAAGTGTTGTTACGGTTAGACCAGTATTGGTCTATGAGCAATTTTCTGTTAAGCTATCTTTAGGTCACCACTGTGCAGATACTGTTTATGTGAATGTATACCAACTGCAAGCAACACATAGCCTAATAGAAGAAACAAGAGATTACTTCGTCAGGAAAGAGACGAAGATGATGGCAGAAAGCGACGGCGAGGAAAGGGAAGGAGCGAATGGCAGGGACGTAACTAGCGTTGGGCTTGGGGGGGGCTTAAGCCCTCCCAAACGAAGCTGAAGCCCCTAAAATGAATCAAGCCCCCGGCTCCAACATGTGCTCGGGCTACCGTACTCGCCTTGTTCAAGGCTTAAAGCCCCCCAAACGAAAAGTCCTAGTTACGCCACTGGCGAATGGGCGAAGAATGCTCCTTAATCTATGCTGCACCAGCTCTTTGGAGCAAACTCCCTAAAGGTCTTCGCCCATTCGCTCCTTCCCTTTCCAGGCTTTCCTCGCCTGTCGATCTCAGCAATACCTATTAGGCTACTATTACTGAGATCGTACCTGAAAGCTTTACAGTGAGGCAAATCAAAGGCTGTTACGCATCAAAGTAGGTCAGAATGAATGAATAAATGAATGAATGAATAATATGGAAATTAAGTGTCAGTCGTCAATACTTGAATCAATGACATGGGAAGTGTTCTATACAGTTCGATGCATACTGTTAAATTAAATATAGATGCGCAATATAAGCACTCTAAATGTCTTATATGAATTTTCAGGCTACATAACTGCGACTGCATTTCAAACATTATATTTAATTGAAACAATACATATAAATTTTAGGCCAGATTGAACCAGCCATTTCTCGGCGCTTTCGAGCGGAGTAACTCTTGTCATGCTTTTGCTGTTTATGATAGGCTAATTAAACTGCTGGCAGTTTTGACTAAATTATTCAGCACTTCGAACCCAATTAATCGAATATTAAACCAATCTTCAGACTTAGTGAGGGTTATCTCAAGTACGGTCATCAATTGTATTCACCATTGGCTAACTGTCTGCCAAACAGGAAGAAATGTGGACTGTCGGCTTTATTTTGGCGTGCCATCGACTGAAACCTTGTGCTGCAAGTTCTGCTTTAGATAGGCTTATAATGCTCTCACTAATTAACTGTATTGTAATGTAATTACGGGGTGCTCGATAGTGTAGTGGTTAATGTGCTGTACAATCCACCGAGAGGTCGAGGGTTCAAATCCCCGTCAGAGCAGAAATTTAGTTAGAAAATTCTACTCCGCGTGCGTCCTGTAGCTAGCTCATCTATAATGAGTACACTGACCGTACACTGTCGGTGGGAAGATGAGACGGCGAGGGATAGGACTGGCCGCCCGCCCTCATATGCCGTGGCAAAGACAATGAAGTCGCTAACACTTCATACTTATGGCTGTCTCAGGGCTAGCTAAAGGGACTGCTCGCTGTCTAAATGTAGGCCTAATTAATATAATTTAGAAACATCGTCAATATACAAAACTACTTCTAGAGTGCTTTGCAATGTCAGCAGTCGGCTCAAATGCTACGATTTACACAGGAAACAGCCTTTCAACAGTGTTCTAAAAGCCAATCCCACCAGAATGCTTTAGGGCCTATGTAATACGCTCTAGGCCTATCTGTTAACGATTAATATACATGTATAGCCAGCTTTCGATCTGCACCAAAGCCATCGACTGGCTTGAAGCAGTCCTTATTTTTAATCAATCGAATAGTGGTAATTAGTTATTCAGATAGGCCTATGTCTACTTGTCGGCCTATATATGGTAACCTGTTGCCACCAGTCCGAACGGGCGCGCCTCTGAGACGCGCCATGGTCGATAGCCTGATCAAGCCAATCGATCAAAGACCAGCAAATAGTACACCGCTTAAGATTCTAATGCCTGTAGGCATATACAACGCTAACAGGTGGGTGCCGTAGTAATACACTGAGCGTCATACGGCGCTTCAGTGTGCACCTTGTTCCACTTCATTGTATCTCGGTGGTTGGGGGGGGTCCAAGTGGGATGGGTCTGGATTGGTGGGTCTGGATGGATCTAGATGGATGGATTTGGATGGATCCAGATGGGTGGGTCTAGATGTATCCAGATGGGTGGGTCTAGATGTATGAATTCCAGATGGGTGGGTCTATGTGGGTGGGTCTGGGTGGGTAAATGGGCATGGGTATAATATCAGGTCTGTTTCTGTATTCGTCTCGGTCTTAGTTTGTGTTTCTATGTTTCTGCTTCTGTCTATTGACCTCCGTCTGTTTCTCTAACACTACGTCTGCGTATGTCTCTGTCTCCTTTTACTAGCTGTATCTGTAACTCTATATCTATCACTATCCATGTATTATTGCACGGTACATACAGTCTACCCTTTTACCCACCCACCCACCCACTCACTCACTCGCTCGCTGAATCAATCACTCACTCACTCAAACACACACACACCCATTGTATACCCACCCAAGCAAAGCAAACTCACTCACCCGCTCGCTCACTCACTCAAGCACTCACTCACTCACTCACTCACACACTCACTCACTCAACCACTCACCCACTCACCCACTCACTCACCCACTCACTCAACCACTAACCCACTCACTCAACCACTCACTCACCCACCCACCCATTCGCTCGCTCACTTGCTCGGTCGCTAGCTCCCCTTACCTGATAAGTTTGGAATGCCAGGTGATCATCACGTAGAGCAGTACACGTGACTATTAATCAGAAACAATCGCCTGATTAAAACACATTTATAACTCGCGTCGTAATTGTTAACTTATTGCACATCAAACTCTATGTGTGATCTGATAGGCCTTGAAAGGCAATGTATTAGTTTGGTCATTGCCCTTCGATCATCTTGATCAATTCTTCGATCATCTTGGTCATTCCTATCAGTAACCTTTAACCTATGTCGTGACACAAAGTATCGATGACAAATTAGTCTCGTAGTTGAATTTGTATAATATTTAGACCTCCCCTGGTCTAATACATCACTCAGGCCATTACTGTATTAAAGTTTTGCATTATCCAGTTGCTTATAATTATGTAGTTAAGTCTAATATGCGTACATACAAACACACATACATGTGTGTTTGTATGTACGCATATTAGACTTACATACATACATACATGATACATACATACATACACGCATACATTCATGCATACATGCATACATACGTACCGTCCAGTGCATATTTTAACAGGTTTGAACTACTGGGACAAAGTCTGCTACTCTACTTTCAATGTTATATATATATATATATATTTTTTATTTCGCACAAAGCAGAACAGAGAAACTAAGCAAACTAAGCAGACTAGAACAGAAATACAAAAATACAAGAACTCCTTCCCAAACATACTGGGAGACAACTCAAACTATTGCTCCTCTCGAAGCATAAACGTAGTGAACCTGCGATCTTACATAATACATGTTGTCTTTTATAGACAAACCATAACCAGAAACTAAATTAATATGCTCATGGCCATAACTGAATGTCAATGACAGCATATTTAGTGTACTATTATCCACCGTTAGCATGTCTTTAAGAAATTTAAACATAGCAATAACTCTCATAGATTTAAAGTCCAAACTGCCTAAACCTGCAATAAATTCTCTTACTGATTCCCATTTGTGAAAACCAAATATTTTACGATAAACATTATTCCAACAAGCATTTAGTTTACTCAGCTGAGATTGAGAAAATCTCACAGCAACTGAGCCATATCTTAAAACTGGTTAGCTATAAGTCTGCTGTAAGTAAAGCTGCATTAACTCCGACAAACTTGAAGAGTTATTGAAAATATTATTGGAAGCTGCATAAAAATTGCGCATTATGCAGTCTACATCACAACTCAGTTTACTACCAGCACAAAAGATGATTCCCAAGTATTTAATCTGCTCTGACCACTCAACCTTTTTGTGACCTAGAAACATATCTGGTAGGGAAGCCTTGAATCGAGGTCCGAATGCTAAGCACCAAGATTTAGTACAATTAAACGTCAGGCCTAACTGACTACTAACGACATTACAATTATCTAGTAAGGCCTGAAGCCCTAGTACCGAAGCCGATAACAAAATGATATCATCATGATACATACATACATACACGCATACATTCATGCATACATGCATACATACATATTGATAACTAACACTGAAAGTAGAGTATTACATGGGGCAAATCACCAAAACTAATGGGACAAATCCTAAAACTACTGGGTCAAATCCTAAAACTACTGGGACATTTGTCCCAGTAGTTATACAGTTAAAATATGCACTGGGACCGTCACCGTGTTTGCGAACGCTGTCACCTGTCGTCACTGTATACTCTACTCTACCGTCGCAACTTGGCTCAGAGACTCTGAACATCCAAGTCACCTTCAGTCGACGGGAATCCTTTGGTCGGTTCCACGCGTGTGCATGTGCTCGCCAGTGGTGACTCTTCTAGCTTGCTGTGCATTGTTCTGCTAACTGATGTAATATATTCGTTCGTAATGACACTTAACAGAGTAGAAATCTTGAAGAGCCGCTATATAAATTCTCAGAATGAATGAATACATACACATTATATGCATACACAGATACATACATGCATTCATACATAAAAACATGCATATATAGATACGTACATACATACATACATGCATTCATACTACATACATACATACATACATACATACATGCATGCATACATACTACATACATACATACATACATACATACATTACATACATACATACATACATACATACATACATACATACATGCATACATACCAGTGTTATTTCTATTAACTGTAACTGTAACTGAAATAGCAAAATAACTGAAAAATGTCTTGCAGTTAACTGTAACTGTAACTGAAACTGAAAAATACTGAATAACTGAAACTGTAATAGTAACTGAAAAACGAAAACTGTATAACTGGAAAATAACAAAAAGTTAACTGAAAAATAAAACATGATGTTTTTCTTACTTACTTTTTGAATGGTAATCCTACTCTAGTCTACGGTCAGTTTTCTATACTCATTCAGTTTTCTATGCTTGTTTCACTTCTGGTTCTTTTTCAGTTTTCTATGCTAGTTTCACTTCTTGTTCCTTTTCAGTTTTCGATGTTCGTTTCACTTCTGGTTCTTTTTCCTTTCGTTGTGTTGGCGTTGGCGCTAAACCAAAAAGTCGTAAAACAATCCATGACGACGAGAATAATGTTTAAGCCAAGTATGCCTAGTGGTCGAAAAGTAGAAAGTGGCGTGTGAGAACATTTTGTTTACGAAGCCACAGACAACGAAAGTCGATGTTGTGTTCACACCGTTGCTGGCAAGGACGTTGAAAACCACGAGTGCGGCACGCTAATTGTCGGAACAGAGCAAGTGTTAATCTGGAACGTCGTGTTTTCCTTGAAGTAAATCGACAATACGTTAAATCGCATTGATTTGCTGCGTAAATATTTCTGGTAACTGTTCAGAATACTTGTGGTCAGTGTCTCATTAGTCATGACTTGTGAAAAAATAACTGATGCTATAACTGAAAAATAAAGAGAAATAACTTAAACTGTAACTGAAAAATAACTTAAACTGAAAAATCTGATTTCAGTTAACTGTAACTATAACTTTAACTGAAAAATCATAAATTCGATAACTATAACTGTAACTGTAACTGAAAAACCATAACTGAAATAACACTGGTAATACATACTACATACATACATACATACATACATACATACATACATACATACATACATACATTACATTACATACATACATACATACATACATACATACATACATACATACATACATACATACATACATACATACATACATACATACATAAATTCATAATACATACATATTCGTCTTGGCCTCGAATCTGACTGTATATCTCACTCTGTGTTTCAACGTATATGCTAGTCTATACTTACGTACATACATACATACATACAGACATACATACATGCGTACATGCATGCGTACATACATACATGATACATTCAAGCGTACACACATACGCCGCTTAATCGATATTGTGCAACTGACAGAGTTTTACATACAGATGAAAAAATATATTATGATGGCATAATGTTTATGCTATTCTTATGTGAGCATTACATTGCTTTTTTACATGTATATGTCAATCTGATGTTACATCGTCATGTATACACATATATACATATATAAGCAATATTAGATTAACATACATATATATATTAACACATATGCATAAGACATTTTTTATTCCAAAGTATAACGTCGTCATATGACAGCAAAGGACGTTGACGACAAGATTATTATATTAATATAATTTATATATATATAATATATATATATATATATGCCTCTGCATCTAATCTGTATGTATATTCCATATTTCTTTATCTACAGTCGCTATCTTTACTTGAAAATGAAATTTGCCCAGCGTAGAGCACTGCTTGGTTAACCGAGATAGGTAAAGGGTCCAAAGTTTGCTTGAGAGAGAGAAGAGAGAGAGAGAGAGAGAGAGAGAGAGAGAGAGAGAGAGAGTCAACTGTGTCCATTTGCACCTGGTAATTAACATCATTATCGTCTTCCTTCATCATCATCACCTCTGACCCACCGATAAGCTCAAGTTCTTGACGGCAATTGGAGCTGCTCCGTCGTAGGCCTAAAGGACTTGCCTGTACAGTATTGGCCTGAGCCACTTGTTCAACGGTTAGGCCTCTTTTGCCGTGCGCTCTGCTCGCAATCGCGACTGTTCTCGGCCGAGTCTGAAGAGATCTAGTCCGCTACGAGTCGCGTTTCTCTGTGTCAGCGAACCGAATTTTACAGTAAGTCAAATTGCTATACAATACAATGTTTCTGATACGTATGAATGCTTTCATTTATATATGTATCTACTTATGTACGGTACTTATGTATACATGCATGTATGCATGTATATGTATGTATGTATGTATGTATGTATGTATGCATGTATGTACGTTTACTGTATGTATGTATGTATGTATGTATGTATGTATGTATGTATGTA
The DNA here is from genome assembly GCA_020284085.1 of Aporrectodea caliginosa. Lineage (NCBI taxonomy): Eukaryota > Metazoa > Annelida > Clitellata > Crassiclitellata > Lumbricidae > Aporrectodea > Aporrectodea caliginosa. The sequence goes on along the minus strand of JACEVL010000084.1, from coordinate 2,553,053 downwards.
TGTATGTATGTATGTATGTATGTATGTATGTATGTATGTATGTATGTATGTATGTATGTATGTATGTATGTATGTATGTATGTATGTATGTATGTATGTATGTACGTACGTATGTATGTATGTATGTATGTATGTATGTATGTATGCCCTATGTATGTATGTATGTATGTATGTATGTGTATATGTATGCATGTAAGCACTGAATGTATGTATGTATACAACTATGCATCCACATATGTATGTATGTACGTATAACATGTATGACCAGCACTGATGGGCACTAAACAATTTTTTTTGGTTAAACTTTAGCTATTTTTCAACTAAAACATAATAGTTTAACTAAAGTTAGTAACTGATTTTTTAAACAAGTTAACTAAAGTAAAATAGTTAGTTAAACTTTCTCCAACTTTTAACAAACTTTTTCACAAACATTATCACAATGACAGAGGTAAAGTGAACTGTAATAATGCAGAGCGTCAATGACAATTACACTTTCAAACTCTGTAATGTGTACTAGACTAATAGTCCTAGTACAGTTCTACCAGCAAATCATGAAGAAAATTGCTAATGCTAACGATGATGCATCGTGCAATGCAATGCAGTTCACCTGACTTGAGTAATAAAACCACGCAGTTACTCATGACAAGCATTGCGGAAGACAGTTGCGCGAAGTTGCCGATTTTGTTAGTTAAACGTTTTAGTCAATAACTTAAAAATATTAGTTAAACTATGGTTTTAACTAAACTATTTTTTCTAGTTCAACTTTATTCTTAACTAAATTTTGTTAGTTAACTTTTGCCTATCACTGTTGACCAGATCAATGGACTTCCTCTGAAACTTCGTCTGACACCAATTATTGCTCACTCTGCTCTGTTCTTCTCTGGTCTCAAGACTGTATTGTTGGGCTGGAGTTGGGCTGGGAGCACTCCTGAGTAGACAGTCTTACATTACTGTAATAATAGTAATAACAATAATAATAATTTGCTTGCATCTATGTATGTATGCATGCGCGCATGTATGTAAGTTTTTAGTTATGAATGAATGCATGCATGTAAGTATGTCTGTTTGCATGTATGTATTAGTGAATGCATGCATGCATGCATGCATGTATGTATGTATGTATGTATGTATGTATGTATGTATGTATGTATGTATGTATGTATGTATGTATGTATGTATATGCATACATACATACATACATCACATGCACCGAAAGTCAGTAGGTTCGAATCTAAGGCTCGAAATTAACTGTCCAGGGAACTGGAAGAAGTTGCATGAATTTAACTCGACAAGCTCGAAGCCAAAATCGTCGCATCACAGATTAAGCGCGTTACCGAATCCATAATATCCCATGACCGCGTCTCTGTCTGTCTGTCTGTCTGTCTGTCTCTCTTTTCTCTTTCTCTCTCACACACAGACACAAACACACAAACACACACACGCACGCACTCTTTCTAAGTGTCTTTCTGCCTCTCTGAGTGTTCAAACACAAGTTTTGCATCGAAAATCGAAGCACAAAGAAGCTCTTGCGCCAATTGTCGTGCTCAAACATATACCAGTAAAATATACATAGGCTATATGTTTGTACGCGTATATGTACGTATGTATGTAGGTGCACGTATGTATGTATGTATGTATGTATGTATGTATGTATGTATGTATGCATGCATGTATGTATGTATGTATGTATGTATGCATATATGTGTACATGCATGCATACTTGTGTGAATGTGCATATGTATGTATGTATGTATGTATGTATGTATGTATTCATTCATTCATTCATTCATTCATTCATTCATTCATTACGAAGTTTTATATAGCGCCCCTTCAAGGCTACTACTCAGGAGCGCTCCCGACCACAGCACGGTTGAAAAGGACAGTTTTGAGGCAAGTATAGAAAGATTCAGAGTGGATTCTGGGATGTAAGCGCAGCGTCAAAGGGAGCCCGTTCCAGAGGGAGGGGCCAACCACTGAGAAGGCTCGATTCTGCTTAGTAGCTGTATGTATATATGTATGTATGCATGAATATTTGTATGCGTGCATGTAATATGTATGAATGTATGTATGTTTGTATGTATAATGTATGTATATATGTATGTATATATGTATCTCAATTCATGTCTTATTATATAGTAATAATAATTAATATAATATAATATAATAGTTATTGTTTTTCAGCCTATGCCACCTTGTTACAAGTATCTGGCTCGAGTTGAGTTTTATTTATGACTTTAAGTTAGGCCTAGGCAAACACGAGAGTACCTGCGCAAGCACTGTCATTCTCGTAGATCAACACAAGAGGAAGCAAAGGCTGATATTTATGTCTATATAGTATTATGTATGTATATATGTGTGTGTGTGCGCGTGCGTACGTATGTGTGTGCGTGCGGGTGTGTGTGTGTGTGCGTGTGTGTGCGTGTGAGTGTGCGTGTGTCTGTGTGTAATTGTATGCATCGTATAAACACAGGATTGTGTTCCGTATGTAAATTCAACGCCGTCTGTGCAGTTAGCGGAAAAGCAGATCATTCTCGATTGCGATGTATTTAATTTGCGTTCAGACCGGTTTTTTTATTTTTTTCCTGCATGTGTGGCTTTGTTGCAATTAGTCCCTTGACTAAATCGTGCTTGTGACCCTGTGTAGTCGACGTCCTTGGTTTGTCTTGATCTGAACTGGACCGGTTTTCGTCACCGGGTGCTAGTCTATGCTCTGTTTCTCCTCGATATTTTATCGATGATTGTAGTCGCCGCTCGAAACTGATATCTTCTTGTTTGCATACGTGAGTCATGGTGCACAAGTATTAGGCCGGGGAATTATTTTTAACAAACAGCTACTGTATTGTTCCACAACCTAGACAATCTAAAGCAGTATATGTCTAATTAAATTAATGGTTATTGCTTAGGGGTCGTCCATTAATTATGTCAATAAAATAGGGGAGGGGGTTTGGAAAAGTTTGAGTTGTTCACAAGGGGGAGGGGGGTTCGGTACAAGTTGACGTCAAGAAATTTTTCTCCAATAAATCAACACAGACCCTTCCAAATGGTAGCAAAACATTAAGAAATGCTAAAAATGTATAAAGTGCTTAATGTTTAATACTACTAAAAAGCTGGTAATAAACTAAACTCATATATTTTGAAATTCGAGATTGCATTTTTTAGTGTAAAATGTGTAAAAAAATGATTCTACATGTATGGAGCCATTTTGTTTCTTTTTTGTAGGGGAGGGTTCTGGGATTGTTGACATAATATTTTAGGGGGTCCGTCAATGTTTGACAGTTGTTGACAAGGGGGTAGGGGGCAAAAACTGCCTAAAATTTGTTGACATAATTAATGGACGACCCCTTACTACGTATATGGGCAATGAAAAATGCGCTATATTAAGTGTCCTGAGAGATACATACATGCATACGTACATACATACATGCATACGTACATGCATAGAATTGCATACATATATATATCTACATACATAAAGCGTACATATACATAGATATACACATGCACACATGCAAACATATATATATAATTATATATATATACTGTATATATTCGTTTATTTGCATATATATATATGCATACATGCATACATACATACACATACACATACGTACATACGTGCATGCATAAATGTGAATTCGTACATACGTACATACATGCATATATACATACTTACATACATAATTGTCTTTTACGAAATGCGTATCCACCTAACTTGTCTTCTGCTTTCTCTGACCCTCTCGGACTTCTTCAGTGGATAATGATCTTCGATTGCGACTTCACTCTATGCAGCGACCATCGACTGATGACTTGGCCATTTTGATAAAGGCGCTATAGAAGTCATCAGATGAAACATCATAATTATTGTGTTGTAAAGATATGCCCTTCCAACTTGTTGACAGTCTCATCCCTCATGTATACTTGGTCTGGTTTTCGGACAACATCCTTTGCTATCGTTCATCCTAGGAAGCCAGCCTTCTTCGCTTGTAATTGGCCCGATTTCCTTAAAGACTCGGTCAGCATCCTTAGCAACCGGTATCGTAACTACCGCCACACATGTGGTCGTGGTCCTTGTTCACGATGCGGTCGTGGTCCTTGTTCACGCCTTTGTTACCAGTCGAATTGACAACTGTTGCTCCCTACTTGCTGGCCTTCCTTTTGGGGTTCTGGGACGACTAGATCGAGTTCTACGCTCGGCTGCCCGTCTTATTGGACGACTGCCTAAGTTCTCTCCTGTCTCTGCATACATACATATGAGATCCGCTGCCTATCTCTCAGCGGATCTCATACCGAACTGCTGCTGTGGTTTCTCGCTGCGTTCTTGGCTGTGCTCCATTTTACTTGCGTGATCTTTGACGCCCAGTGTCCGACGTTGCAGCGCGTCGGGCGCTTCGTTCTACGACGAGGGGTGAGCTCCTAGTTCCACGGGCACGCTTGGCTATTAAGCAGCGCCGTGCTTTTTCGGTTGTGGGACCTTCCACCTGGAATGACCTCCCGCTTAAGCTCCTCTCTTTACTTGTGAGCCATCCGGCACGGTTCTACAAGTCCCTCAAGTCTTTTTCTTTAGTCGTGGCTGGGCCGGGAGCGCTTCTGAGTAGCTTCTTGAAGAGGCGCTATATAAATGCTCTGAATGAATGAATGAATGAATGAATACAGAGCAATCCAGACTGCTTGAAACAGGCGCAGAGCTGGAGTTATGAGTGTGTAGTGTGCGTGTGTGTGCGTGTGTGTGTTTAAGTGTATGCGTGTGTGTGTGTGTGTGTAGGTGTGTGTGTGTGTTGTGTGTTTAAGTGTATGCGTGTGTGTGTGTGTGTGTGTGTGTGTGTGTGTGTGTGCGTGTGTGTGTGTGTGTGTGTGTGTGTGTGTATGCGTGTGTGTGTGTGTGTGTGTGTGTGTGTGTGTGTGTGTGTGTGTGTGTGTATGTGTATGTGTGTGTTGTGTGTGTGTGTGTGTGTGTGTGTGTGTGTGTGTGTGTGTGTGTGTGGTGTGTGTGTCTGTGTGAAGCTGTGAAACCGAAACAGAGGAAGGACTTGAGACAGCGTTCGAATGCGAAGCAGAGTTACGGTGATATAGGCTGGAACAGTCCTCTGTCTCAACAATGACGGGGAAGAAGGAAGACTGAACCCGGAGGTAAAAGCTGAGACACTGTCGAGGGTCCGCAGACGTCGTTTGTGATTTATTGGCCTAGATGTGGTATACGGACAATATTTGATTAGAAGTACGAAAAGTCGAACTTGAAGAGCTTCGTTGACCCATTTGCCTCACACTCACAATAATATATATATATATATATATAATTATATATATATATATATATATATATATATACATATATATAGGCCTAAATTACTCAGGGATGTAATTGAATTACAATTACAAATCACCGTTGAAATATAATTTAATTACAAATTACAAATCACCTTGGGACATGAAATATAATTTCAAATTACAAAATATATGGGAAAATATATAACTGAATTCCAAATGGCAAATTACAAATTACATAATTTCAATTACTGCCCAATTACTGATTGGTCATAGGACGATTGGTCATAGGACGATTGGTCATAGGACGATTGGTCATAGGACGATCGGTGATATGGACGATTGGTCATAGGGCCTATTGGTCATAAGGACTATCGGTCATATGCCGCTAATAAACCGACATAATTGGTTGAAGTCGTTAGTTATGGACATTCTTAGTTTTAAGGTTAACGCACCGAACGCAAAATAAGCAATTAGGGACATTCGTCGTTTTTAGACAAATTCAATCAGAGTGCCAATCAAGAAACTGATTAGGATAATTACATGCAGGCATCAACGTATTTCGTATTACGTATTTCACAGTAAATGATCCAGTAAATGGTTGTTCATGTTTTAAAAACTTCTCTGTTTTAGCCTTCGATAGCCTTCGATAGCCCTATCGCCGATATTCCCTTTGATCGATAGGACCTTTATAATTATGAACGATAGCACCTATGACAGAAAGGCCCTATGACCGATAGTCCTATGACCAATAGGCCCTATGACCAATCGTCCATATGACCGATCGTCCTATGACCAATCGTCCTATGACCAAACGTCCTATGACCAAACGTCCGCTTTGCCATATATATATATATATATATATATATATATATATATATATATATATATATATATATAATCTGTTTATCTATATAAATACAATTATATAAACAATATATATGCAATAATATGCATACATAAATTTACAGGGGTCATCAATTGTATGCAAGTTCTACGTTTTTCCGCTTGGCCTCGGTCGGGAGCTAGTCCCCGGCGCCGCCGCCATCCGCCGCCGCCGCCAGCCGCTAAGCCCTCAAGTCGAAGTCAGTCGCTAATCTATCGACTGCTATCGACTTTGTCCACTTAATATATCAGAATTTATTTATTTACTACCATACTGCCTACCTAGTACTGCTTACTTAGTTTAATAGATATACACTAACTTCCAAGGGGTCCATATTTAGAGTTACTATCAACCATCGAACACTAATATACGTCGATGCTGTCAACAGTCAGATTTTTCTGTCACGTTATCTCACGTAGCGCACTTCTTTAATTGAAAATGACGTCTTTTCAAAGCAAAATACGCTGGTTTCAGTGTCTTTTAACACGGTACAACTAAAGATGATGCCGGAAAAATTGATAATATGTTTGTGAAATTAGGGAAAATAGGCGTCTATTTGCCCTTTCGAGAGAAATCCGGTGTTTGGGTCCATTTTGGCGAACTACTGTTAAGTCTGGGTAAGACATACATGTACCTACAATATAGGCGTACTAACATAGGCAGACTTGAATGCTGCATGCTTTGGTTTCTTATCTGATTTAAATGTAACGCGATAATGGTTTGATAATTTTGACTTGGTTGATGTATAGGCCAATATTTGCTATTAATTTAGATGTACCACCGCTTTATTTGGCCACAAACCATGACGTGCAGCGAAACGTGACTTTACAGTACGCCGTTAAAATGCATTTTATTGTTAGGTAACTAATAGAGGTACCCGAGAAGTCGATATCAAGTCGTTAAGTCAGTCGATAAGCCTAAATCCGGTGTTTGGGTCCATTTTGTGTGTGCGTGTGTGTGCGTAGTCAGTCGATAAAGCAAGTGACTTGGTCAAGTCAGTCGCTAAGTCAGTCGCTAACTCTCCAAGTCAGTCGCTAACTCTCCAAGTCAGTCGCTAACGCTTCTGTTAGCGACTCCGGGGACTATCGGGAGCGCCTCTGAGTAGGGATCTTGGGAAGGGAAGGGGTGCTATATAAATTCTGATTGATTGATTGTGGTTCATATTACAGGTGCTTTCGATCAATCGTCTTTATTATCGGCCGTATATAATGGACCTATATGATTATTATGCTTGTATGGTTCGAATCGAACGGCGATTACATGCGCACTTTGGAACGTTTCACCAAATCTTGCGATGCTTCTTGTTATCTCAAAAGGCGAACTGCGATTTATTAGAATAATCTTATCGCTGACAACCGGTCTGCAAACAGAGTTTAGACCTCTTTCAAACTAAAACTTAAGCCTAAAGTGTGCGGACTTTTAAACCCTTAACGCAAGATGCAAAGAAAAAACGATGAGCTTTCTCGGTTTACAGTAAATTAAGATAAAGTAAGGAGACACAAGGTAATAATAATGGTAAGAGAAGTTAGGTAAGTTTGGCTGAATGAAGGTGAGACGAGATGACCAAGGTAACGTGAGTTTTAAGATCAGAGAAGGCAAGCCAAGCTGAAGCAGGTTAGGGGCATTGTATAGGTTTAGGTAAAGGTGATGTGATTTGGTCTTTTATTACCCTTATGAACCAAAACACATTGCTCTTATCAATGGTGCGTTCATTAGGTCGTCCAGGATCTATCGGCTGAATCGCAGATTAGACGCTAGCAACAGTCGAACCACTGGGAATGCCTCTCCTACGATCGATTTGTATGTATATATGCAATTATGCATGTATAACGCCGCCACTATTCGTACTCTGACTGTGCCAGTCCCAAGCCTGGATAAAGGAGGATAAAGGAGAAGGGCGACGCTAATGATCTTTGTTATCACACATTGTCGTTAAACTGAAACTACTACTACTATGAATGTATAAATAGAGCTATATTTAGACCTACATACGATATATGTAAATGAATCGCCTTGAGTCCACAGTGTACTGGGCACCGAATCCTAGAAAGCCAGTTCTCGGTCTACATCGTACCATTAAATCAGCAGCGTAATGCAGCGTAACGTAACGGCTTAATATAATGACGTAAATGCAGTGTAATGAATTATAATGATTACTTACATGCACAAATACATACACACACATAAATACATACATACATACATACATACATACATACATACATACATACATACATACATACATACATACATACATATGTACATACATGCGTACATACATGCATGCATGCATACATGTATATAATGTTGTGTTTCTTTTCATGAAGATGGCCGAGCACTCGAATGCCAAGCAGTCCATCTATTCGGATCTGGAACCGGAGAACGAGTACTCGCAGCCAGAAGTAGTCGACCACTCTGACAGAGGCAGCATATCCGGAGGATCCGATCACGGATCAGAGGGACACCGAAACGGTAGTGACGGTCACCATGACGATGACCACGGAGCACGTGATCGTGATCAGAGTGACCGAGAAGATGACCTAAGTGACCGAGAGGATCGGAAAAGTGACCGAGGAGATCATGACCTCGTAGATGGCCGAAGCGACCGAAGTCACAGCATACACGACCGAGAAGGCAGTCTGCATGACAGCGACGATGGCACTCGTGACCGTCACGATGACCATCATGACCATGGAGGCGACCTCTACGATGCCCTCGATGAGATGGAGGACCTGGTGGCCCAGGCGGAGGCCGAGCAGAGCTACAGCAACGCCGACCAGGACAGGAAGAGCGACGGTAGCCACTCGGACGGCGAGGGAGGAGAAGGTCACGGGGATCGTGCGGTCAGGCCGAAGTCGCTGGAGGGCGCGAGGGCGAATGGTTCCGACGATGAGGAGGCCATCTACGACGAGGTGCAGGAACGTCACAGCGACTCGGAGGGCTCCGAGAAAGGAGAACAGGTCAGAGGTCACGGCCGACATTCGGATAACCTCTACGACGACACGAGAGATGGACACCCTCGCGAGAACGGACACCAGCGCAGGGAATCACACGATTCAGACGAGGTATACTGGACAGTGTCTCCAGCTGACACGTTTTGTGTATGAAATGAAGTGTGAACGAACATTTATATAGCGCCACTTCGAGCGAACTCTTCAACAGGTTTCGTTTATGGACAGTGACGTCATTCATATAACTAGAACGACCTAATTAATTTTAATGTTTGTAATGTAAAATGCAGTGACGGTTTTAAGCGGGGGAGAAACTGTAGGCCTACTCGTAATCGGAATCTCCAAACTTTTAAACTGCCACTCGAAAGCCAAGCGCAGGACACCAGTTTATTCACTAGAGCGCTGCGTCGAGTCAGACGGGTTGTCCAAAGGAGGTCAGAGATCGGTGGCGAGAGGATTGGACTTCGAATCCCAGACTCACCAGATTTCTAGTGTAGCGTTCGCTTGAGAAAAGCCAAAACTTTCTTTTCTCAACTTCCTTGTATTAACGTAGGCTCAAATACTTTAATGAAGATTAGTAGGCCCTACATCTATCGCCAACATTAATTCTTCTATATGTAAAAAATAAAATCTATAAATTGCTATCGTCAGCTATGATGATAAACTATCATAAACGTCATTCGTAACTTAATCAATCAACTGAACACAGGATTTATTGACACTCCAAAACATACTCTCAGACACTGTCAAAATGCTGCCCTTTATCTGTGCCATACTTGTATAATATTTGCAGTCAATCAATCATTCAATCAATCATTCAGTCATTTACTACGAAGATTTATGTAACGCATGATCCACTTCGAAGATATATGTAGCGCTCCTTCAAGGCTACTATACCCAGGAGGGCTCCCGATCCCAGCACGGATGAAAATGACAGTTTTAATTAAGGTGAGCATGAAAAGAATCAGAGTGGACCATTATTTTGTTCTGTAGCCTACATGAGGTGCTTTAGGTGGCGATTCTGCGCTGGCAGTCAACTCTCATCACGCGTGTTGACATGGTAGACTCACAAATGAGAGGGGAGAAATTCAACAATATGGTGGTGGCTCCTAGTAAACGCTTTAATAGGTTATTGTTGGTAAATGGTTAGTTACTAACTATTTGTTCTTCATTTTGTAGGAGAACCGCAGAACGTCAGTTGATGGTAGGTAATAATTGAAGATTCCGATGTATTCATAATTAGGCCATATTAATTAAGACGAAGTCAGACTGGTTCTGTTATCATTTCTTGGCTGGAAATTGATGTCGTCCGTCATATGTTGAAATCTAAATGATGATCTACTTATGATTTACTCCATGATCTGCTTGAGTTAGATGACAATTTAGATGATTATTTAGATTATTCAGATTATGATTTAGATGACGATTTAGATGCTGATTTAGATTTTATGAAATATGTTTCAGATGCTGATTTAGATGATGATTTAGATGATGATTTAGATGCTGTTCATATTAGATGATGATTTAGATTATGTTTTATATGCTGATTAAGATGATGATTTAGATGATGATTTAGATGATTTAGATGATGATTCAGATTATGATTTAGATGATGATTTAGCGTTACCAACAAACCGATCCGATCCATTACTTTACAGAACAGTGCAATAGTCAATAGTTTTGATGACTTCTAGTCTTCTGAGGACATGAGGACATTCCTGTATATCATTCAAGGTCATTACAATTTCTAATGACCTGTTTTGCTCACTCTGGAGTTCTTCACATTGTTTTCTATGATCGACTACCAATTGTAGCCGCGTAATTTAATGTTTTAATTTTACAACGTTCTCAAATATTGTTGGGAGGTCACCATACCCATCGAGCACACACGCAAACACGCACACACACACACATCTACACACACACATCGCACACACACACACACATCGCACACACGCGCGCACACACACACACACATAGTCACACACACACACACACACATATATACACTGGAACACCGTTCTTCAAACGTTGTCCAACATTGTCGCAACGTATGTGTCCCTCAAACTAAATATTAGAGGCATGTCCTCTGTCACATATTGCAGATATATGCCGCCTATTAAAAATTCATTATTTCATTTGCAGGAGGCTATAAGAGGCAAACTTCATCAAATGCGCCGACATCCTCTGGAAAGGTAAGCGGCGTCAGTGGGAAAGGTCTCTAATGTAATGTAATGCAATTAAGTCAACATTTATAAATAGCGCCCCTTGTAGATGGCGTGTGTATGTGTGTGATAAAATGGGTTTTATAATGGGCATTTGTCATTGCAATGACGTCCATTTTACTATTTTGGTGACAGAGCCATGGTCGTTATACAGGGCTCCACCCAGGATGGAACTGGAATGATCCAATCCTTACATCATTAGGAAAACGCGTTTTCTAAAGTAGGGCTACTGGGTCACACGTTTACGACAGCGCGTTCCTTAAGAGTTCATTGAGCGCTTAATTAGAAGGGTGCTACATAAAACCTGGATGCTTACATACATACGCACACACACATATATATGCATGCATACATGCAAATATACATGCATGCATACATACATACATACATACATACATACATACATACAAACATACATACATACATACATACAAACATACATACATACATACATACATACATACATACATACATTCAATTCAATTCAATTCAATATTTTTTATTGCATCCGAAAACCACTCATAAGATTACATTTGTGACAATCAATAAATGACAACGTAATTGTAACTGAGAACGGTAATGACACATGAGTTATATTGCAAGTAAGTGAGGAGGAGTAATTAACGGGAGCAATGGGTGGCTCCTAAGGGATTGAAATCCCGCTAGATGGAGACACCCGACCACGTCAAGTATCATAGTTTCACAGATGGCTGGGCTGAGTATTCCCATTCTAAAAGAAAGGAAACGAAAGCAATAAAATTGGGAAGCTTAACTAAACTTATCTAATATAGCTTAACTAAAAAGCTCGAGGATCAGTGCAACGTGCAAACAGGTTTAGGTTGATTTGTACATATATTTTATAAATGATATGGATTTTCATAGCGGCAATTGTTATTCATCTATATGAGAAAGAGGCGTAGCCTTTTTTTAAATTCATGTCGAGTCTTGGATGAGCGAATTTCTAATGGGATGGAGTTCCAGAGTAATGGCCCGGCAGCTCTAATGCTAAATTCTCTTGTATTAGTCCTCGCTTTTGCTGGACGGTATGATGTAGCCCCCCTCGTGAAGTAGCCATGAATCTGGGATCCAAGAGTGAAGTACCCTGCAAATGAAGAGGGTAATGAATTGTGTTCGTAACGATAAATGAATTCTCCTATTTGCAGACTTCTTATCTGTTTTAGGCTTAGCAAATTCAGTTCTCTGAAAATAGGGGCGGTATGAGCGTCTTTACGGGCTCCCTGTATTAATCTAATTGCCTTTTTTTGGAGGATTATTAGTTTATGGAGTCGAGAATCGTAATTTGAGGCCCAGATTAAGTTGCAATAATTTAAATATGGGAGAATTAGTGAATAATATAAGTTTAACCTAATTGTTTTTGGGAGTAGATACGAGATTCTTGATACTATTCCTATGTTTTTAGCTATTTTTTGAGAAATGTAGTTAATGTGTGTTTTCCATGATAAATGTTGATCAAGAAACACCCCTAGAAACTTGGTGGAGTCTACTTGACGGATAAGGCTTCCTTCCAGAGTTAGGGCCAAGTTTACTGGTTTAATTTTCCTATATGATTTGAAGTTTATGAAGTTAGTTTTATCTACATTTAGCGTAAGTCTATTGGCAACGAACCATTTACTGATTAGGGTCAGTTCGTTATTAACAATTTCCATAAGGGAGGTGCAGGAGCGGTTGGAATAAAATATGTTAGTATCGTCGGCGAACAGGATAAAGTGCAGGGTTGTAGATACATTAGCTAGGTCGTTGATATACAGTAAGAATAGGAGTGGTCCGAGATTTGACCCCTGTGGGACTCCATATGCAATGTGTCCCAAAGGCGATAGTGATCCGTTACATAAAACTCTTTGTGTGCGTTGACTGAGGTAGCTATGGAACCATTTTAGCTGTAGGCCTCTAATACCAAAATTTGACATCTTTTTTAAGAGGATAGAGTGATCTACCGTGTCGAAAGCTTTTGCTAAATCTATAAAGATTCCGATCGAGTATTCATTATTATCAATTGCTTTTGAAATTTTTTCCTCCATATCGAGCAAAGCCATGAATGTGGAGTGTCCCGTCTGAAATCCATGTTGAGACGGGTGGATTAAGTTAGCTTTATTAACATAGGAACTAAGCCTATCATACATAACTTTTTCTAGGAATTTTGCAAAGTAAGGAAGAACGGAGATAGGTCGGTAATTGGCCAGGCATTCCTTTTCACCTTTCTTAAAAATTGGGACCACCTTAGCGCTTTTGAGTTGATCAGGGACAATTCCTTGTGCCAAAGAGCAATTGATGATTTCTGTTAGGGGTATGATTACAAGAGGAAGATTAGGTGTTGCTATGTAGGGATCGATACCGTCTATACCTTTAGTGTGGGTTTTTTTTAAGTTTCTCCCTATATTCAAGAGTTCTTCTGGAGTGGTCAGAGTTAGTCCCATAGAATTTAAGTTAGAAGGTGGCAAGTAATCTTCAAATGGGCAGGGTGGATCTTGGAGCTTATTAGCTAAGTCATTGGCTATGTTAATAAAATAGTTGTTAAAGCTGTCAGCTATTAGGTCCGCATTATCAATTTTTGTCCCATTAATTTCTAAGTGATCTATTTTTGGATGCTTATTATCTAGGTGCATTGCCGAACGAATTAATTTCCAGGTCATCTTTAAATCGTTATGGTATCTGCAAAATTCTGCAGCATAATAATTTCGTTCTGCATTAATTCGAATTGACTTAAATTTATTTCTATAAGCAGTGAATTTTTGTTTATTATCGGCATTAGGATTCTTCAGGTACTTGACATATAGTTTGTTTTTTTTCCTGCAGGATTTTAATAATCCGGCCGACATCCAGGGTTGGGTATAGTTTACTTTTGGTTTACTAGAATCGAGTTTTAATGGAAATGCACTATTATAGGCCCAACTATATTTAGCGATAAAACAGTCAAATGCTTCATTTACTCGACCAGTCGTGCAGTGACTCAATACCGGCTCCCAGTTCATGTCTGCAAGAGCCTTTTCAAATTGTTTCAAACCCGAGTCAGTGATAGGTCTGCTTTCCCTATTACGAAATTCGTGCTTAGTTGTAGCCTCAAGTGTAAATTGTGCGTAAATAGGCAGGTGGTCAGATAGATCTGAAGTGATGATAGAGGCATAAAGCAACTTGGACCATGCAGTGCAGAAAATATTCTCAATTAGTGTTTTGGTGTCAGAGGTGATTCTGGTAGGTTTTGTAATAACTGGAAGGTACTGATTGGAGATTAGACAATTATAAAAGATATTAGTTTCTTTATGCTCGTTTACCTTCAGTAAATCAATGTTAAAGTCTCCAAGGAGTATAATCTCTGTGGAGTTACTTTTTAGGCATGATACTAATTCTTCGAGTTCACCATTAAAATCCTTTAATCGCTGACCAGGGGGTCTGTAAATTATACCGATTATAGGTGCCGTTTTCATAAGTTTAACTCTAATGAAAAGACTCTCAAATGTTTCCGGTTCACTCTTTCCTTTGAGCGGGTTATATATTTGAAAGTTGAGATTATCTTTTATTACAAAACCCACTCCTCCTCCTCCTCTCCCATCAGATCTGGACTTGCCAACAAAATTATACCCCGGTAAAGTAACAGTATCAGGAGAATCATTATCGAGCCAGGTCTCAGAGAGAGCCAGAACGGAAATTTGTAGTTTTACAGCAAGTTCATTAATTTCTGCTATTTTGGAAGAGACGCTGCGGCAATTTATATGCAAAACTGAAAAATTTTGTTTCCCAGAGATTTCTTCATCTCTTATCTTCTTTTCAAGAGTTGATGTAGATATGTAATCACTGTACCAATTATCGCGTTTAAAGTAATTTTGGTCAGGGTCAAGGTACTGGCTATTGAGAATAGTTTCGGTTTCTAGTTCGTCCGGGAAAACCATTAGTTCTGATTCCTGCATATAATCAAGCGTTTGAGCGCGTTTCGAATTGAGTTGCGATACTTCACTCTCAAGACCCATATCATCATCACCCGAGGAGGATTGGTTCTTATCACAGAGAGAGCAGAGATTGGGAATAGCTTCGCTTGTGTCATCATTTGAATTGGCTATACATTGCCCATGAATTATACTATGACATGAAAAACATCGTACAACGTCCTCTAACTCTTGAATAGGTTGAAAACACCTGTTGCATCGAGCACCTGATCCCCAAGTAAGCGTACTCGCCGACAGAATAGATGGTTAGTTTCCGCCGCCACTCCTTTTATAGTGCATGGTTGACTAGCTCAGCACAGGTTAATGCCTTATAATGTAATGTACTGTAGGGAGTAGAAGAGCACGGGACAGAATAAAGTAAAATAAAATAAGATAGACACCTATCGAGGATGTTAAAGAAGGAGAAAGGAAGACAGTGAGGTAGTGAATAAATCAAATTCTGGCAAGAGTCTCTTTCTGAAGTTAATCTGGAGTAACCCAAAATAGAGACCCAATACATATCAAATTAACAACTAATTCGCAATGTATAAATTACTAATTAGTGGTAAGAAACAGTGATTTGTGACATCATTTAAATGGCAATGAGTCTAGATATATGTAGAACGAAGAAATAAGAAGAAGAAGGAAGGAAAGAGAGTTCAGTGAAAGAAAAAATATAAACGCCTTGTGCTTCTATTACTGAAACTTTACCTAAGTTCGCTATTAAATGTCTTAAGAAAAGATAGGCTTCGATTATGCAACACAGGTAACAAATGAAACTGAAAGAACGAATCAAGTTAAAGTAAACGACCTTTAGTTCAACAGCCGATAAATGAACCAGAAAAAAGAAGAAAAAAGAAAAGAAATTTGTCAAAGCCATTAAGTGACTTATAAGAACGTTTCTTCCCTTCCCTTGGCTCAGCAAACAGAAGTCAGAAGTCACAGTCTTGAAAAGGAACTCACTTTACTTCGATCCAGAATTGGCCCAAGGATTGAACAGTAAGAAGATGGCTTATGAGATGGACGTCTTCCGTCGAACTGCCAATGAGAGGTCAGCCGACCAATGTAGGTCGCGGAATCCGAGAAATCGCGGAGTCTAGGGAGGACCCACGGCTGAGGAGAGTTGAAGAGAAGAGTTCGGAAGGGGGAGCAGGTTGTCTAAATCCATCAGACTGAGTATGCGCAGAGGTTTACTGCCCTGGTCTTCAGACAGACGCAGAAATATCGCTCCTCCAGCCGTCCAGGTGGCTGTGGCCTTGTTCTCCTTGATGAGTTGACGTGTTTTTGCATAGATCACGGCATTGGTCATGGTCAAATGTTCATTTATGAATATTTGAGATTTCTTCAGCAAAGAGCGGGCTCCATAGACCATTCTACGAGTTCTGAGTGAGACAAATTTCACAAGAATGGGTCTGAGTTTCTCTTTCCCTTTACGTGGTAGACGGAACGCCGTTGAGATATCTTTTTCCGAAATGGATAGTCCAAGTGTAGAGGTACAAAGGTTGAGAACGGCTTGTGTAGCCTCGGATTCAGCCGCTTCCTTGCTTGCAGGTGGATTCTCAGGCTCATTGAGGCCGTGAATCATGAGGTTAACTGCTCTTGATTCCATTTCCATAGCGTTCAGTCGAGATTTCAACTTGTTATTATCAGTCACCAGTTCTGTAATTTGGTTCTGCAGTTTCTCTTGTTGTACCTCAACATGAGCTTTGACTTTTAATTCAACGATTGGGTTGAGTTTAAGGAGGACCTTTTCTATTATTGAGTCCAACTTTTTCTCAATCATCTCCTCCATCTTCTCAACCAGCCATTCGGCGACTTTTTCATCTTTAAGAAGTGCGACCATATCTTCTGGTTTGCTCGATTTCTTAGACATGATCCAAGATGATGAATTCTTTATTGTTCGAAGGGAGTAGATGAAGAAAGCATAGTTGAGGAGCTCTTACTAGTCCGTAGACAGTCCGATATCAACAAACATACATACATACATACATACATACATACATACATACATACATACACATTTACATCCTGGAGAGAAGAGATCTTCCGACACTTAGAACACCAGTTGCCTAATTAGCCGATTGATTAATTAGTTAATTATTTGTAGTTTGTGCTGAGAACTTCGCGAAAGGCAGATGCTCTCCACGTTCTTCGACACATTCGGGACTCCTCTTCCGCTGAAGACAATCCGGAAATGGTAGATATATATATATATATATATATATATATATACTATATAGTATATATGTATACATATATATTAGGGTGACACTGAACAATACACAAAAATATTATTTTTAGATTTTCTAAAGTCTCACCCCTCAAAAGTGTTCTCTATGATATTAGTGACATCTGTACGAAATTTTAGTGAAATCTAAAAACATTTAGAGGTCGCTCAAGGACACTGAACTTTCAATAGAGACAAACAATGTTAATAAAAGTAAATACGCTTAATAATTTTTTTCTGCACTGCTAATGAATTTGGTTAATTCTGATTTTAATTTCCCCTGTTATACTTTCTTCATCAATCATTTTGCATAGTGCAGTTATTATTCACTTTACTAAAACCAATAAATTAATGTAAAAATGTTGCATGTATTTGTTATATTGAAGCTGTAAAAAGAGAACAAAATGTAACGCATTAATTCATTATTTTAGAACAGCATTAATTTTGACTTTTAATAATTTCTAACTTACTGATGAGTAGGCTACAACTAGGGCTTAGTATTGTAGATGGATTAGTGGCCTGTGCACTGTGCAGTGTGCTCCCGAGATTCCACTTACAGTTCATTGGGATGGCAAGTTTTGCCGGCTTTGACATCAACACAACATGTTGACCGGCTGGTTGTGCTGGTATCAGGTGAAGGAAAAATGAAACTCTTAGGAGTTCGTTTTCTGCCTAATGGAACACGCGAAGCGCAAGCTTCAGCTGTTTTCAACTTGCCTGAAGAGTAGAATATAGTTGGCCGCATACGACCTATGTCTTTTGACACGTCTAGCAAAACCGGCCTTCTTGCAGGAGCATGCATTGTGTTCTGCTGGAGCTCAAGCTTAAGACAGATTTTCTAAGCTTGACCTGCAGACATCATGTGCATGAGCTGATCATGGGAGAGTCTTTGATACTCTGACAGCAAAATCAAGCAGACCTACAATGAAACTGTTATAAAAAAAATTAAAATCTTGCAGCTCGATTGATAAAGATGGCCATAGGAATGACCTGGTTGAATATTTGATTGTTTCACTGCTGGGGCCATTCAGAGATGACTTGGTCAGTTTTGTGCAAGGTCAGTTGAAGAATTTTCATGCATGAGATGACTACAAAGAGCTTTTGGGAGTAGCTTTGATATTTTTAGACGTCCCACCTGGTGTTGAACAACACATCATTGCTCCTGGAGCTTGCCACATAATGC
Organism: Aporrectodea caliginosa; assembly: GCA_020284085.1. Classification (NCBI taxonomy): domain Eukaryota; kingdom Metazoa; phylum Annelida; class Clitellata; order Crassiclitellata; family Lumbricidae; genus Aporrectodea; species Aporrectodea caliginosa. Next base: position 2,534,381 of record JACEVL010000084.1, on the reverse strand, counting down.
AGTGAATGGGGAAGTTGATATATTGTTTGAAAATCTACCTCATCCCGTTCTCAGTTTCATCCGACTGCGTTTAAACTGCTAAGCCGTCTTGAGTTCAATCTATTTTGTTCTTCAAGTGTATCTCAAGGCATTGTGCACATGCCAGTGTCCAATGTCAGCACCCTGGAATGACTTGCAACAGTTGCAGCAGCTCATTTCTAACAAGGCAGCAAATGAGACCGTCGCTAAAACAGCAGTACATAGGTTTTCAAACCATTTGTGGTACTTGAGCGAGATGTTGGCTGGCCTGGCATTGTTTGATTCGGCTGCTTCTGATGATAGCACTGGTTGCAGCCCTCAAACGCCTAGAATGCGATGAACCTCTTTGGCGTATCAAAGTTAATGTGCAGGAAGTACCACTACGAGAGTCGAGAGCCATCTGATTTTGTAACTACAGACACTAAGAAACTCTTTGCTGCACTGGATATTCCTGCAGACTTTCTACAACTACTTCCAAGCGCATGACAGACAAACGACAACTTTCTCTTGGCTCGTCGCCGAGTTATGGGCTTCAAAGTCGTAAATGATGCGGTCGAACGCGGCGACGCACTGATACAGTCAGTCATTCAATGAAGTGCTTGCAAATCAGGAAGAACAGAAGCAATACCTACTGCAGGTGGTTGAGAAACGTAGGAAGGAATATCCAGACTCAAACAACAAACAATCATAAAGGGACTTGATAAACAGTAGTGGTATCAAAACCATAAGTTGATAGCCTGTATATATCAACATTATGTTTAGCACTGACCATAATGTAAAACTTTAGCCGCATTGAGCGACCTTTAAATATTGACCAATTAATTTCAAAAAATTTCTGAATAGTTACTTAATTGTATATAACCATCTAAAAGGGTGAGACTTGTAAAATTTAAAACTTTAATTTTGAGTGTCACCCTAATATATATATAAGGACTATAATACGCATGAAATAGACCTACTTATAAGCTCCGAAGTATATTCCGAAGTAGGCCAATCATATTGTTCTCATGGAGGAGTGCTGAGGAGCGACTTCAATAGGTTCCTTAGAAGGAACAGCATTGGTTCAAATGCAAACGAGCATTTAATACACATGACTTCTGATTGCTGTTTATAATTGCTAATAATTCTGACAATTCCTGTTTATTTTTTAAAATTATTTCCGATAAATGTATTCTAGACGTTACAAGGCAAGCGTTTATAATTGTTAATAATTCTGACAATTCCTGTTAATTTTTTAATAATAGTCATTTCTTGTTTAAAGGCTTTAAAGCTTTATAAATACTCCTAAGTACTTCCCAGTTGGAAAAAATGGATTATTAACAATTTTCATGACTGGTTAAATGGTACCAGTATTTTGTACTTGCTCTTTGGCGCCTGCATTATTAGGGTGACCGGCGAGATGAGTCTATGTGACTTCACCGGTAGCCCACCAAATTTGTGTATTGTCATTTTGCTTTTATTTTGTGAATAAACCCGGTAAAACTCTTGACTATTCATAGTAATCAATCTGTAATGCTTTCCATGGCCATTCCTGGCAATTTATGGTAAATCCTTTGTGGCAGGACGAACTGGTGACCATTCTTCGCACTACAGATCACAAATCGAAGCACGAAGAAGTCCTAGACGAGGAAAAGCAAAAGGAGAAAATCAAGTCTTTCCTTACTTCGAAACTTATCCACAAGGTAATTTCAATAATTCAACAAATTATCCAGTGGATTTATTTAGCACCTATTCGGGCATTTACTTATAATTTTCCTATTTTTGCACTTGTGAAGGTAACACAGTTGCAACTGTTTTAAACTCGCAAAAGTGCTACAAGCTGATGCAAGACTTTTTGCCCCATTTATAAATTACGGCAACTCACTACGTACTTTTTCTGTATGTTATTTTAATAACATAGGCTAATACTTACTGCTATACTGCGAGAGCACATTTGCCTTGCCAGAATTGGATGAAACGTAGCCGTTCCAGCTCTTATTAACAGTACTGTTACTGTCTCCGTACAATTTTGCCTCCGGAAGGACTATACTTCCATCGAGAAAAGATAATAACTGATGATACAAGAGAAACCAGCTAACTCAGCGCATTGCTGTTATATTCCAACGCTTTCACGCCATTGTCTTCCACGGCGCTTTTGCTCCGCCGAATCTTAACAAGCTTCGTTATGAGCATTATATATGCATCAGATGTGTTTGAGTCGGTGGTACCTATGTAACGATGATTTCCTTGTTCTAGCTTCTATAGCGCTCATGTTCTAAGTACAGTTGTAGCAGTTCATAACGGAAGAACCACTGTTTTCTGTCAGTTTGAACAAGGTATCGAAGACGGGTTCAACGAAAACCATGACGACCACAGCAAAGGAGAAACTACGAAGATCCCTGATCGACACAACACGACCGTTGTCAAGACGACCGTTGTCAAGACGAACGTTACCAGTCCAGTTTCGCCAAAGGTAATTTCTCCCAGGGCAAAGGGTAATCATCATCATCATTATCATCATCGTCCTCGTCTCGTCGTCATCATCATCATCATCATCATCATCATCGTCGTCATCATCGTCATCGTCGCCAACACAATAGCCACCAGTTAAGACCTTTTCAAATTGCTTATCCTCCATTGGCTGCCTGTCTGTCTTACGGACTGATCCTCTGGATTTTGACCTAATTGCGGTCTGGTTTTGTGCGCCATCGCTTGATGCCTTGTGCATTTGACAGCGGCTTGATAGAAGTCATAAAAGCTATCATCAATCATCATCATCATCATCATCATCATCATCATCATCATCATCATCATCATCATCATCATCATCATCATCATCATCATCATCATCATCATCACCATCATCACCATCACCATCATCACCACCACCACCACCACCACCACCACCACCAGCATAACCCCGTCATAAGCATCAATCAATCATTCAATCAATCATTCAGCCAGCCAGGCAGCCAACTTAAGTCGATCAACATTACCAGATATTCATAGTCTAGTGTCTTGCTTAGTGCTAGTTGAGGACTTGCTCAGTGTCGTAGTGTCTATGGTTCGATTTCACAGAGTCCTGGCATCCCGAAGAGCCCGACAACAGCAGTTGTAGTATCTGGGTCAAGTGTTGCCTCGGACGTATCGCGCAATTCCTCTTCGTCCTCCCTATCATCCGCCTCCCAAACCCATCAGAAATCGGTGACCTACGAAAGTCAGGTGTCGAACCCCGGCATGACGAAGTCCTCTACTACCACTGTGACAAGTCTTCATGTCACCGTCACTCCCTCCCGACATCCTACCAATGAACTACCGAAAACGTAAGGACATTCAGATAAACAGACAGCTGCATCAGAGAGGGCCCACTGCGCTCAAAACCCCCTTTTGTATCTACTACATGAACACACGTCACACACAATTACGCACATCTATATACGCCCAAATTCACACAGACAGCTACACATACGAGCACAAACACACAGACACACACGCACAGTTATTCCTGCATTGCTTAGATAACACTTTCGTACATTCAATCCAATTATCTTCAAATCACTGTAACCTCCCTCGTCAAAAAGACCATAATAGCCTAAGTACTGTTCGTTCTCTACACTGGCCTTCTGTATACGTCAACGTATCCTTTTCAAGGTGGCTCTCATCACATACAAAGCACGTGCAATTCTTTTGCCATCTAACTTATCTTTCATGGTTACACTCTGTAGCTCTGTTAAAGGCCTATCTTCTCTTCGATCAGCATCTCCTGAAAGTATGTTATATATATATTTCCTTTATTGAAAAGTTAAGTTGACAAACCGCAACTTAGTACAGATATATAGAAAGAAAAACAAATGACTAATAGTCTAATTATCTGCTACGCCTGATCTAGAGGGATAAGATGCCTGATGACCCTAATTTGTTCGGGAGCTTGCTCTTGGGACCTGTCTCAATGGTACAATGGTCTTTGGCCGGCGTTATTTAGCAGTTTGTCGGTCCTTCTATCTAAAACTCTCTGTCTCTTCATGTACGAAACTCTCGTACCGAGACTGTCTTTCGCTCTAAACTGATGGCACCTTATATTTGCACTTCTGAACTTCATAAGGAGGGCATTCATTATCAAATTACAGTCGTATTCTTATAATTATTATGGATTCGTTTATCGTAAATCTTTAGACCCAATTATCTTCTGGATCGGTGGATTCACTAGATTGGGTATTCTTCCATTATTTATCTGATTCATTTAGTCCATAATAGTTTACCTAGTCCATTAATCCATTTGGTCCATGTACTCCAATTAGTAAATCGTAAGTCTGCATTCGTCGTTTGAAAAGTCTTTTACTTCCTGTAAGAATAACTATGGACACCATAACAAGGATTGTTTGAAGACGTACTGTGTTACATGATGACTAACCAAATATACTGTTAGATTAATGGTTAATGAAACTATAGGGGACCCTGCTGGCGGAACCTTATGTTCCTTTGGGTCTGCCTATTGACGCCAATGCACATGATGTCTAAATTGTGTTTGTATGTGATAGTATTATGGTGATCAATAAAAAGTATTGATTGATTGATTTTTCTTAGTCCTGAAGACTCGAATGCTGTTCCTGCATGGAAGGCTGAGATTGAGATGCGGAAGAAGACGAAGTCGCACGTTCCGACGCAGAAGCCGAAGGAACCGATGAAGCTGTCGGAGGTTCCAGAATGGAAGAAACAACTCCAGGAGAAGAACAAAATGAAGAAACTGTCGTCCAATGACGAACCGGACATCACGCTAGCCAGGGTTACAACGGTACATTACAATACATAACATCCGATTACATTATAAGTTGCCTTGTATTAACACTGAACTTCGTTGCAATGTGTTTCTTTTAGGATGTATCGTCTCGAATTTCATTACTTTGGATTGCATTAAGTTCCATTTTACCGAAAATTGCATTACCTTGAGTTATGTAAAGTTACATTATCTCGAGTAATATTAAGTTTCCTTGTTTAATATTACATAGGCTACCGGGTATCTAATCTACATCTTGGACTGGGAAGCGCCTCTGAGTAGGTTATCTTGGAGGGGCGCTATACAAGTCTGAATAAATGAATGAATGAATGAATATCTAAACTGCAGCTTTTGTACCTTGTTGCTTCTGTGCCAACGAGTTTGTGCAATAAAGGAGTAGTATAGCCTGGTAGTAGTAGTAAGCTAGATTGCCTCGGCTTTTATAAGTTGCCTAACCTGGAATTCTTTCAGATTTTGTTGATGTGTTTAGTCAAAACCATTCAGGACCTCTCATTGTAGGATTCCGCAAGGATCTTGCTTGTATTAATTTATATCAAATCTACACTAACGCTTTTGCTTCTGAAAGGCCTAAGTCTTTAGATTTTTTACTGTAGAAGGTAACTTGTGAATTAGAAACAGCTTCTGAATGGTGCAGGGAAAACATTTTATCTTTAAACATTGACAAAACTAACTCCACATTGTTTGACTGTCGGCATAAGCTTTTTTCTGGTTGTTCTAATTCGCTTGTTGGCATCACTGACAAATTAAAATATTGGCCTATAGCCTATCGCAGGTATCGTCTTCGAAATTTCAAGGCATAGGCTTACATTAGGATTGGCATATCTTACACAGAAAGACCAAATGCTTCAAAATGCCAAAAAATCTCCGAAACCATTGGGACATTATCCAACATTGCTTATTTTGTTATTAAAACCACAGTAATTCGGTTATATTCTTCCATGATCCATCCATATCTTTTATACTGAATATCACCTGGGGTCTAATTACCCCATTCGCTTAAATTGTCACACTATACTGGAGAAAGACGCCATACACACAGTCAGTGTGGACAATCTCCACATGCTAGTTCTGAACCAACTTTTACCAGCCTAAGAATATTGACACTTGATCGCATTGCTAAACTGCAAATAAGTGTAAATTTTTGTATTGATTCGCCAGCAAATTGCTCTTTTTCACCCTTTACTGATTACGATATGATATTGCACACTAGACTACATTACACACGAAACTAAGTTACACTACACTGTAGGCCTACATTGCAGTAGGTCAACATGCCTACTATGCTACAAAACATTACAATGCTCTGCATTATATATATACATTGCTTTAGGCCTACATCAGGCCTACATTGTATTGCATCATATAAGATTTCATAACGCAGTCGTCTGAACAGGGCAAGAGAAATAATTTATGTGAGAAGTACATCTTTTTATTAAATCAATGCATATCATGTTGTCATTTAATGTCATACGATGACATAATTATACTCTGTCATAGCTTGTCATACCATTTCATGTTGTCATTTAATGTCATACTATGACGTACTCTGCCACGATTGTCATACCATTTCATGTTGTCACATAATGTCATACGATGACTTACTCTACCATAGCTTGTCATACCATGTCATGTCATTTAATGTCATACGATGACATATACTCTGCCATAGGTTGTCATACCATGTCATGTCATTTAATGTCATACGATGACATATACTCTGCCATAGGT